>CM032628.1:9975930-10422650 GCA_019097785.1 Fraxinus excelsior
TGCACGTGATTTTATTGAATTCAATTGCTGAATATAAAGATGGTAAAAATGCAATTGAATATGGTAGGGAAACTCTAACTACTTATGTGATCATTAATGCTTTAAGAACTAAGGAGTTAGAGTTAAAATCTAAAAAGAAAGAGTCTATTAGTTGTATAAATATGGTGGTAAAGTCTAAGCTTAATCCCAAGAATGTCAACTTTAACAAGAAACCTGGACACAAGAAGAAGGGAAACTTTAAAGATAAAATGAAAATGAAGATAAAAGGTAAAAAGTGTTTCTAGTGTTTTGAAGGGGGTCATTTTATCAAAGATTGTCCTAAGAGGCTTTATGACTTGAAAAATAAGTCTAAAGATGATGATGGTGCAGCCTTGGACTATAATAGTGAGGCCAACATTGATGAAGTTTATGTTGTTGTAACATGTCCACCCTGTCAAGAATGGATACTTGACTCTGGTTTCACCTACCGTGTGTGTCCAAATAAAGAATGATTTACAAAGTTTGAAAATGTGACTGGTGGTAATGTTTTAATGGGTGATTAATCACATGACATGTTGGGTAAAGGAAATAGGAACTATCGCTATAAACGTAAAGAGAAACAATAAACTAGTTCTTGAAAAAAACTAGACACGTTCCTGGTTTACAAGAAAATCTTATTTCCTTGGGAGTTTTAGATAACCTAAACTATGACATCTTGATTAATAAGGGATACATTAAAATTTTGAGAGACTCTCACTTGGTTGTTGAAACTCCCAAGAGATATGGTCTGCATATTTTACAAACAAATAAAAAAATTTATTCCACTTCAGCAGCAATCTCATATCAAAATGATAAGTCACAAATATAGCATAAAATGTTGGGTCATATTGGTGACAAAGGACTATAGATTTTGAAAAAAAACATGGTGTCTTTGGGAAAGATAACATTGAAAAACTCAATTTTGTGATTATTGCATTCTAGACAAGCATAATAGACTACTTTTTTGGTCTCGAATGCATAAATTTGTGTCAATACTTGCACGCTGATCTTTGGGGACTAGCTTATGTGCCTACACATACTGGTTTTAAATATTTATTGTTGATCATTGATGATTTTTCTATAAAAGATTGGATTTTTCTTTTAAAATCAAAATCTGACACTTAATATTTTCAAAGAATGGAAAGCTTTGATAGAAAATCAAATTGATAAAAAGATTAAGGTCTTAAGAACTCATAATGATTTGAATTTTTACAATCTTGAATTTGGTGAATTGTGCAAATTTTATGGTATGTTAAGACACAGAATCGTGACATACACTTCACAACAAAATGGTTTGGCTGAAAAAATGAATAGAACTATTTTTGAAAAAGTGAGATGCATGTTTTTAAGTTCTGGCCTACCTAAGATATTTTTGGGTGAAACTATTAAAATTGCTATTTATCTTATTAATAGAAGTCTTTCTAGTTCTATATATTTTAAAACCTCTGAAGAGATGTGGAAAGGAAAAACAGTTGACTTCAGTAACTTGAGAGTTTTTGGATGTGCAGCATTTGCAAATCAATCTGAAGGCAAATTAGAACATAGGGCCCTTAAGTGTGTTTTTTTGGGCTATGGTGAAAGGGTATAGACTATGTGCAAGGGAAATCAAATGCTATAAGACCATAATTAGTAGAAATGTTGTATTTAATGAAAATGATCTACCATGTCTTAATCAGATTGAAAATGTAAGAAGATGGATTGAAATTGAGGTGGAGCAGTCTGATCATGAAACTCATCAGACTGTTACACACTTTGTTGAGAGAAATGAGGAGACGCCTAATCATGGTGTTCCTGTTGATGAACCTGAAGCTGATTCAGAAATAAATCAGTCCTTAAATAACTATCAACTTGCTAGCGATAGACAAAGAAGACAAATAAGACCTCCTATTAGTTTTGAAGAAATGCTTCTTTGTTGTCCTATCAAAGTATGATTGAAGAAGAGCCTGAGTCTTTTGAGGAAGCCATAAATGATAACTCTAATCATTGGCTTGTAGCAATGCAAGATGAAATGCAATCACTTAAAAAGAATAAAACTTGGGTTTTGGTCAAATGTCCTGAAGGAAAAGGGGTTGTTGATTGTAAATGAATTTTCAAAATTAAAAGAGGTGAACAAAGTGAAAATGATATTAGATAAAAGCTAGACTCGTGGCAAAGGGCTTTACCCAAAAAGGAGTTGACTTCAATGAAATCTTCTCACCAGTTCTGAAATTTACAACTGTTAGGGTTATTTTAGCTTTAGCCACACAATTTAATTGAGAATTAGATCAATTGGATATCAAAAAAGTCTTTTTTAAATGGTGACTTAGATGAAATTATTTACATGAAACAACCTAAAGGTTTTGAAATAAATTAGAAAGCTAACTTAGTTTGCTTTCTTAAAAAATCTCTATACACCTTAAAACAAGTTCCAAGGCAATGGTATAAAAGTTTGAAAATTTTGTACTTGGACTTGGTTTTAAGAGAAGTAACTTTGATACATGTCTTTATTGTAGAGGAAATGTTGGAGAAAACTCTCTATATCTACTCATTTATGTGGATGACATGCTGCTGGCAAGTCATGACATAAAAGAGATAGAAGAAATAAAAGAAAAACTAAAATCAAAATTTGAAATGAAGGACTTAGGTCCTGTTAGAAAGATTTTAGGTATTGAAGTTAAGAGAAAAAGGAGAAAAGACACACTAAGTCTTAGCCAGAAATCATAAATGTTGAAATTGCTAAATAAGTTTGCTATGTCTGTTCCACAAATGTAAGTTTACCTTTGGCTAATTACTTTAAACTTTCAAATGAACAATGTCCTAAATTTAAAGAAAATTTTGAAAGAATGGCAAGAGTGCCATATTCTAATGCAGTTGGGTCTCTTGTGTACGTTATGGTTTGCTCCAGATCAAATATGGCATATTCTATAAGTGTTTTAAGTAGATATATGTCAAATCCTGGTGAAACACATTGGGAAGCCATGAAATGGCTTTTTAGATACATTAAGGGTACCTCTAATTTAGGAATTATGTTCAGGAAACAACCTGAAGGTGTTGTTTTGAAAGGATTTACTGATTCAGACTATGTTGGTGATAAGGATAACAAGAAATCTACTTCATCCTATATGTACTCTCGATGCAATTCCTGTATAAGCTGGAAATTCTACCTTTAAAAGATTGTTGCATTGTCATCCACTAAGGTAGAATATATAGCTGCAACATATGTCATTAAAGAAGGAATTTGGTTAAAATTGTTATTAAATGAATTTGGTTTTGCTAAAGAAATTGTTCTTTATTTAGATATTCAATCAACTATTCATTTAAGTAGAAATCTTGCATTGCATAACAAATCTAAATATGTTGATGTTATATTTCATTTTATAAGTGATATAATTTCACAAGGGATTGTGAAACTTGAAAAGATTTCTACCAACTATAACTTTGCTCATGTAGGTACTAAGGTGCTGCCACTAAACAAGTTTCTGGACTACTTAACCTTGCTGAACATCACTGACTGTTGATTTAAGGATCTGGTAATAAGTGTTAATGATGTGAAAGAAGGGAGTAACCACTGGTGTAGATTAATGTGAATCATTGTACCAATGTGGAGAATGTAAAGTTGGCACAATGATGCAATAACTTTGCTAACTGAATTTGTTGACCGATTGACTGATTTATTGGTTTGTTATAGTGCAAAATCGTGTTTTAAATTGGAAAGCCGTGTTTTTTCCCAAAATGAATGAACGATCCATATGTCACCAAGTGTCAGCCCCACAACCGTTGGATGGAGACCTTTGGGTGACTCATATAAATACCATTCTACGGTTGAAACAGTGCAAGCTTTTGATATTTTTTTCTCTCACTGTGTTGTTCGAGTTCAATATCTCCTTCTTCTCTGCAAATCTAAACTATCTTTTGATTTGTTGTTACTCTCTCAAATATTGTAATCTTGAGTGATTTTTATTTGTGCAAAGTGTTGTGTTCTTGAGTGAACATTTGATTGTTGAGTGAAGGTTAAAATATTGTGATCTTTTATGGTTATGGTCCGAGTGCCTAAAACGGGTCATTTTTACCTTGGTGTTGTTCCATTTGAACGGTGGTTCTTCCAGTGATGGAAGCACTTGTGTATTTTGGATGTTATTGCCTTGTGGCAAAATTAATGAAGTTTCCTTTTTATAGTTTTTTTCTGTTCATCTAATCTTGTTGAACCTCCTCTTAACATGAGGCTTGACGACGAGTTCAAACTTCAAGTTTTGGTGAAGCTTATGCGAGTTTTTGTAATAATGAATACTAATAAAGAAAATTTGTTAAGAAGAAAATGAGAGATTATTCATTTCTTTTCTATTTCGTTTCGTTTCGTTCTCGAGTACTAGGTTTAAATTTTAAAAACATTGTTAATCTGATTTGTAAGTTTTTCAACACATTTCTTTCCTATAGATTTGAGTTTTAGTTTTTGATTTATGGAATACCTAAAATAAGCACACATAGATTCTACTGATTTAAGTATCAATTATCTAAAGTTGCTAGTGTGAGCGTTTTTTTAGGAGATTTTCTTTCTCTTCTTTTTTTTTAAAAAATACATATACTTTTTTGAGAATGTATGCTAAAAATAGAATAAATATGAATTCCATAAATATATAGTTAGAAATAATTTTTAAAAAATTCCTCCCAAACAAGAATTATCTTTTTTCAATTATTCGTGATGTTCAAAGTTCACTACCTAGTATTTGATTTTGGGGATTTCATTTGACTTTGTCGGTTAAGGTTGTACGGAGTGAAAAATGATTATCAAATTAAGGGAGAATTACGTTCACGATTCCAAATCTTTATTTTTTCGGCGACGTTACCCAAACTTTTAGTTTGTATTATTCATTATGTCAAACATTTCATTTTATTGCAGAACAAGAACAAATGGACGGAATACAAATTCAATCAATTTGATCTTTAATCGATCAATAAAATGTATTTTGACCACATCAAAAATCACTCTTATAATTGTTAATTAGCCTATGAGACTTTTCACATATAACCTTTATTTGATATAGATTAAAATCAGATTTTCAGTCAAATTTAATGAATTATATTGTTGAAAATTTGTGCATCCTGTAAATGTGTGATTAAAATTAATTGTTAATTATACCAAATAGCGATGTGTGTTAAATAAGACAAAAACAAAAAAGAACAAAAAAATAAATAAATAAATTGAAGATTGCCAGGGGCAAAGTTGTCATCGTCATCTCAAGCCTTGTTTGGTGTGACTTCAATTTTGATAAAAAAAAACTTAAAATCAAAGTTAACTACTCCATTAATTTTAATCATGTTTTTCAGGAGATCCACAAGTTCCATCAAAATTTACAATAATTTACTAAAATTTGATTTTTATCTAAACAAAAGATGATTTGATATGATGTAGATCAAAAAGCATGCATAGTGCTGTAATATTGATGCTGGATGTCATATCAACCCTAGCTGTGAATGCCATGATGAAAAGAAGACACAAAATAGGAGACAGATATAGCAATACAAATACATAATGTTACATATAGAGAGGAGAATAGAGTTGTTGTTGCTTTAATGCTGCTATTGGGGGCCACTGTTGATACGGGGCAAATCTTAGAAAAGGTAGCACCATTCGTCTAGTCACTATCTCCTCCTCTTTTACCCTCAATTCTCTCACTTTTCAACAATGGGGGGCCCAACCATTGCCCTGAGTCTCTGCAGTCGAGCCTAGCACAACTTCACTACTCCCTAATTGCGATTAGCATTTTCAAACGTAGTAGACAAATAAAAAGACTTATTTCACATAATATTAATGAATATGATAAATTTCCATGTACATAATTCATGTATATAATGGATTGCATAAGCTCATGTGGAAGAAATCCGGCTGTGGATGTGAAGTGTGGAAAAGTCAAAAATTGTAGACTACCGATGGATGCGCGCTACATGTCAATTATGTAATATATTATGTAAATGGTTATGTGCTTGTAGCATGATCCGAATGAATAATTGCAGTCACAGCTACAAATATTTCAAATTGTTGTAAGTTTTACAACTTTTTATTTGTCATCCAGCCGTATACAATTGAAAGGTTTGGGATCACGGGTACAACAAATGAAATGTTCAAATACAATCTACAATAATTTGAAAATTTTGGGACCGTGACTATAACCATCCCAAATATTAATGTGCAATGAACAGACGATCGAGTTCCGTATATATTTAGCCCCTGTTTGGTCACCTTTAAAATTTAAAAACATAGTTTTGAATAATATGTTTTAGAAAATGTGTGGTTGAAAATAATAGAAAAGTTATGAATGTGTTGTTGAAAATAATTCTGTAACAAAAATTAAATTAAATTAAATCAAAGATTGTCAAACATGGCCTTGTATATTGATAGTTTTGCAATCACCACCACCACCATCACCAATTATAGGCTCTTTCGCTTAAAACTGTATAATCATCAAACGAATCATTTGCATCATATTTGGGGATTTTGTACTTAAATGTACCAATGATCACGATGGAATATTATAAACTAAACGGCGCCGCTATAATCTTATTGAGAAGCAGTTATAATGCATAGTGATATAGATGTTGTTGGTTGGACGAGTGATTGATATTATGATGTTGGTATATTGGTGTTTGAGAAAATTTTTATGGTTACAGAATTGAGAATTGTTCCATTTTTTTTAAAAGGAAACTGTCAAAATTTTCAGAAAATTTTATTTGGTCAAATGAAGTCATACAATCAAAGTTGAGTTACAATTGTCTTGGTGATGGGTCCAGTGATTAGGTGGCACTTATCATCACGTGCGTCTTGAATCTACTAAGGAGTTTTGGGACGGATAGTGTCAAGTATAACGAAGGAGAGAGAGAGAAATGAAATTGGAATGTAAAAAAGTAATTTGAATACTTTACATCAAGATGGGAACATATAAACGGGGCTCAGCTTTTAGGCCGTACAAACCAGTGCAAAGGGTGGGAAATCATGGTATAAACTGAACGGAAAATCATGTCTCGGTTAGTACAACAAATTACTTGTACAGTACAACATCATACGTATTATAAGGTTGTAATAAATATAAATTCGGTTTTCACTGTGTACGAGTCTTGACGTGACTCAGATTACCCAACACATTCTTTAACCGAAATTTGAGGTTAAAATATTGAAATTAACTATGTTACTGTCTAATTTTTGAGAATAAAAGATTAACATCAACATTTTAATTCAAGTCAAGTGCAATAATTAGTTTCAAACACCGTATTTCGTAAAATTCACAATTTTTCAATTACGTATTTCATCAACTTTTATCAAAATCTACTTAAAATTTATTTTTAATCTGCAATGCTTAATACCAAAAATTATAGTGTCAGTTTAAGCACTTGAATATTGAGAGTCAAAGGTCATTTCCAAATTCCAATAGGTTTGATCACTGATGGTGTATGGCTTAAGTTTCATTTAAGTAACTTTTACTTTTTTTAAAAAAAAATAAATTGTTTTTTATTATAACTAAACTTATTTTAAAGACAATCTTATGATTTTGGAACAGCAATTTTAAAGGAGCGTGGAAAGTTGCGAATGCTAAAAAAAAAAAAAAGGGAGAGACTAGGGCCGTCAACGGACCGAATTCAATGAAATTAATGGGAGATAGATTCAGGGTTTTTTTAGTCCGATAATTCGATCAATATCTGAATCCGATAATCCGTTAACTAAATGGATTAAATATGGATATAGGTCAATCCGATCCGATTTATTATAAAAAAAAAAATTGAGTCGGTAAAATATTTTTATGATATGTTATTTGTGACTAAAATAAATAAGTGAGAAATTAAATATATTTAAAATTTAAAAGTCATCAAATTCAAAACATAAAAAAAAAATGAAAATTTTATAATTATTAAACCCGTCTAAGAATTGGAAAAATTGGAAGAAAAATAATTTAAGAAAAAAAGTTGATTCCAACATTATTTTTTTCCTAATTTCTTTAATTTCAGATTGGATTATCGAATCGAATATCCGATAACATAGCCAAAACAGATATGAATTTAACAATCAAATATTCGTTGGATCATCGGATCGGTTCAGATCAGATCAAATCGAATACTGACAGATTTGATCCATATCCAATCCATTTCCTAGGAGAAATGAAGAGTCGAAGATGATAACACGCGAAGGAATATATTTGTTCATTGGCCTTGTCTCTACGCTGTTATAGATACGAGGTAGACTTTTGGACTCCATTTTTTAAAAATACATTTTTCTTTTTTATATATATATATTTTCAGTTACATATTTTTAGTAAAATAATATTACACACAATCTTTAATAGTGCCAAACACAAGGAATGTATGCTACTATAGACAGTGGTTCCCTTCCAACCAACAGAAGAGAGTGTGTATTTGTGTCAAGTCAAGTCATACCCAATCTCATGGCACCTTTAACGGATTACACATCCGGGACCCTAGTGCAATTTGCATTTACTTCTTCATTCGTTTCTTCTTAAGTATACGAATATTCGTTTGATTTATTAATATTATAACTAAGTCCCTATGCGGTGAGAATTAAAATTAATTTTTAAATAAATTTTTATAGAAGTTGATGAAGTATGTGGTTGAAAAATTATGAATACCATGAAATATGGAATTAGAATTAATTGTTGAATTTGATTTAAATGAAAGTTAAGATTTTAATCTCCCTGGACTTAATTATTTTCTCCATTTCCTTATGGACAATATGATGCGGAAGACATGAAAATATTTGATTTGACATGAGAACTTTGATTTGAAAATACAAGCCGTGATATATTCAAGATTGAACATGGAGGACCTCCTATCCAATTGTATGCATTAATGTGACATTTGAGTACTCAAAAATTCCTATCTAGCGCAAGACGCATTTTTAAGGACAATCGAGAATTTGTTACTAGCACGAAATAAGTTACGATTCTCAAATCTCCTATTTTCCAATATAGGAAGTTAAGGCTGTGCGCTTTCTGTATCTAAGATTTGTGCAAACTATTATGAGTATTATCTAGACATTCTTCATGTGAAAGCAAAACGCATGACAATATCAGATAAATTTGACCGATCGTTATAGAGTAATATCATAGCTCAATACTTAGAGCAAAAGTATACGAATAAGGACGTTGTGTAAGCAAGAGAAAAAAAATGTAGAATCCCATATAATCAGAGAAGGGATATTTATTTTTCTGTATATGTAAAACTTGTACAAAACACTATTGAGGCTTTTTTTTCATGTGAAGGCAAAATAGGGGCAAGCCCTTACAAGGGTTAGAATTAAATAATTTCGAATATGTTTCACTAATTTTTATAATAATAACACCTGAGATTCACATTGTTATGTAGAATATATATAGATGGATGATCTAATAAACACTGATTCTCATATTAATTGAGTGATGGATAAATATATGGTGAGTTTCAACATTTGAATTAAATTTGATATTCATCAATGGATTGACATGACATGTCATTTGTGCTTAATATAAGATGAACATCGATATTCATTATATCATACTTATATATTACATGGAAAAAAAAAGCCATAAAATCAATTTTCAAAATGATTTATTAACAGAAACAAAATTGGAGGAAAAAATTATTTATAGTGATGGAATTTGAAAATCAAGGCTTGTGTAAATACATTGTCCTTAAAACAGATTAGTCACTCACTGTAGGTGTTGGAGATTTATTTGAGCACTTATCTCTAAGATACAACATTGGAAACAATAACAAGTTCAGTATCAAGCTTCTACTCCGGAGAATTGGACATTGTCTAAACACTGTTACTAAAAACTCAAAAAACTTTAAGAACCCTAAGGATAAACTCGAATGGAAATGGTGAGTATCTAAAATGAGAATAAACTTAATTGGATTTAAATTGAACTTATTCTAAATTTCATTCTATATATCATATGTTGGAATAATTCTATTATGTTGGCTTCCATTTGATTGCTATTTTTACGGGTTAGATGTATGGTTTGTAATAATACTGTGATTAGGTCCAATATGTTAGTGATCACTTGGGCCATTATACACCTTACGGGCTTTATTATTATAATGTGGTAATTTTAAGTATGCGGGTCGGAATTATGTAAACCCTAATTAGGGTTAGGGTCGGTAATGGGCCGACTTTTTTGATTTCCTATATAATGGCTAGATTCCCTCTCCTCTCCATATCGTTTTGGCTTGTCCCATTGACGGCTGATTATTTTGAGGAGTAAAGAGAAGAAGATCTAGCTAGTAATATTCATACATAACAATGTCTTCCGCGGGTATGATTTTTCAGACTATCAATTAATTATGTGATTATTGTTCTTAGCATAATTACTATGAAATTTATCAACAATTGGTATCAGAGCTTACATGCTAAGATTGAATCATTTAAACAAAAAAAATAAAAAATTGATTTCGAAGTTCCTTGTCTTTTCTCTCGCATACATCTTCCGCATGAACTTTTTAGTTTCCCACGCCTAAAACTGCAGCTCCATCGTCTTGTGCATATATGTCCATATATGTTTATTCACCAAAATCAATTGATTTAATTCCCCTCCCCCTCTATCTAGGTGCATATATGTGCGTATGTATAGTTTTGTGTATACTGTTGTGTGGTTGTATATATTTTCGTATGAATATATGTTCTACAGTTCAACCTACAGTCTACTCTCTCTGCATATGTGAATGAATAATTAAAATAGAATATTTTTTTCCCAATTGATACCCAAATGACAAAACCCACACTGCTTATCCGTGCGTGTTTATGTGTTGGCTGCAATTATATATTGAATCTTCATAAATGGATATATAGCATGAATTCCAGTGGATCTTTAAGTACTTTTGCCCATCTCTGGAGCTTCTTATTCCGGCGATCTGTCTATATATTAGTTTTGATTATGTATGAATTTGGTATAAATTGCAATATGGTGGTGATTTTGAGTTGATTTATAGATGATTGTATATATGATTGCTATGTAGTGGAATGGGCATCTGGGTTCCTTCCGTTGGTGTTTTTAGGTTATTATTTACAGCCCCTGTTTGGCTGTGTTCCGACCACCTCACCCATTCGGTGCTACAGCACTGACTGCAATTTTTTCCCTCCGTTTATGTTTTTAGGTTGTTATTTTTTTTCCTCCGGCAGATCAGCGTTGACCAACATTGATCAACCAAAACTTCCTGATTTTCAATCTTTTGATCTATAAATAGTCATCTCTTTTGCATTCAAATCCAACAACTTACAAGAGCAATTAAGAGAGCATATTTATTGAAAATCATTGACCTTACTTGATTTTACATCCTATTTCATTTATTATAAAGAATTTCTTGATTGATCAACATAATTTCATCTATCTAATCAAGAATTCTATTTTGCAAAGAAATTTTCTCAATCTCATCTATTCTTTATTTTTTATAGAAGTTTTCTTTGCCAACACTTATATTGAAGTGTAAATCTCTTTTCATACTTAACTTGTATTATTTGTTAAGAGAAATCATAAAGTTGAAAACTTTAATACAAAATACAAACTATTTTATTAACCATTATTCATCAAAGCTTACATCATAAACACTTGAGCTTTATTATTTGCTATCTATTGAATGTTAACATAACTCTCTAATACTTAACTTGATTATATCATTTATTAAGATGGTTATTTCAATTGTAAAATTATCACTTACATTTTGGTGGTTTCGAGAACGTCGTGAAAACTCGATTGTTGTTAAGGATATGTGATTCTTGCCGTAAGTCACCTAAGTATAAATGCTCCTTATTATAAGTTACTAAAGAATCGGTACTTCTTGTTTATAAGTTATCATTATAGTGCATTTGGCTATACTCATGACAGAGAGCTTGTTAACGGGGACGTAGAACACATTGTGTATCGAACCCTATTAAATTCGTTGTTATCTTTACATTATTGCACTTACTTTAAATTACTATTTATCTTGTGCTATATCCATACTTGAATTAAGTTATTGAATTTGCATATTTACTTTTCATATTACACTTTTCATTTATATTTTGTGTATTAAATAAGTTTGAAACTAATTGTCGAAAAAGTTTCAAAAATCATTTCACCCCCTCTTGGTTAGTTATTCTTGGGTTATCAATAAGTGGTGTGAGGGAGCGCGTTATGAAGATGATAAATATATCTTCTAAATTAAAGGCTCTTAAAATTCTTAAGCCTTTTCTGGTCTATCATGTTTTGAATAGTCTTCCGAGCCAATTTAATTAGCAGAAGGTTGCTTATAATGCTCAAAGAGATAAATAGGATTTGAATGACTTTATTGATGTATGTGCCCCAAGAGGAATATAGGTTGTAGCGTGAGGATGTCGAAACTGTGCAATTAAATCTTCAACCACCACAGAATAATGGGTCTTCCCATAACCATAAGTCTAATTTTCACAAGGGCAAGAAGTCACACCGTAATCAACAAAACAAAAATTTTGGAGGTCAGGTTTCTGGTGGTCCCAAGGAACGATAAAGAAATATTATCAATGCAAGTTCTTCAAAAAGAAGGGTCACTAGTAAAAAGATTTTTTTAAGTTTATGGTTGGATAAGAAGAAGTGTTCCACAGGGCGAGCAAACAGAGGCCAAGTGAGAATGGAGTAAGCCTGTGCGTTGGGAATAGAGTTCAAGTGAAGATCGAGTTCATGGGAGTAGTGAAGTTATGTTTGGATTTTGGTTTCTCTCTTGTTTTAGAGAATACTACTTTTGTATTGAGACACAATTTAATTTCTATATCGAAACTTGATACTTCTGGTTTTTCTTTTAATTTTTTGGTAATAGAATGGTTGAATTAATTTATGATTCTCGTTTGATTGGATATGGCCTCTTATGTGATGGTTTACATAAATTGCCTTTGGGTTCTATTGGTTAAGTCTCTTGTGTTGCGAATATGTCAAAGAAAAGGTCTCCGATTCGTTAATCATCCTCCATGTTGTGGCATAAGCGGTTAGGTCACATTTCAAAGGATAGGCCGGAGAGAGTGGTTGAAGTTGAGATGCTTCCCTCTATTGACTTCTTTGATTGTGACACTTGTGTGGATTGTATAAGAGGAAAGTTGATAAAATTCAATGCAGAATTGTTGAATTAATCACTGCTAAATTTCTGAAAAATTGGTGATAGTGAGAGTTTCACATTGAATGAATTTTTGTTGAGAAATGAAAAGAAAACTTGGTATATAAGTTGAATAAATCCTTATATAACCTTGAGTAGGCATCATGTCATCTTCTCTTGATTTTATTGAAAATACAGTTGATCAATGTATTTATCTTAAACTAGTGGGGTAAATTTTGTTTATCTTGTCATGTATGTTGATAACATTTTGCTTGCTGGCTGTCACTTGGGGTTACTATGTGAGAAAAAGGAAATGTTATCTGCTAATTTTGAAATGAAAGATATTGAAGAAGCTACTTATGTGCTTGACATTGATATACATCATGATAGAAATCGTGGCGTATTGGGACTTTCTGAAAAGGCTTATACACGACGTGTTCTCAATAGGTTTCAGTCGAATCCTGAGCAAGAGCATTGGAAAGTGGCTAAGAAAGTTATGAGATACTTAAAGAAAACTGAAAGTCATATGCTCACTTTCCAGCGTTCAAATCACCTTGAGGTAGTAGGCTACTCAGACTCAGATTTTGCTAGATGTCAAGATGATTTGAAATCAACCTCAGGTCATATTTTCATGTTGGCTGGTGGTGTTATTTCTTAGAAAAGTGTTAAGCAGACTCTAGTGACATCTTCTATTATACAGGCTGGATTTGTGGCATGTTATGGAGCTACAATTCAAGCCGTTTAATTAAGGAATTTTATTTCTGGGCTGAAAATTATTGACTCCATCTCGAGGCCAATCATTATTATGATAACAGAGGCGATGATTGCAGATCTTTTGACTTAGAGACTCGCTCCTAAAGTTTTTAAGACATATGTTACTAATATGTGTATTGTGGAAACCTTTGATACTTTTGGTTAATGGGAGTTATTTATATAAGAGGACTACGCTTTGGCTTGATCTCTTCACAGGGTACATAAGCAACTCATATGTTCTTCGGGTACAGTCTCTTCTAATAATAATATCTACGATTCTTACGATGCAATATAGGTTACATTTAAACAAAAAGACTACCAATCTACGATTCTTACGATGTCCACTTTTATTGTGTCGTGTCAGTTAGAGAAATACTAGACATGCTGAACTCAGAGAAACTTTGATAAACATTATATTCAACTTAAATGACAATCTTTTTAGTGCAATACATATTAATTTTGAAAATATTCATGCCGCTCCACATTGTAATCTCATCATAATTCTCCAAACAAGTACTTGAAAAGAAACAAACCCCATTTTTCTTTTAAGTTAAAGGAAAACAGTAAACTAGTTAACATATTTTTTAGAACAAAAGGTCCCTTGGAACTAAGTTCATTTTTTCTCTTTAATCTCACATGCCCCAAGTAAAATTCTATTAAAAACACCACCCCGCCCCCTCACAACAGACATTATGGTTTGAAACCAAACCGAATTGCAAATGGCAAATGATAAATGGACAATTTGGACTTCCTCGCAAGGTATGATTTGATTAGAAAATAAGTCAAAAATTGTCCAAATCAGATCGCTTATAGCCTACATTCAAGTATGCATCATGTTAAGCACCTACACCTGATATGCAATCTTGAATACACTGCAAAATAGATAATCAAGCACAAAAAGTTCCCAAGAATTGCATTGAACAGTGATATAATGTTAACATAATGTAGAGTCCAACAAAATAAAAGAGAAATTTCAGTTAATGGTCTATTCAAAAGAATAATGTATCATTTTTCTTTCATTAAGATTTTTTCCCCGGGGTTTTTTTTTTTCTTAATAAGATTTTAGTAAGGCATATTCTTTGTGCGATGAATGTTCATAATATACAAGACATTTACCCTCAAAATAATACTCTGATATTTATGAAATTCTCGAAGAGATAGACAACAGCTATTTCTAAATCATCACGTACTATATTCATCAAAGATTGATAAATATCTCATTTGAAGACGATATTATTTGAAAACTATACAAGATAACATGAGATATACTTTACCAGAAATTGTAATATTGAAGACATTGATATACAATACAATGATTAATTGATACAAAAATTGAAATCAAGGAGAGTATTTGTACTATTTTTTCAGTAACTTTTTCCCATCGGAATTTCGCCTAACATTATATGGTTATTGTGCAAATAATCATCACTAGGAGAGTGATGTGAAACTATAAAATAAATATTGATGATTATGTAGTATTATCATCATGCATAGATAAGTCTTATCTAATTTAGAAGGTTTATTTCATTATAATTGTAAATCTCATTTTGAATCCTATAAATACGGGTATTGATTATCAATGAAATACACACTTGAGTTTCGACTCTTTACATTTGTCTCTCTATTTATTCTCTTTTATTCTTTTAATTTTATAACACTTTTTAATTTTTTTTGTAAGTAAAAACTCAAGGGGTTATAAAGAAAGATGTAAATATTTTCGTGCTTCGTTTTAAAATAAGAAGTGATCATCTTTTAATTCTCGTATTTAGATTAAATTTGAATAAATCGACTTTGCAACCTCTAAATTCAACATCAATCAATACAATAGTCAAATATCCAGAACATTAGGTTCCATTTGATTCGTTATATTTTTCATGGAATTTTTTTTTCATTTTTCAACTTTTATAATGTTTGATAGGCAAAATTTTCCCGAATTTTTTTTTCCACATTTTCTCATATTCCACTTTTTTGAGGAAAATAAATTCTTGATGTTTTGTTTCCAGGTTTATTATTATTTTTTTTTTTTAGCAATTGGAAAAAAGTCTATATATAATGGTAAAAAAAATTATCACTTTTATTGACAATTTTCATGCAAAACAAAGCCAAATGAATGATATTTGGTAGAATAATTTTTTTTTTGGCAATTTGAACAAATTCTAGACCTAATTGTATAAAAAATTATCACTTTAATAAACAATTTTCATAAAAAATGAAGTCAAACAGATACCAAAATTTCTACATTTTTCATGAAAAATTATACCAATCAAACACAATTAATTACAATTCCCAGTAAAATATTTTATAAGCAAATTAGTTCCCTGTAAAACATTTTCTTTCCACCCATTTTTTACTTTTGCAATCAAACGGACCCTTAAATTTTTACTAGAGAAATTAAAGGAAAAATTGCAGCGGCCATCCCTCACCTTTGGGGTTTTGTTACTTTTATCCTCTTCCTATGATTTTTTTCAACCCTATCCTCAACATAGTGTCTCTATTAGTTGCATCCATCCCTACACACAATTTTCATCAAAATGCCGTCAAAGAATGGTGGATAATATTTAGAAATAAAAAATAAAAAAGAATGCTCCGATTAAATAACTGCGAACAAAAAGCGGTGGTGAAGCATAGTCTTATCCCCACAGCATTTACTAATATACACAGAGGTGCATTAATTAAGTTTGACGCTTTACCCTCAATTTTTCCTTTGTAAATTCCTTATTATTAATAGCTAAATACACCCATCCTCTAACTTACACGTTTACACTACGTCACATCATATCAATTAATCCAAATGACAAAAGTAAGGTAATCTCAATTGAGTTGATAGCCACAATGTAAGAGTTCGATTCCTACATCTAACAAGGTTTAGAATTTGACTCTCTGTGGTCACCAATAGGCAACTCTTGTATTCTGATCTGTTGAGACATATTTCGCGATTTAACTACTCAACATAGAACATGTTATAGGGACGGGACGGTTCAACCTTTTTATTACCACATCGATTTCAACGCGCCGCTTTCACGCGCCACCTGGGGATCTACAGGCACGGAATTGCGTGCTGAATGGCCCACCTATTGGCGCGTGGGGAGTGACCTCATTTTCTGCTCTGCAAACTGCACTGCAGAAACATACAGTACTGTACTGTTACCCCCACAATCCCTCGCCGTGGGATGCTGCCATTTTCACCGTTTAATCACAATACACTAGAAAAAGTAAAATATTTTCTCAGTTTTTTTTAATTATTAAAATAGTACGATAATGATTTCACCTGAATTATTCATAAGTCAAACTCAATTAAAAAATTAAGTAATTTTATTTTCCAATAACATTATTTTATTTCAAAAAATAAAAAATATTTATAATATTAAAAAACCAGGTTGTAAGTCATATTTCAAATCAACTGCAAGAATCGTTCAATGTATCACTGCACGAATAGTAAAAAAAAAAAAAAGGGGAAAAAATTACTGTTTCGGATAAGAGAGAGATTAAAAAGAAAAATATTACGAAAACTTTTACATTAACAGGAAATTTTATGTCCAAGCACGGACCCTTCTCCTCCTCCTAGTTTTCATTATCTTATCTCTTCAGTTTTTTAACCTAAAAATGTACAATTTTATCTTGAAAAAGAATTTGAAGAAAACCTGCAATTCCAAGTTGCCGGTAGGGTTAAGTACGACGTAATATGTGTATTACCATTATATATAAGACTATAGATGATAATTAAGGAGTTGAATTTAGCTAAAAAGGATGGAGTTTGAGGAGGAGCATGAGGGAGAGGTGCCGAGTTTTGACTCACTCGGCAACTCTAACTCGACTCGGCCAGCCAAAGTTCCGAGCCCTGTTGAAACGTCGTTGAGGAAGCCTAGGTACAAAGAGTGTTTGAAAAATCACGCGGTGGGTATCGGCGGCCACGCGGTGGATGGATGCACCGAGTTTATGGCAGCGGGAGCGGATGGAAGCCTGGATGCACTCAAATGCGCCGCTTGCAATTGCCATCGGAATTTCCATCGGAAGGAAACTGAAGGAGCCGGGGTTTTTGGCTTCCACCACCACCAGAACCAGCAACAACAGCTACTCTTGACCCACCACCCACACGGGCATTTCAGCTACAGAAGCCCAAGTGGGTACCTCCACGTTGCTCCCCCACAGCAGCAGAGACCCCCTCTCGCCTTGCCGTCGAGCTCAGGAGGCGGCGGAGGAAGTGGATCAAGAGATGAGCTTGAGGACTATTATTCCAACCCCAGCAGCAGCGCGGGGAAGAAAAGGTTCCGGACCAAGTTTACACAAGAGCAGAAAGACAAGATGCTGAATTTTGCCGAACGTCTGGGGTGGAAGATTCAAAAACAAGATGAGGAATTGGTGCAGCAATTCTGCAATGAAGTTGGAATTAGAAGGCATGTGCTCAAAGTCTGGATGCATAACAATAAGCACACTCTTGGTAAGAAAACCTAACTGGACCATCTGGTTAACTAGAAAAAAAAAAAAAAAGATGAATGATTCAACTGAGAATTAAATTAGTTTGTGGAGTTGAAGAAATTATTATTTTATGTTCTTATTCTATGATTTTGTATCTAGCTTAGGGAAGTGAGAGAATCAATCATGCAAGAGTGCTAGTATTTAGCAGATGGGGCAAGATTATTATTTCAAATTTGGGACTTCTGCTTACTCGGGAATTCTTTGTTATTATTAATTCCAATTCTAGGGTTTTGTTTCTCACATTTTCAATTTTCTTGATTCTGCTTTAGTTCTTGTGCCCAGGGATATATTTTTATGATGGGTTTGAACATGATGAGGATGAGACCATAAATTATTTTAATTTATTTCCTTGATTCTGTATTTTTTGTACAGAAACTCACTCTTCTTGAATTCTTGAATTCAGTGTTGTTTTCTTTCTGGGATAGAATTGAAAGAAAAAAACTCTAAACTTTCACCATTTACACACACCGCTTGGCCTTTATTACCGGAATTTTTGTTTTTTTCTTACTTATTTTCCGCCGAGTGATATCACAGCTCGTGCATGCCTGCATTTTTCTCCTCTTCCCATCCACCCTCTTTAAGAATGTACTTCCAAAATTTCAAGATTAAAGACTCCATCTTTCTTTCTTTCTTTCTTTCTAGTCCAAGTCCTAACCTCTTTCTCTCTTGAGTTGCATTTACTTTTGTATTAAAGAAGCATCTAATTCTTTCATTTCTGAAATTAATAAATGCAAGATCAGTTAAAATCTGGTTTATTATACTGATTTGAGTGTGCTTATTGGGAAGGAAATTGCTGAAGTAGATTGGTTATGATTTTATAGCTAAACTATTGTCTTTCATCTTGGGAAGGAGAATATATAAAATATATATGTTCAATAGTGATTTTTTTGTGTTTTAAGACAAAAAAAAAAAACCCAAATAGAAACGTGGCTGCAAGTTCATCTTCGAGGAAGTCGATAGATCCAAAGCCTGTTCTAAAATTCTTTCATCTCTCTCTCTCTCTCTTCTATTCTTACTAGCTTTTATCTTTCTGATGTTCCAAAGGGAACATGTGGGCACTACTGCAACATAACGACTTATGGAATGCTATAGAGGACATGCATGCTTCAATTTACACCAACATTTATACTTTATTAATGCACATGTCTACCACTTCTTGCTTCTTCTCAATCACATTGCAAACATTTCATATATACTTTTGTAGATTTTGAGGTTTTCACAGCTTTAAATGTTTGTTCCAATTCTTGCGGTTTTGGTCAACTTGATTCTTGGGGTTTTTTTTTTTTTTTTTCCTTCTTTTTTTGGGTTAGTCGAGACATGTCTTGCTAAGACTAAGGAAGTTGTTAGTAATTAATATATGCTTAGTTAGTGCCTGCAAATGCAGGATGATGATGAAAGAAATTTCCTGTTTGGGGTATCTGCATACTGCAACTCTGGTCCACTGATGGCTCATTTGGTCAAACAATTGCATCATTAGTTTTTTTTTTTTTTTAAAAACACAATTTTCTACCATGCCTCTTCATGTTATAAAAATAATGGCATTTTGCCTAAAGTTAGGGATGGAGATGATTGTATTTGACCGTCAAATTTTTTTATTTTTTTATTTTTCCCGAATTCCTTGAAAAGTAATAGAAGATATTTTAATCTTTCTATCATCACCAACCAAGAACAACTAAGTAACACGCTTTATCAATTTCGAAAATAAATGAAGTTGGTCAAGAGATTCAATCAGCAAAATATAGGATCATGACTGGTTCCCCAAATGGGTGTCTTGTCCAATGGACAAACAAAGATTGTGTGGTATGTCGAACATGAAATTTAAGGTTTACCTGTTATTTCCATAGTTATCACAATATTATCTACTTCGTATGTTTGGACGTGACATAACATTCGAACAGTTACTAGCTAGGAAAGTATATATTCATGGTATGTTTGAGTCACATTATTTTGAAAGAATATATTCTGTAATAGTAAATTGATGGAGAATGTGTGGTTGAAAAAGAAGGAAAAATTATTGATGTGATAAAAAATGTGTGGTTGAAAATGAGTAGAAGAATGAAAATGGAAATTTTTATGTGACTCAAATCGAGGCTCAAATTCGGCTTTTTAACATTTTGACTGGAGATATTTACTAAAACATCATTATCATTGTCGAAAAGGGATTTTGACCAAAAATTTCAATTAATTGTGTAACATGCTCCACTTTTGGTAGCGTTGACAACAATTATGACAACATTAATTAATCTCCATTTGTGGTAATAATTTCCAAAGAGTTTGGGGATTAGTGTATTGGAACTATGTTTGGCTCTAAAATCATAATTTATTAAATTCACCTTGTGTTCTAATCATGCGTTAACGTCGTAATTGTACTTGCTCACATCAGGGAGATGGGCCCCTCCAAATGTATTTGTTTGGATCAGTATGTTTCAGTGAGTACAAAAGTAGACCCAAATAGAACTTGGATTGAATGCCCACCCCAAGTGGGCCAAACACAAACCAAGATTGTATGTGCATCATGAAAATTATTTTTTGAGGAAATTAGACACAGTACTCTAAAAAGGGAAACAAATTGATTAATACACTTAAACTAAATTAAAGTTTGAAAAACCGTAATTATTACGTCCACTAAAAATAAAAAACACTCGACAGTCAGCAAAATCGTTCCAAAGACAAACGGCGGCACTTCCCATGAGATATTTTTCACTTTTTAAATTTTTTATTATTAAAATGTTTTCGTTTTCGTTTTCGTTTTCGTTTGATATTAAAATACATTGGATGCATCAATTGAATTGATTCAAAAAATATAAATCGAATTCAAGATTAAAATAATGTTTGAATTCGTATATTTTAATTTTAAAAAACACCATCATATTATTTTTGTCATTTTTTTTTAATCTCGACACTTTTGAGTGTCATTTTTTTAAAAAAAATATTCACTTTTCTGAATTTGACATTTTTTTTTTTATTTTGTCATTTTTTGAGTGTTTGCCACTTTTTTTATTGTCTATCACTTTTTAATCTGTATAACTTCTTTTAATTTGTACCACTTTTTTAATTCGTCGCTTTTTAAAATTTGTCACTTTTTTGAATGTTGTCACCTTTTTTTTAGTATTTATCACTTTTTTCAGCCACCTTCTTAATTTCTATCACTTTTTTTAGTGACAACATCAATTTTTAATAAAAAGTGACATTGTATGTCATTTTTAATAAAAAAGAGACAGTGTGTCACTTTTTTTTTTTTTTTAACTTTGGTATTTATCACTTTTTTTTTAGTTTGTGTCACTTTTTTAAAAAAAGTAAAAAAGTGACATTGTGCTACTTTTTCATTTTACACAGTATTTTTTATTTCCTAAAAACTTTTCATATGATTTTTCAAAACATTGTGTCATTTTTTTTTAGTTTATGTCACTTTTTGAGTTTGTATCACTTTTGGAGTGTGCATCACTTTTTTTTTTTTTTTTTTTAGTTTTGTCACTTTTTTTAAAAAAAAAATGACAATTTTTATATAAAAAAAGTGACATTGTGTCACTTTTTCATTTTACACAATATTTTTTACTTCCTAAAAATTTTTCACATAATTTTTCAAAACATCCCTAATTTTAAGGGTATTTTTGTAAGTACCCCTTATTTTCTTTTAAGAGACATTGTTAGTAGATACATTGCACCTGCGACATAACACTAACACTAATAATAAAGATTTTTTTTTTTTTTTTTACCCGAATAGCGTATAAATGTTGTGGGTGATTTGGTTCCTTTTATAGTACCTACAAAAAATTAATTTTAAAATATAGATAAGAATGAGATAAATTGCTCTAAATATAAAATAGTCGAAAATATATTCAAGAGACTCTATTTTAAATAACATATTTTGTAATTTAAAAAAATATCTATAAATTTAGAAAGTAAAAATTTTAAGTATTTCAATAGTCTCTTTATCTTTAATATCTAATTTTACTACTTCCCAAAAAAAAAAAAAATATATATATATATATATATATTGTTTTTTTTCCTATATTTTATTTTCAATAGCTTCCCTCCAAATTATATACTTTTCTACATTAAAAATCGAAATATTTTGAATGCATTTAATTATAAATAGTAGGTATTGTTAGAATATTATAAATTGTATATAATAAACTTTTGTTCTTACTACAAAGTAGAAGACCCTATTTATAGAATTATAAATAACTCTAAAAGAAAGATTGTGAATCATAGGGTTAATTTCACAAACGGTCATTGAACTTACTTAAAAATTACAAAACGGTCACTGAAATTTAAAACTTACACCAACGATCACTGAAGTTTCAGGTGCTTCACAAACGGTCACTGAACTTACTATTAAGATGGTTATGATATTAATTAAAACTTAAAGGACAAAAATAAGTAGACATAGAAACTTGAGGACCTCAAGTGTAAATTCTCTTGCAATTAAGACCCAAACACAAAAAAATAATTTAAAATCGTCATAACAAAACGATATTACAGTATCATAACATACAACGACTCACAATCTTCCACATTTCAATGTAATACCGTTTTGCTAGGTTGATTTTAAAGATTTTTTTTGGGTTTGAATCTTAATTGCAAGAGAATTTGCACTTGATGTCCTCAAGCTTTTATGTCCACTTATTTTTGTCCTTCAAGTTTTAATTAATATCATAACAGCCCTAATAGTAAGTTTAGTGAGCATTTGTGAAAGTACCTAAAACTTCAGTGACTATTGATACAAGTTTTAAACTTTAGTGAACCTTTTATAATTTTTAGGTAAGTTCAATGACCGTTCGTGAAATTAACTCGATAATCATACAACCAACTATTAAGAAAAGCAATCCCAGATAATTGGAAAAATAGCATACAGTTACAATCTTTCCATATTTGCAATACCTTCCCTCAAACTCAATATGGTGTAGTGACAATTAAATTGAGTTTAAAAAATTAATTGGGCCAATAAAATCTTCATTTTCCAATGATCGAATGATACTTTAAAGTTGCTTGCATGCAACCAAGCCAAACAAGGAATTCAAAATTAGTAAGAATGAAAAATCATCATTGGTCAATCTAACTAAACCATCACAGATTTGAAGGAGACGCTCACAAGTATAACAAATAACGCCAAAACAAGAACCTCAAACGAGTTTAATTTTATTTTAGGTTAAACATGTAAACCTACAATTCTCTAAATTTAGAGAGTTAAACTCTCTCTATATTTAAAATGTTAATCTGAAGAGATTTTTGGAACATAATTTTAAATGGTTGATTTTTTTAAAATAGAGAGCATCTTATATTTAAAGTACATTGATATCATTTTGAAGAAGCTCTTACCTGGTATTAGAACGTTTAAAAATTTAAAATTAATCAAGGGACTTACATCAGACCTATTATTAAAGAATGTACTGAAATTAATGTTATTAAAATTGAACCGACGTGTTGGTCAACTAGAAATTGATTTAAAATTTATCTAATTGCATGGAAAGGTGCAAGTGTAATAGCAGTAGGAAGAAAATTGGAACCGGCCGGTTCATCTTTAAAAAAAAAAAAAAAAAGCCTAATTCGGAACTGGTTTTATAGCTTATTATTTGAAAAATGAGACATTTATATAATTTTTTTAATTACCAGTTCGATCAAAACAACTGAGGTGTCTGGGTAGTTTTTGGTAAATTCACATCTCGTTACAGCCAGGGACAATTCGGTCACAACAAAAAGCCGGTTTTATAAGCTACGTTCAACTTTTGAGGGAAAAAAACAGACTCTAGTTGAACTGGAAAACAAATCCAAATCTCCCTCTCTTTCTCCGTCACACTGAATTTTTTGTTTGTGTGTATAAGTAAAAGCTTAAAGCTTTACATATATCAGTAATTACAATTTCAGTTTGTTTATAACGAAATGGACGCGCTTTTGCCGGTGATCAAACCTGGATTAGTTCATTTGCCGGCGAGTACTCTCCGTGATCACGCCTTGCTTTTCTTTCGGGTCGGGTCGGATGGTTAAGCATTTGAACCCGATCCGGATTCCAAAGATTACGAATGTGAAAGCGGAAGCACACAAGCAGGTTTCTACTGCACCGATTATTGATTTCCGTGATCCGGATTGGAAGTCAAAGTATGAGCAAGACTTTGAGGCGCGTTTCAACATCCCGCACATCACTGATGTCCTCCCCGACGCCGTTTCTTACCCTTCGACTTTCTGCCTTAAAATGAGGTAGTTGATTCTTCTAAAATTCTAATTATAATAAAATAAAAGTTCTGTCTTTTTGCCATTTTTTTCTAGAGAAACCTGCACGTGCGGTGGAATTCATGTGATATTGATTTTTGAAGATTTCGTTGTAAAACTTTGTGAATTGACATTTTCTGATAATAAATATTTCAGCTAAGCCGGGATTATTTTTAATTGATGTCTTAAATTAAATCTTCTCCTTTGATTCTCGGTATATAATTCCCCTAACTGTTTGTTCAACTTTTATGTACTTTAAAAATCAAATTAAGTGTGCAAATGCTTTTTGCAAAACAATAACCAGATATTGAATCAAAAGCTAACTGCGATTTTTTACTTGAAACTCGCTCTTTTCTTATTTGAAAATAATTTGAGATTCTGTTACAGGACTCCGGTGAGTCCAGATTTTGCAGAAGGTTATCCGTCAGATGAGGAATGGCACGGTTACATTACAATAACGACAGAGTACTGCTTAAGGTATTATGCATTATCCCTTCTTTGTTTTTTTCCTGTTTGCCTTTCGTGCCAATCGATTAGCAATATTGATGTGTTTATAATGCCGACGGTCTGCTTCTTAGAATTTCTAATCGTATTTCATAGTTAAGATGATTTTTTGTCATTTGTAGATTTTAGGAGTGATTTCCCATAACAAGCACATTCCCTACTTTTTGGTTGCTAGATTAGATTGATTTAGTTGGCATCTACAATGCATTTCTTATCAGATTATTATATTACTATAAGATTACGCCTGCGATTAGCATTTAGTTGCTGAATTCTGAAACTTAAGATGTGCAAAAAAATATCTCGTGGAAGACCACTTGCTATGATGCATTGACACGTATATCTGTACGTGCACGTGTCGGACATGCCGACACACGATTTGTCAAAAAAGTGCTGACACAACATGATGTTTAAATTATTTAAAATTCTTCATTTATATAATATAAATTTAGTTTTATACTTGTTATTAATTTATTTTTTTTGTTGAAATCTTTTATATATGAGTACATATTTATTATTTACTAATACTTTGAGTTAAAAATATATAATATTTCTAATAAAAAAGAAAGAAAAATGATCATGGTAAGTGTATGAGGAGTGTCGACACGGATATGTTATCCTAGTTGAAGTGTCCGTGCAACAGAGACCACCTGGAAAAAGAAAATAAATATTGGGTATGTTTCCTACGCGTGAGCATATAGACACATGCTAGCACGTGCCATGTGTTCTTTAACCCTATTAGATTAAAATAGGTAATATATGCATGTAAAACTGGGGCTTTTTTAAACCTTGTCAGATTAGCTTGCCAAAAGAGAATTTGTTTTACATCTTCAGCCACCAGAGACTAGTTAGCACACATTTTTGTTTTTATGCTAGTTGCCTCTGACATTGTTTTAATGACATGATTTCAGGTCATACGTTATTCTTCTCCTACCTCTGCAGGTGCTGAGTGTATGGATCCTGATTGTACCTGGTTGGAGCAATGGTAAATGTCCATGAACTATTTTAACGGTTAACAAACATTAAAGTACCCTAAGAGTAATTGGCCATTTAAATATATGATGTTTTGACACGGAACTCGGGTAATTGCCTATGGTTTCCAAAGGCATCAAACGATACAAAGCCAGTGAAACTTTATAGTTTATAAGTACATGTTTGTCTACTGCAAACAGAGCTTCGTGTACTGTTTCCAGAGTAGATGAAAGAGGCGTGTCCCCGAACAATGACACATTGCTCCCTCTTGATTCGTTCATTTCACTTGGGTTTAATATAAGAATCCTCATAATTCCCCTTCCCCTCGGGTTTTCTCAAAGGTAGAAGGTGCAGTGCGTAAAGCACCAATTTGCTGTCATGATCGTTCTGTTACTCTCACATCAGCCTGGAGTTTATAGTGTCTACAGCATGTAATAGAGTTACTTTGATATGTCATCAACCTTACCATTTCCATTAACTTTCATTGCATACTCGGAGGTTTGGAATGGGAAAGGTTGCTGAACTGGATTAGTGCCTAACTGCCTATTAATTCCTTGTAATACGTATTTTTATTGCTAATTTATTCTGGCATATCACTAGCTTTTTAATGTGATGCAGAATGTCAAATTCATGAAAAAACATTTCTTCTCATCATATCAAAACTTAGATTACCTATTGTCGCATTGAAGTATTTTTCCGATTTTTGCCTCAAGCTCTTCTGATTATATTTTGCCATCCCAGATTTTTTCCTAGAAAAGGTAATCAAGACATTATTTCATAGAAATAATTACTTAAATTCAGGGTTCATCGTGCTGGTCCCCGAGAAAAAATATATTTCAAACCAGAAGAGGTGAAGGCAGCAATTGTTACTTGTGGAGGACTATGTCCTGGTCTTAATGATGTTATCAGACAGGTATTTTCTGTGCATTAATGATTTACTCGTTTCAGTTTATATATCTTCTCTATATTATCTTATTATTGTCGCTCTACAACTTAATTACCATCTGATTCAATTGAAAGACTTCACTAATTTATTTTTCTAACTTCTTTTGCTGGAAGACTAAACTATAGTAGTATTGTTTGGTAACATCATATGTATGCCTCTTTAGGCTCTTGTTATACATAATTGCTTTCACATATGTAAATGAACATTTATTCAGAAGAAAGGATGTGCACTATTGCCACAACTGAAACACATGAACTAAACCACTGTAGTGTAAATATGATTTGCTAACATTTTGACTTTTAACCTGGGAAGTTTGATGCTACACTAGCGATCTGTGTAGAACCTCCAAACTCTTAAGTAATTGTTAGTTGTGTTTTTAGCTTTTCTAATTGTTTGTTAAGGATGCAGATTGTCATCACCCTTGAAATATATGGTGTGAAAAAGATTTCAGGAATTCCATTTGGTTATCGTGGGTTTTCGGACAAAAAGTTAGCTGAAATGCCAGTAAGTTCCTCGTGATCATGTAGAATAATCAAAGATCTTTTCTTCATGCAAAACAAAATTCTTCTATGTAACACCCACTCAGAAGCAATCATAGATTGCGTTGGTCAATGCTCTTAATTCTTGGGCTAAGTCTATACATATACTAATCAATGTACATTTTAATAATGATCTGAACAGTGGCTTCTAGAAGGTTTAATTAATCCGATAGCATATTGTCTCAAATGTCAGGTGGCCTAAGTAGTACATGTATATATTGAGTTGGTTCCCTGAAAGGTATAGCATGTATATATCACTTATCTGCCAGCCTCTCTTTGTCAAAACGTGTGATATGTCCTGACCATTACCTTTTCCACCCTAACACTTTTGATTTTGGTGTGGATTATCCTATTGCATATAAAACATAACTCAAAAGCTCAGATAGGCTTATTAGTCATGATTTTGACATTGCAGGAAAAATAATATAAAAATTGTAACTCACTTTGTTATTAGTTATCTAGGAAAGTGGTTCAAAACGTCCATCTCTCTGGTGGAAGCTTGTTGGGAGTCTCACGTGGAGGGCCTTCAGTTACTGATATCGTGGACAGTATGGAGGTAAATACTCCCTGTTTTCTCTTGCTTTTGTCATACAAAATTGGTTTGTCAAGGTGTGTTGTTTGATATGCCTTTAATAATTGATGTCAGGAAAGAGGGATTAACATGCTCTTTGTGCTGGGTGGAAATGGAACACATGCTGGGGCCAATGCAATACATGAAGAGGTTTTTAAGACTGTGGCCTTTATACTCAAATTGTCACACTTCTATATGTTGTTCTCTCATTTAATGTTAGGTCACCCCACCCAGAATCTGCATGTCTTTAAACAATTAAGCTTAAATTAGGATTGAAACTTTAATGAAGTATTTAAGTTTTGAGGTTTTGCACCATGTAGTAGTTGTCTTGGTTACAGGTTCATCTTGAGGTTAATTGTTTTTTTAGGGTGTGTTTGAGCCACATTATTTTGGAAGAATGTATTCTGGAATAGTAGATTGATGGAGAATGTGTGGTTGAAAAAGAACGAAAAGTTATTGATGTGATGGAAAATATTTTTTTATTGAAGAATGGTTGAAAATAAGTAGAAGAATGAAAATGAAAATTTTAATGTGTACCAAACAAGGGCTTAACTTCTACTGCTATTTTTTTTTTTTTTTTTGCTGAGAATTTTTTTTTTCTATCTATGTTTACAATCCAGTGCAACAAAAGACGGTTAAAGGTAGCTGTAGTTGGTGTGCCAAAAACTATAGACAATGATATTCTACTTATGGATAAAACTTTTGGTTTTGATACGGCCGTTGAAGAAGCACAAAGAGCTATTAATTCTTCATATATTGAGGTATGAGTTGGTATTCTCACTGATGCTTAGAAGTTCTATTTTTAATCACTATTATTTTGTTCATTTTGCTAGCTTCCTACTTGTTGGGTTTGTACATTAGAACTATGCAAGAAAAATTATTTTTTCACTCTTATTATAGGCACATAGTGCTTATCATGGTATTGGGATTGTAAAATTGATGGGCCGTAGTAGTGGATTTATAGCAATGCAGGCATCTCTTGCAAGTGGACAAATCGATATATGTTTGATTCCAGAGGTACAAGTTTTATGGACATAATTAAGAATTACGTACTTTAAAATCCTATTAGCCTGGTCACTGACATGTGTCACTAGCATCTTGTAGGTGCCTTTTAATCTGCATGGACCACATGGTGTCTTGAGTCATCTCAAGTATCTTCTCGAGACCAAGGGATCTGCTGTAGTCTGTGTTGCAGAGGGAGCTGGGCAGGTAAGTGAGATCATGTTCGCCCTTTTAGGTAATGTGTACAAGTGTTTGTTATTGTTTAGAAACCTCAAATATGTGCAAAAGGTTGATCCTCCATCCCCTCGTGAATCTAATCTCATTTTGGTTTCTTCATAATTTGAGTACAATGACAGACATGAAATGATGAATTTGAAATCTTCCCAGATGTAGCATTTGAAATACGACATAATATGACTTCTTTTCATTTGTAAAAATGTCAAATCTTTCTCTAACCTGATTCGTTAATGCTTTATCATGTTTCAACGGTGAACTTATTTAAACTCGAGTCTTTTTTGAATATGTAGGTTTAAAATTTGAAAAATTGAAAGAATATGTTTTCCAAGCATTTCTACAATGTGGAAATGGAATTGACCATAAAGAGAACTCACTACTACCAAATTTACCGCTATTTTGGGTACATGTGTATCGATTTTATTTCTGAATGTGAGAGTAAATTCTTCTGCCAATATTTTCCTTAGTTTAAAAGTTTTCTCTTTGCCAGACATCAAAGCTATTCATTAATGTTTTATCATGTTTCAACAGTGAACTTATTTAAACTCGAGTCTTTTTGGAACATGTAGGTTTAAATTTTGAAAAATTGAAAGAATATGTTGTCCAAGTATTTCTACAATGTGGAAATGGAATTGGCAATCAAGAGAACTTACTACTAACAAATTTACCGCTATTTTGGGTACACGTGTATCAATTTTATTTCTGAAGGTGGAAGTAAATTCTTCTGCCAATATTTTCCTCAGTTTAAAAGTTCTCTTCGCCAGACATCAAAGCTAGACAAGGTTCTTGCAAGAAAATGATAAAGCTCTTATTTTCAAATTTCAGAATTCCTAATGTGCTGTTAGAATATAACTAGTTGACAAGCAATATCTGTTAATTTGAAATCGAAGCAGATGGATCTCTTGAGTGTTATCAATAAAAAAGAAATGTCAATGCTTTTCGAATTCAGGATTTTCTTGAGAAAATAAATGCTACAGATGCATCAGGAAACATCATATTAGGAGATATTGGCGTCCATATACAACAAGAGGTTGGTTGCAGACCCTGATCATCGATCTTCATCTTCTTGCCATGCTTGTATTGGTTAAATTAATTGATAAATTTTTACCCAATGGATGTAGAAATTCTTTATGCAGGACAGTGTTACATAAGCATAGAAATTCCGTCTTTTTGTAATGTATTTTGATGCTTACGTTATTGTTAAATGTGTTCATGGTTGTTAGATGCATCAATGGTTTGGTCCACCTGCACGCTACTAATACATTTGGAATTACTTCTTATAGACAAAAAAGTACTTCAAAGGGATTGGGTTTCCGGCTGACGTAAAGTACATCGACCCAACATACATGATCCGTGCATGCCGTGCAAATGCATCAGATGGAATTCTCTGCACTGTTCTTGGCCAAAATGCGGTAAGTCTCTTGTGCTTGTAGTCTTGTCTTTTATTTTTTCCAGATATGATATATCCCTTGCCATGCACAGGTTTTTACGATTCTCTGACTGGCAGTTCTAGAGTTTTGAAAATTTGATTGAAATGGCAAAAATTAAATGAATGAACTGTATCTTACAAATAGAGCCGTTTTTACCAGAGAGTAGCTAAAGCTATAATATTTTGCTTATAATAATTGAAGTCAGTTATTTTGGCTTATTTTTTTTTATCAATATAACAAAAACATTTTGGCAGGTCCATGGTGCATTTGCTGGATATAGTGGGATCACAGTGGGGATATGCAATACTCACTATGTCTATTTTCCGATTCCTGTAGTCATTGCCCAGCCCAAGGTTCTCGACCCCAACAGCCGTATGTGGCATCGTTGCTTGACATCAACTGGCCAACCGGACTTTGTCTAAGTAGAAGGTGATGTAACTTATTCTCAAGAAACCTTAGTTTCATACCGTGAATCAGAGAGGAAGGATAGCCAGCTTCAAAAGGATTCTGGCTTTTGTGTTTACATCCCATTGTTCAAGTTCTCCCCAGTTTTTGAGGCGTATAGCATTTACAGTGCAGTTCTGCACTGACATGTGAGCAATAAGATTTAAAATATGAGAAATGAATTTTTTGTAATTTAAAGCGAATAATTTAACTCAATAATTTCTTGTTAGTAACTATGAAATATTTATACCGACTTCTGCAATGAACCAAGGTACTGAATATCCTATAACTGTTGCAACTAGTCTATTTTTCTTTCTTTAATACATACCATCTAGTGCTATCTTAGCCTTCATTTGTATTTTTTTTCTTTCTTTTTCTGGAGAATGTATAGTTGAAAAATTGGAAAAAGTTATGAATCCACGTATAAAATTATTTTTATTAGAAGAATATTGTGGATTTTTATTGAAAATGAGTTTTAGAAAATAATGGTCAAATAGGGACCGTAAACCTATTTGACCATTCAAATATAATGGATGATTTCAAGTATTGAAATATTCAACGGATCCACTCATGTCCAAGACCTAGTAATTTCTTCTTAGTAAAGTTAGATGTACATTTTTTGTTGACAACAAGTTTGACATCCTCCCTAGGTGGAAGGAATTTGACTAGTGATGAAATTGATGCTTTTAAAATCAATGATGTGGTTTGTTGTCATAAGGAAGAATGTCCAACTTATTGTCATCTATGATGTCCACGTAGCATTGTTGATTTCTTTTCTAGTGGAATTATGGACTTTGGGATGCTAAGCACTCCTAGAACTTGTACATCAAATACCTTATTACCCCCTCTAATTTTTTATTCCTAGTGTACAAGTAGTTTAAAGCAACAATTGAAGAAACGGCATGCATGTTCCACCATTTCCGATAGAAATTTACACCTGTGACTGGTCAACTAAACTATGGTTACATAATTAATAATTTCATACATAAGATACTTCGCATTAAATGGGCTTTAAATAGAATTGTGCCTTGTGGGAAGCCTCAATTAATTTAAATCCCATCAGTATAAGAAAAAACTGTCCTATTGTCCATTACCAGGGCTCCCCCGCAAAATTTAATTGTACTGGACGGAGTAATCTTATTATCATTTACTCCTGCGTACAAATCCTTAAATAAATCTGGTTCAATCAGATAATTCTACTATGTTTCTGAACAATAATTTTTTACCCATCTAACATTTAACCACGTTGCCAAACACAGAAACAGGGACGTATATGGCTCATTTAACTTTTTTAGTGTATATATATATATATATATTTATGCAAAAAAGATTTTTGTGTAATTTCCCCCTTTTTTTTTAACATACTTGTCCAGCTTGTAGTCCTGTTGTCATGGGCTGCAGCTTTGCTCAAGCCCCGTGTTATAAATAGTTTATTTAATTCGTAAAATAGTTAGAAAATAGAAAAGAAAAAGTATGATTCTAGAGTCAAATGATGTCTACTCCCGTCATTTGGATTTTTGTTCCGAAGTCTATTATAGGGGGTATTGGTCTTTCAAACATTTTCAAACTTACTAGTGTTTTCCCCCTGTACTAGCCATTGTAAGTCTATTGTAATTTTCAGCTTTCTAGCAATCGATGAAGATGTTATTTCCATTGTGTTCAATTTCATGTTGCAAGCTTTTTTAAAATTGTAATCAAATTTACTTTCGTCCCGACGCGACCAAGAAAAGGCGGAAGGTAGCCTAGCGGAGCAGACTACTGCCGCACGGTGTCCCTTTCTGTACTAAGAAGAAAGGTAACCCGTGAAACCTGTCCTCGATCCGTCCCTGCACATAAATGTTCTATTTATAAGGGTCTTGTGTCTACGTATGCTCCCACGCAACATGTTATAATTTGTTCGCTGGCAGCTTTAGGACGAGGATAAGGTATAGAAATTACATTTTATCAAGTTACTTAGCTTCACTGATAAATGCTTCGTCACCGAGGTTGACTTCTTCCTCACAGTTGAGTTGCCGATTCCCTGGGCTATGAACCACCTAAAAGGATGCAGACAAGTATGTTGAGCCTTGCTATCTGGCAAGGCAACTTAGGAGATGTGTGAAGTGCTTGTCAAAGTAGTTCGTTGATTCCAACGAAGCCAAATAGTAACTGATATAATATGGCATTGACAATTGACCACGTGTACAAATAATGTCAGTACTCTCAGAAATACGCTACTCGTCTGTCGTCACGAAATCACCACCTCGGCGAGGCAGCCGACCTGCATGAAACCCTCTACCTACACCCAACCCGCCTACGACATAAGGCGTACCACCATGAGGCCGTTGACCCCCATGAGGAGGTTCTACCACTATGAGTTCGTTGACCCCCATGAAACCCTCTACGTCCACACATGCCGTCTACCACTATGGGTCCAACGCCACACTCAATCACATAAATGACAATGTGCTAAACAGGAACCGCCCAACGATAAACGTGGGTACAACTCACCACTTGAGAAGTGGGGGTCATTCTACAAGAACGTGAGGGTAGTGGGGAGGCTTACGTGGGACACGTGGCACCAGCAATCGCCAAACGCACGCGTAGCTACAGGTGTCTATAAATACCTCAAAGGTGAGAAATGCTTGGTTTCTTAAAACCCTGAACTTTCGAACTTACATATACCTTCTTCCCATTTCTTTAAACTGTTAACTAATTCTCACGCCGGAGGTACAATGGGGGAGAAAACTCCGACCTCTTTTTGCAGGTAGCAACCACGCAATCACCGATCGGAGTAGCTGGATCACCGCGCCCGGTAAAGTAGACACGGAAAACAAATTCACAAATATTTTCAATAACAAATGTATAGTACTTGACAGTGCTAAATGAGAGTGAATTTTTATTGACTGCATTGAAAATGTTTTCGAACGTAATTAAGGATGAAAAATACGAGATTGAGTCTATAGATAATAACTTTATATAATAAAATGTGACAACCTTGTATGATTATGCACATATGTTTCGGTTTTTAAGTTAAAATTTGAGATGAGGGAGTTAATTTGTGGCATCGATCCTTATATTCATTGGTATTTGAAAGTCTCAACAACCAAACCAAACCAAACTTGCAGAGACAGTGACTCCACTAGGGTGTCCTTGGGAACAGTAGATAAAAACGAGAGGGACATTTGAAATTGTAAAGAGATTGCAATTTTGGATATGCTGCTACGTGTGAATAGACTCTTCATACAAACTTTCTTTAAGTGCCCTCTGCTACCATGCAGATGTTGAGCTGGTTTTCAGACTACTTGTTCTTACCCAGTTGGAGAGAGGAAATTCTTTAGGAATGAATTGGGATATGTATTTAGAGAATTATTGAATAAATAATAGAATATTATTATTATCTCTATAAAAGTGAGTTGCATTATATATTGAACAGTTGTATGAAGTGCATTGAATTGATGATTGAAATACAAAATAAGGCGATTAGTACATAAGACACTATTTTGTATATTGCTCCAGAATAAGAGGTTGACACTTTGTTATGTCATTACTTCATCAATTGGAGTATATGGATTTATCTTAACCGTGGCGAGAGGATCTTGAAAGTAGTGAACATTAGTACACTTAATATATTCGGAAGTGATCTAATTTAATTATTGGATCAAATACCTCGATACATTGAGAATCGAAAGGGAAATAGTGTCCATGAGTGAGATCTAATTTCAAAATATCGTTTTCAAAATGCTTTATGTCAAAGTGTTGGGTTTTGATATTATTTTTAAACAATCAAGCAAATATCTACGACATTGTCATGTTCTAGATCTTGTGATGACTCCCGGTCTAGCTCCCATGGTTGGCACAAAGTTTGCTACGATGTCTAATTAGGTCAAAAATTAATAATTAATTTTAATCATACATTTTACTATTTATAAGGTCCACAACTTTTCATCACATATTTCATAATTTTTAACCAAAATTTACTAAAAAACATATTTTTATCTAAACCAAATTGAGGCTATATATACATGACGACATTCAAAACTAACGGAAATTCTTTGCTTCTTCCTTTGTGGAAATATGCATGGTTTAGTTTATGATATGATGGCTCAATGAATAATCGTTTCTTGGTAAAATGCGTTGATTTGTGAATAAAAGATGTAATGGAAGTGTTCGTGGAAAGGCCAAAGCAATTTCAATAACATAGATATTTGAATACAATATTACAAAAGTAGGAAAAATATTAAATCGATCATTGTCCCATCATTAGAATAGTCGAGTGCATATTGTCTCCCGTCCCAAAATCAAACCAATGTATAAAATTGCAAGACTTGACATTGCATTAAGAGAATAAAGTGAACTCAAATGATCTAAGTTTGTATTCCATTTAGAATGTGTTTGGTAGAGATTAAAATTGAAAAATTAGTCGTTATTGTTGACTTTTATTAGACTAGTTGTTGACACACTAAAAATGCAGCCCAAAATCAAAGGGAAGTCCAATTGAGAAACCCAAGATGAAGACCCAATGGAAATCAATTAAAAGGCCCAAGAAGAAAAGCCCAATCTGGAAACCTGAGAAAATGCCTGAATATTGGAAGCCTGAAAACAAAGGAGTATCATCGCCCAAGACCGTAGGACGCCCAGAGGCTGAACGAATGTAGTACTACACAATCGCCCAGAGCGATAGCCTCATTATCGCCCAAATCCTCAAGTCGCCCAGAATCAGACAAGTCTAAAAGGTATGGTTTATCCAATTCAGCAGTTACGGAAGCAGTTGTCAAGTAAACCCGACACGCCCCCACGATCCAGAAACAACAAGAGTAGTGGCAATAGTTACTAAGTAACTTTTCCCCAAACAAGCAGTTTTTCACTAAAGAAGTGGATAGTTACGAAAGTAATGGAGCAGTTCCAAGCAGTTTCGACAACTTATAAAGGAAATTTAACCCAGGAATTGTTTATTCTTCTTTGATAAAGTGAATCCTTTGATCAGAGTGATGCTCTGAATACTGTCATTTATTCACTGCGACTGTTTTCGAAAACTTTGTAAGGTTTATATATAATGGATACTTGTCATACATCAAAATAATTTAAAAGGATAAATCTGTATTAAAGAATAAATTGTTGGAAGAAGTACGCAACACTTCATCAACATTTAACTTGATTTTTTGTTTGAGCCCCAAATTATCTTGAATAAAAGAAAAAAAAAAAAAAAAAAATCACGTTTGGTAACTTAAAAATCTATATATTTATTATTGTTTCCAACTTTTCATATGCAATTCCATATGTCGTATATACAGTATGTTATGTGTTATTTACATATCCGGTATGTTAGTTGCATATCCGGTATGTGAAAAATTATTTTTTCAACGATTTTATCTTTATTATAATTCAATAATTTCAATAATACCTTACTTTTCATTTTTCAATATACATTTAATTATTTCAATACTACACTATTTTTCGTTTTTCAATATTTATTTAATTTATTAATCATTTGAACAATTTGAACAATATTATCATTAGTTATTTTGTCAATTCTTTAGTTATGATGAATGTACATTTGACATGTCATTTTTCAACATGTATTTGATTTATTTAATTATTTGAACAATATTATTATGAATTATGTTGTCGATTATTTAATTATGATCAATTTACATTTTATAAATTCATTTTACTTAATTAAATAGTAAACTAAATTCATTAAAAAAACCTTTTTAATGAGTTGCATATACGGCATGTTGCATATCTGGTACGGTATGTTGGTTGCATATTCGGTAAGTTGCAAATACGATAAGTTGCATATCCAGTATACGCTGTAAATATGGTATTTGTTAAACTTACCAGGAGTGGTGAATTATTTTTTTAACAATTCTATTTTAATTATAATTCAATAATACATTACTTTTTATTTTTCAATATACATTTAATTATTTCAATGATACACTATTCATTTTTCAATATGTATTTAACTCATTAATCATTTGAGCAATATTATTATTAGTTATTTTGTCGATTATTTAGTTATGATGAATGTATATTTGACACGTCATTTTTCAATATGTATTTGATTTATTTAATTATTTGAACAATATTATCACGAATTATAATGTCAATTATTTAATTATGATCAATGTACATTTGACAAATTCATTATACTTGATTAAATAGTAAATTGAATTCATTGAAAAACTTTTCCGATAAGTTGCATATCAGGTACGATATATTAGTTGCATTTTCGGTAAGTTGTATATTCAATATATATGTTGTAAATTCGGTATTTGTTAAATTTATCGTAAGTAGAGAATTATTTTTTAAACGATTCTATCTTTATTATAATTTAATAATTTCAATAATACATTATTTTTCATTTTTCAATATACATTTAATTATTTCAACAATACACCACTTTTTATTTTTTCAATATGTATTTAATTTATTAATCATTTCAGCAATTTGAGCAATATTATCATAAATTATTTAGTTATGATGAATGTACATTTGACACGTCATTTTTCAATATATATTTGATTTATTTAATTATTTGAAAAATATTATCATGAATTATGTTGTCAATTATTTAGTTATGATCAATATACGTTTGATAAATTCATTTTACTTGATTAAATAGTAAATTAAATTCATTTAAAAACTTTTTCGATAAGTTGCATATACGGTATATTGCATATCCGTTATGGTATGTTAGATAGAGCATACAAAATTCGTACAACGCACGTGTCAACCACTAGTAAAAAGAAGAAAGTGACTGCTAATCACTTGATTTTTCAGGACCTTGTTAGCATATCAATTTATTTTTCTGATTTACTCTAGTCTACTGTTAGAATTTCGGAAAAAAAAAAAAAAAAAAAAAAGAAGAAGAAGAAGAAGAAGGTCAAATCGAATCAAATTCCACAATCCTTATTGTGTTGACAGGATTTAACTCCATGATTTTCCATTCATCTCAAGATCATTGACCTGAAATTAATATTGAATCCTTCCAACAATGATAGGTCTACCTGAGTTTGTACTAGTCTTGATCGGTTTTTTCGGTGAAGATAACGTCAACTAGTGGTTCAACTACTAAAACTGGCTTAAGAAAAATAAAAATAAAAATCTTAGAAAATGATCCAACCTGATTGAGACTGGAATTTAATTTGTCACGCTGCACAGTGCATCGCCCCAAGCCTTCTTATGCTACAGAAATCCTTTTTTTATTTGGCTGATTCATTTAAGAGCATAAAACGGTAAAATCAAAACATTGACTAGTCATAATCACAATACAGTCAAAACCAAAAGGTCGGGCCCACATTCCCAATTTTTCCTAAAATCCCAAAAAGTAACATTGCAAGTAATCATTGTTCCTCAAAAACCATAGTGTACGACGTATTTCCTCTATCAAAAATCCCATTTCGGTGTTTATCATAACTTCCATTTTTGAATATTTTCATAATTCCCTATAGTTGAAAGTTTTGTTGACCTTACAAACCTGTGCCAATAGAATCACCCGCGTCCTTTCCACGTGGACATCACATGTACACTGAACACTCCGTTAAAAAGTAAATGTCGCTGATTGAGAAAATGGTACGATAACCGTTTGCATTCCGACAATCAAGTCAATTGCCGGACGACATAAATGATGAGTGCAAGAGACGAGGTAAGGAGATTTGGATAGGGTTAGAATGTCATACCTTATTATAAAATGAACCCACATATATATAAGAAGTAAATGGGCCAAGTGGGAATGATGGGCCAAAGCTCCAAGCCCAATTTGATGTTGCTTGATTAAATAGATCAATCCAATCCCAAAATACTATTATTTAATTAAATAGATCAAATCAATTAAATAGTTGATGCCATGTCGCATATATGGGGCCCCTCCGTCACGTGCATGTCACCTAATATATAAGTGTAACAATAGTCTCCTAAATTTGAGTCGTACATTTATGTACCAACGAATTTCGAGATATAAGTTGCCAAGTGGGCAAGGTCTTACAGATTGACTAAAAAATATGAGCAGCTCCAATAAGAGCTTACGAACTGCCTTGAAAATATATATCGATCCCAAATAGGTGAAGACTTGTGAATATAAGCTGTTCTAATATATGAGTACTTACAAACTATCTCGAAAAATGCCACATATAATTTGTCAGAATTTCGACAACATCTCCTCAATAATATAGAATAAACCAACATGCAATATAACATAATATCTCCACGCACATATACAAAGTAAATTGGGGTCCACTCGTCCTTCCAATTAATGTAAAACGACGATCATATCAAAACTTACTAATGTGAAGCAATTAACATGATGTCTATAAAATGAAAATGTAGATAACGTGACACACGTAGTGAAGTCATATCATACTAGCAATAATGCAATGATACTAATACTAGTATCTCATTATGAATTTCCATACATAGAGAGGCTTATCCCATGATCTTTTGTCGATGGCATGTGTTATCCGATTTGACGAATCAGGAGATGATCCTTTTTGGGATTCAGCTCTTTGTCAAAGCGCTCACGCTTCCCTGTATAGTGGATGATTCATCCATACAAAGACTGGTCTTATAGCTAGTCTCAACGATAGTGAGAGACGATGAATAAATATTTTGTGAAACCAAGGGATAAGCACCTGGCGAGATGGGGAATAAACATCTCGCGAATAGCTTTCGAACTATTGGAGTCTTATAAGCAGTCTCGGAATAACGAGCTCTTACAGTTAAGCTCGATGATAGTAAGAGGTGAGGAATAAATATCTTGTGAAGTCAAGGAATGAGAAATAGACATCTCGCGAATAGCTCTCGAACTATCAAAATCTTATAAGCGACCTCAGAATGACGATGTCTTACTACTAAGTTCGACGATAGTGAGAGGTGAGGAATAAACATTTCGCGAAGCTAGGGATAAGCATCTGGTGAGTTAAGAAATAGACATCTCGTGAATAGATTTCGAACTATCGATATCTTATAAGCGATCTCGGAATGATGAAGTTTTACAGTTAAACTCGACGATAGTGAGAGACAAGGAATAACCATCTCATGAAGTCAAGGATACACATCTGGTGAGACGGGGGCATATAAGACTCCGATAGTTTGAGAGCTATTCGCGGGATATATATTCTCCACTTTGCTAGATGCTTATTCCTGGCTTCGGGAGATGTTTATTCATCGCCTCTAGCTATTATCAAGTTTAACTGTAAGATATCGGTATTCTGAGGGCTCTTATAAGACTCTGATAGTTAGAGAGCTATTTGTGAGAGGTCTATTCCCTGCCTCGTCGATGCTTATTTCTGGTTCGTGAGATATTTATTTCTCGCCTCTCACCATCGTTGAGCTTAACTGTAAGACCTCGTCATTTCGAGGCTAGTTTAAAGGATTTTGATAGTTTGAAAGTTATTCGCGGGATGTCTATTCCCTACTTTGCCATATGTTTATTCCTGATTTTGCGAGATATTTATTCCTTGACTCACTATCGTCGAACTTAACTGTAAAACCTCAATATTCCTAGACCAGTTTATAAGACTCTGATAGTTCGAGAGCCATTCGTGGGATGTTTATTCTCCGTCTTGCTAGATGCTCATCCTTGGATTTGCGAGATGTTTATTTCTCGCCTCTCATTATCGTCGAGCTTAGCTATAAAACCTCGTCATTCAGAGGCCGCTTAAAAGATTCCGATAGTTCGAGAGTTGTTAGCAGAATGTTTATTTTCCTTCTCGCCAGATACTTATACCTGGTTTCATACGATATTTATTTCTCGCCTCTCACCATCGTCAAGTGTAACTATAAGATATTGTTATTCCAAGTCCGCTTTAGATTTTGACAGTTCGAGAGCTATTCGCGGGATGTCTACTCCTCACCTTGTTGATGCTTATTCCTGATTTCGCGAGATGTTAGTCGTCTCTCGCTATTATTAAGCCAGCAGTAAGATCTCGTCATTCTAAGACTAAATTACAAGACTCCGATAGTTTGAGGGCTGTTTGCGGGATTCCGCCCAAAGAGGATAGCACATGCCTCCTATGTACAAAAAGTTAGGGAGAAGCCTCTGCATGCATGAACTATCCGATAGTAGGGAGCGTTGACGCTTCGATGAAGAGCTAAATCCCAAAGGGGACCACCTCCTAATTCGTCAAAGCGATAGCACATGCCTTCCATTGACAAAAAGTTATGGGAAAAGTCTCTGCATGGACGAACCATTCACCATGCAGAAAAGCGTGAACATTTCGATGAAGAGCTGAATCCCAAAGGAAACCACCTTCTAATTTGTTGAAGCAGATATCACATGCCTCTCATTGAAAAAAAAGTCACGGAAGAAGCCTACACATGGATGATCTATCCAACATGTAGGGATGCATGGGTGCTTCGACGAAGAACTGAATCCCGAAGGAGACCACCTCTTAATTTGCTGAAACTGATAGCACATGCCTCACATGTACAAAAAAACATGAGAGAAACCTCCCAAATGTCAAAAAAGGAGCTTACATTCAACCACGAAGATGACTTTAAAGACGCTTCATCTTCACTTCACATAAACCTCAAATGAGAGGCGATGAATAAACATTTCATGAAGCTAGGAATAAGCATTTAGCGAGGCGCGAAATGACAAGGGTCTTATACGTTTGATTAAGTAAAATCCTCTACATATATTCTTCTACCTTTTGCAAATAAAAACTGGATCGAGCAACTCGATAATGTATCAAGTCAAGCGAGCAATAAAAGTTTTGCTAATGGAGAGAAGTCGCAATAGTTTCTTCTTTTAACTCTAATTAAAGGAAACATGCCATTGCCATCACTAGAAATTAAATAAAACAACAATGCATGGTTTCCTCTCTCGTCTATTTTTCATCTGAGACTGACCATTGAAAAGTTTTGTCTTTATATTGCTATGGTAATTCATAATTGACAGTTCATCTCCTTTTCTTTCATGCAAGAAAAACCTCTCTAATGGTTTTGCTTTTAAATTGAACGAAGCTCCCGTTTTCACCAAAACTGATATTGGGTATGAATGAAGAAAATATTCACATATTAGTCCAATCTTCTCCTTTTAGAATTTGGGTTTCTCTCATCACTTTTATAGCTCAAGCTGACAGCAGCCTCCAACACCCCATTTGGACTTTGGGGCACTGATGATGATGATGATGGAACAGTGCCAATACCCATATTTGCAGTAATGGTAGAAGAAGAAGTCCTATTAATTGATGTCAAATCTTGAATTAGTTCAAGGCACTTCAACACTCTCCCCTGCAACAATAAAACACTTGTATAATTTGAGTCTTGGACCACTTCGTATGAAAGCAAAAGTTCAATTTGATAGACGGGATTATTTCTTATGCTTCACCAAGAAAATTGTCTGTTCTTGTCTGAGATTTTATTTTTAAGTGCGGGCATATATAAATTACCTTCTCTACTCTTATGAAACCGGACAGGGTCTTATCAATGTCCATTGCCTGTATTTCTTCCCCTGAAACAAACATTGCTATTGCTGCAGCTAATTCAGATGGCCTGAATTCCAAGAAGTCAATACCTGCATTCAATTTCCCAACCAAACATTGAATCAAACAATTTAAATTACTGAAATAAAAGTACATTGCAAACCACTATTAAAAAGAGACCTCTGATCGTGCTTAAGATCAGTTGAACTGATCTAGTAATCAATGGCCCTGATGGGAGCTCATCGTTTTTCGCCATTTTCCGGAGGATATAGTCGATGAAGCTGCACGGAGTATAAGCTTGCATTTTCCATTTCAAAATGCTCAGTACCAAAAGCTCCATTCTTTGTATGGTTTTACCTTGAAAGAAGAATTTTGGTTCCCCGACCTGTTCCATCAATCCAGATTAACAAATAAGATCATTCATAGGCACATCGAAACCAATGCAAGTAGTATATGTGCTAATTTTTTCACCTGTAAATCCACTGTGGAAGGAACTTCAATTTCCTCCATTTTGGCTGCTAGAGATAAACAGGCCACGGCTAACAACTGAAACCCCCATGTCTTACCTCTCTGTGAACACCAAGAAAATTTTGACAAATCAGGAATGGAGGAAATAAGAATTTAATCACTATAAAACAAAATGGCAAATCAATTGGGCACTCACGGGCAGGTCATGCACAGATTGAAATCGGTCAAAGTAATTTATTGCCAAACACAAACACAGTGCTCCAAATCTGTAGTGAGCATGAGCCTGCAAACATCAAATAATCAAAATTATTAAAAATAAATAAAAAGCCTGTGTGGTGCATTTGCAATTTATTTTTAAATGCCCAAGATAACATTAAATGAATGAATTATCATAAATGGTACTGCAAATCCAATGAGCACAAAACTTTCCACCCGTTTTTAGATGAAAACTCATTAATGAGTGAAACCCCCATTTTTAGAAAATTGATGAGAAAAATCAACAAGTACTAAAACTAAAACAGCATTGGAGATGAAAATGAAAAACATCAATGGAGGAATCAAATGTATAAAAAAATGAATTTGATTCAAGAAACAGGAAGAAAGAAAGTCAAACCCCGTTTGATTGATTAAACAAATGATCAAGAAATCTCAAAATAATCACTTCACCTTACACATCCAATCAACAGCCTCTCTTCTCACACTCACATCCAAATCCCCAGTCCTCAGTCTATTGAGATAATCATCTCTGGGCATGTGCTCCATTTCTCTCTCAACCATCAAACCGATGCTCTCTTCACTCAGACATGGCAAATGAACCAATGTCTCAGAATCTGGTCCGCCATTGACAAAGCTCATGCCTTTATTATCATCGGTTTGACAGCTGACGTCACTGAAAGAATCAACAAGATCGTCATCATCGAAGCACATACTTTTGGTTTCTTCATTACAGAGAAGGTCCGATGCTGTACACTCGTAACTGTTACTGCAAGCCATTTGAAAAATCACCCTCAAAAAATGTGAATGGACCTTGTCTCAAAAATTCTTAAGCAGCAAGGATTTTTTATGGGATTTTTCTGCATGTAAAGATTTCATTATGGTTTCGCCATACTTAAAGACCTTCACAGAGAGAGAGAGAGAGAGAGAGAGAGAGAGAGAGAGAGAGAGAGAGAGAGAGAGAGAGAGAGAGAGAGAGAGAGAGGAAAAGACGAGGTGAGAGAGAGAGAGGGGGAGGGGGGGGGGGTGGGGGGCTGTCTGGATGAAGAGACTGTGGGCGTGCTAAACAGATGAGCTTTATGTAGGAAATGAACATTTGTCTTTAGGGTAAAGGGAAATTGAGGGGGAGAGAAGACTGAAAAAAATAATTAAAAAAGGGCATTTATTTATTTTTACTTATTTGGGGAAAAAATAATTATTTATTAAAAAGGGTTGAAATAAAAGATGGAATTGGAATGTGAATGACAAGAATGCCCTTCGTAATTTGGGAAAGTTGTTGTGTCGTCATTAGTAAATATTTGATTACATGGAAAGTAACTAAATGGTAATTAAGGGAGTGAAAGACAGTGATAATTTAATAATGATCTGATGGATTAATGAGGTTATGAGATTACATTTTGATTTTGTTGGTTTATATTTGTAAATGTACCCAAAAGTGATTTCAATTTTCATTTTGCACCCTATAATTTTTGTGATTAGAAAAAGTTGCCTATATATATATATATATTTTAACTTCTCTATTACATGTGAAAAAGAAATAATTATCGATATTGAAGCCTTGTGAATTTGTAAGTACGAGTAATCTCAATTAATATCACGGTCAAAATGCAACATTTACGATAAGCGATAACTTGACATCTTTAATGGAAGTGTTTATTATATGTACGAAATTTCATAAGTTGAAATTATTACTTTAACTCTCGAAAGAATTCATTAATGAGTATTATTAATTAATATGGGCAAGAAAATCATTTTTTTAAATCACAAGCTTTAAAATTAAAAGAACTTGACTTTTTATATTTCAGTTCCTGTTTGGTGCACATTTTGAAACTAAAAATGCATTTTTTTGTTTGATGTGATGGAGAATATGTGGTTAAAAAAAATTATTGATGTGATGAAAAATATTATTTTATTGGAGAATGTATGGTTAAAAATGAGTAGAAGAATGAAAATGAAAAAAATAATATGACTCAAACAGGGGAATAACAAATTGGAAATGACGCGCGTAAGATGGGTCTATTTTGATAATAACTATGATACAGAATTATACAATTTCATTTGTGAAGAAGAAAGCCAACATTTTCAACTGTTTGTCGATATCTTAATATCTAGATCGTTCAATATTCATGAAGTAAGACCACAAATAAACAATTGTTAATATTTTTTTGGACCGTGCTAGTTGTACAACATCGGTTGACAACCTCTCACATGAAGGGTGGATGAAATGATTAATTTTATACTTTTTTAAACACAGTGGGACCCATCATTGTGAGAGGGTTGTCAACTGAAGTTGTCAACCTCGATTGTACAAATGACTTTTTCCTATTTTTTTAACTTCTTCCAAATTCAAACCATATCCTACTATTTGATTGCGTACGCTAAAATGTATATCTAAACCCACCACCACATTCCCAACTGAGATGGGCTCATTAATGAACGGCATGTATCATTACGAGTGCCGCGTTTTAACATTGCCTATTTATAAAGAGTTGTAGACTTTGTGACATCGAGTTGCAATGCAAAAGCTCGTTGGACTGAGTAGATATCTAATGCTTTCATTGCCCATTCATTTTTTATGTAAGTTAAAATATGATCATGTCTCTCTTTTATTGCGAAATAGTTTATTTACGAGTATTGTTAATTAATATATTTCACAATGGCTAGAAAATCAAAATTTCAAATCATAAGATTTAAAACTAAAATCACCTGTGGTGCGTTTGGTTTGTCCTTCTTTAAATTATTTTCAATTTTATAAAAACGTAAAACTTGTTTGGTTTGTTATTTTTGAAAATGTATTTACAAAAACAAGGTTAAATTTATAACATAAAACTCAAAATATATTTCTTTCATTTTCAGTATTTTCAATGAAAGTATCGAAAACATTCAAAATACGGGAAATAATCGTTTAAATAAAAAAAAATTAAAAAATAAGAATTCTAAAAAAATTAAAATTATTATAAAAATAAATCTTAAATTCTTAAAATCAAATTTTAAAAAAAAAATCATCCTGGTTATTTAAATAAAGATTCTAAGGAAATTTTTTTAAATAAAACAGATAAAAGTTCTCAATCCTCATTATTAATTTTTACTTTTTTATTTTCTATGTTTTGTTAAAATATTATAAGATTCACCAATTTTATTATATATATATTAATTTAACCGTTTTCCAAATGATAAATCCAACTTATTTTCAACAATTTTAAAACTGAACCTCAAAATAAAAAACTCAAAATTAAACCGTAACAACCAAACGAGCCCTTAATTTTTTACACTTCGACAACCAATCTGAAACACGCAGTAAATGTAACTATAGTGATAATTACTATGATATAGAATATTTCAATTTCATTTTTTAAGTAAAAAGCCCGCCTTACAGGCTGTTTGACGATATCTAACCATGTAGATTGTTCAATATTAATTAAGACAGACCTACAAATAATCGATTGATAATATTTTTTTTAACTTCTTCAGAATTTAAGATCATATCCCACTATTTGATTACCTATACTAGCATGTTCGGTACAGATTAAAATTCAATTAAAATTGAAAATATAGTCGTTATTTGATCATACTCGTCTAATAAAAGTTAACAATAACAACTAATTTTTCAATTTTAATATCTACCAAACACACTCTAAATTTGTAGTGACCATATCTAAACAAGTAATTTTTTTCTAAAATGCACAATTGGCCCCACCATGTTCCGAGATGAGATGGACTCATCAATGAACGACACGTACCAAGTATAGTTTGGCGTTTAACACTACCTATTTGTGGAGGGTTGTAGTTTTCGCGACATCTAGTTGTAAGACAATAGCTGGTTGGACTGAGTAGACATATATATATATATATATATATATATATATATATATATATATATATATATATATATATTGTGATTGCTTTTTTGGCCATTCATTTCTATTGTTAGTTATATATCTCTTCTATTACGAAAGAGTTCATGTATCGTTAATTATCATATTACAAAATGGGCAAGAAAATCAAAATTTCAAATCATGAGATTTAAAACTACAAGCAATTAAATATTTACATTTCAATAACAAAATTGAAACGCGCGAAGAAGATTGACTATAGCGACAGTTACTATGAAAAAACCCCTGTACTCTTAGAATTACTCTAGTTTAAATGAAGTTGCAATAAGCCCTTTTCCCGCAACGGAAGATGAGGAGATTTTGTTTAGAAATTAGAGCAAGGTAAGTAAATTTCTTTGTAGGTAAATAAGTTTTATAATAAAAATGATTTTAAATACATAAATACTAACTCACCATGTCCCGTAAAGATAGACTTGCTTCTATTTTCACATAGATTAAAAAAATATAATTGAAAAAATAATTTGCAAACTCGACTATGATAATTAAGAAAACAAAATAATCGGTTAATAGAACAATTAGTTTATGAAATACAAAATTAATTATAACTAATTATATTTTAGAGATATTTCGTAGAGTAATGCTATTTGAAACAAGAGTCGCTTTGCACCAATCTATGTGAAAGATTTTATCACGTTGTATGATGAAATCAAAATTTATTTATATTTTGCCATATAGGCTGATGATAATACCCACTTTTTGCTACATAGAATTAGTCATTTCACCATGCCCACATTCTCAAAAGAAAATTAAACTCTTCATGAGAGTGCTGATTTCAGGAAGTTTTTACAAATATTAAGTCCTAAGCCATACACTCGGCTAGGGTTAAATTTATCCCGTTGAGTTATCGGAATTAATGAAGCCTAATCTGATATGCCAAACCATCTTTCCGGGATAGCATTTCAAATTTCTTCCATATGATAGGAAATGAAAAGGGATCATAGGATAATAGTGGGCACATGAGAACTCATTTTTATGCACTTAGATTTGAATGCATAGGATACTGATTTTGAATCTTGAAATTTTGAGAGAAAGCTTGTAAACTTAGATGTAAAGGAGCATGCATGGCATGCTTAATTATATATTCTCCCCTTTCTTAGACTTGGGGCAACACAAAATTCAACTCCTTTTTCTTCTCTTAGAGATGCTCTCTCACTCTCTTTCTATAGACACACATTCAGAGGAATTGTTTACCTTCTTTTACAAGGGTGGGGTGGGGTGGGGGGCCTTAACCCCAAAAAATTCTGGTTAGACCAAATATGAGGCACTTTTAACCACAAGCATCCCATGTCACGTGTTAAGATATAAATATTTCATGACCACACCCAAAAAAACTTTTTGGTAATTTGTAAGGAAACATATTCTTCTTGGACATGAATGCATGGACATTGGACACAAGATGTGGTCCTCCTACATTTACTCTTTTATACTGCTATTGCTTGAGATTCGAGCTCGTCAACACTGCTCCCCCATAGCCACCACCCCCACCCCACACACACACATCTGTCTGTGTGTTGCTCAGCATATATCAAAAGCATGCATCCAGCACATCAGTCATTGCTTCTGCTACTCCATGATAAGCGCTGATATTTGTATATAGTAATCCACCATTTGTAAATCGTAATTCCATCTCGATCTTAACTTTAAGTAGAGAATAAAAATAATGTGGCTAGACGACAAGGCTAAGCTTCAACTTCTACAAGCCTAAGGCTAAGGCTTGGACGTAAAGTGTGGCTAACGACAAGACCAAACTTCGTGACTATGTGCGCTTTTTTAGAACACCTATAAAAATATTTAAGTATTGTTGTATCACTTTGGAAAAAATGGGTTAACAATGATTTGCTAAAGAAAAAAACATTGCAAATAATTTTTAAAATTACTCGGGGTTGCTTTCTCGAATTAATCTCGACAGATTTCTGAAATTATTTAATTGGAGAAGAGGGCTATGAGTATTAACAAATTGGGAAGCAATAAGTTCTTTTAGACAAGTTTTTACATCTGAAGGTCACACATATCAGGGAGAGGATGTGTTATTTCAAATAAATGAATATGGCTTTGCACCTATGTACATAAAACAGAAAGAAACATCCAAAGAATAGGACGGGAGATTGAATAAAAAAATTCTGACTTCCTTATGTTTTCTATATATAGCTTAAATAGACAGTTAAAATTTGTTCAGATCTTCATTTTCATACTTTTATATTGTTTAATAAACATCTTTCTCAGTCATGGTAACAAACTGATCCTGGAGGCAGTGTCCATGTAATATTTTCATGTTAGTTCTTAATATAAAACATATTTTCTGTTGCTGGTTTTAAATTTCTTTTTCTTTTGGGGTTTTCTCTGCTCTTTTCTTTTCCCTTTTTTTTTTTTAATTTTTTTGAGAGGGGCAATGGACCCAATAAATTGCAGTTGTTTTAGTTATACAATTCAGTCCAAGTTGTTGAACAAGCAGCAGATTTGGATGTCATTTTTGTGCCTTTTACTTTGTTTATTCTTCTGTCTTAATGGCCAAACACTCATCATTCATGCTAACGGTAAAGGATGGCTTCATAAAGTATAAAGTCAATTACAACTTTTTATTCAAATTTCTGGCAAAGGGTTATTTATTTTTCGAGCAAAGATTCCTGCACAGTACAAATAACTTGCCAACGCTGCTAAATGCATGGCATAGAAGAGAATCAATACGAAAATTTCTCAGATTTGTCACTCTTTAAAGGTCCATGACTTCATGGTCAAACCATAATTGGCTTGAACGGGAAAATGTGGACTTGGAACGTGGCACAAATATCAAAATTTTACTGTCAGTTTTCATGATTTTCTTGCAACAAAAAAGCATTTTTTTTCTCAGATGGAAGCAATGATTTGTGTGGGTTTTTGTGGACCATTTATGACTTGTTGTTCTAGGTATTTGGATCACCAAAAATATTGCCTACTAATAATCAAGAATGTCCCACTAGCTTGAAACAAAAATTCTAAAGCAGACCAGTTCAGCAGAAAAAAGAATTATTTGAGTAAATAATGGGGAAAAAAAAAAATACATTTTGGCTCTAGAGTACCCATTTACTGTACTTTTGGAGTTGATGACCAATCTATGCATAGGAATATGTTTCAATGCTAAAAGCGAGAGGTAACAAATAATTTTGTTGGTTGGTTAATTGATAACGTTTTTTTTTTTCTTTGAAGAGGTTTATCTCTGCCGTGTCTCTAAAATTAGACGTGTTCTTTAATATGAGGAATCCCATGAGGAATCAAGTTTCAGTAATAGATAATGGCTTCTTGAATAAAATCTAGGTATGCCGTAGGTCTAGTACGTTCCCAACAATGGATTATTAGTGAATTCATTCCCTACACCAGTAAGGCTCCTTTTGTTCTATTACTCTGTTCAAGCTTTTCCTGAAAGCATCCTATGACATGGTGATGGAGGTGAACACTACACCTTACACTAGAGGATTTAGTGCTGAATTCTAGCTTTTCTACAAGGTCTACTTTCATACCAAGCCCAAGTCTTTAGGTTGTTTTAAGTAGATTTGGGCAAGGTCATTGTGCTCCTGCCACCTCTTAATGGTGTGAAACATCAAAGATTGTTGCCCTACATAAATCGGTTCATGTTTGACACAAGGTTCTTTATCTTTTTTCTTACAAAAATGCTATTCATCCCTACTGGGTTACAATCCCTGTTTAGGTGACTCTAAATAACAGATTAAATGAAAGGCTTATTTAATTTCACCTATCATTTAATATCACATTGACCCACCTAAACTGGGGTTGTAACTCCCATGGGGATGAATGGTATTACTCTTTTTCTTATGCTACATTCCCATTACAGTTCTAGTTTAATTTTACTTTGGATCAAATGGCCTTAATTAGTTGCAACATTTACTTTGGATTCAAAGCTCATAATGCTCATATCGAACCTCTTTTCTTGCACATAATAAATGTTCTCTTCTAACTTGAAGGCTAACTACGTCAACGAGCCCAGCCCAGCCCAACCCGAGCCAAAAAAAAAAAAAAAACTCAAGCCGAGCACGAGCTTTTTTCGGCCCCAGCCGAATCGAGCCGGGCCCGACCAAAAAAAATGAGGCTTGACCCGAACTTTTGGCCTGGGACTTAGTGGGCCGAGCCTTTTTTTGTAGCATCTTATAGCTTAATATCGGATAATATGTTAAATTTATAAATGATTAAATGAGTGACTATTATTTATAACAAAGTGAGAAATATTTTTTAAAAACCGATTTGAAATTTCTTACAAATCTTAGTGGTCATTCCATTGGTGAAATTAACTCAATTTTTAAATGTAATCAAGCAATATAGATCACTAATAATTTCACTTAATAGTTAATATAGTAGAATAAACGTGTGTAAATGAAAAAAATACTTACTTTAAATATTTAGGCACTTATATAAATGAAAATAGTAATAATGCAATAAATATTAAACAAACAAATATCACACATTTTCCAAAATAATCTAGCTAATAAATTATGAATAAAATTATCACTTATAATTAGCTTATTAGTTTCATGATTAGAAGAATAAGTTGGTTAAGCAAATTGTGATCATTTGTCTTAATTTAAACCATCCATCCCCAATAATTTATAGTGTAAAATAAAAAGTGTTGGGCAAATTATTTTTTTTTACCGGCCGGCCGGGCTGTCCAAACTTTTTTGTCATCCCTAATTGAAGGTAACTTTTCAAAAACCACCCTGTACAGGAGAATATCATGCTCAATAGAACTAAAACTCAAAATGTAAAAATTTGATTGATTATATGTATATAAACACATTGCCTCTAAAAAACCTCGAGTTGGGATTTTTTTTTATTTTATTGTGGGAGGCTTCGTGAGATAGGATTGTTTCACTTTGTTGTCTAATTGAAATTCAGAAATTTCAAAGATTGCTCTTAATCTGTCCTTGCCACTGCATTTTGCTGCTTCGACACAGTATGTCGCATAATAAGGATATCACACTGCACATTTTATAAAACTTCAATACAATATGACCTTTGCCTTCATGGAGGCAACAAGCACGAGAACTCCATAAGCATCTCTAAACAACGAAGAAATGGGCAATTTTCATATTTTAGTTCCTATTTGACACACATTCTTTCAAAACTCATTTTCAATCACATTCTTCAGTAAAATAATATTTTTCATCACATCAATAACTTTTCTTTACTTTTTAACAACATATTTCCCACCATATCACTATTTAAAATACACTATTTTCTCAATAATATCCATCACACCCCTTAAAAGAGATGCCTATATAGCCACAACAGTGGTTCAAAGCATGCAGATAAAACATGAAACAGCACTACAATTCAGCAGTCATGTTCGTTCATGAATCAATTTTCTAGGCGTCAGAGATTCAGAGGACAAATGACATTACTCTAATTTAAAAGTTTGATTGATATAAGAGTCATTTTGTTCTTTCAAATAGATTTTCTACGGCTATAAGCAGAAAAGGTGCATTGAGTCACCTACGTACTTCGAGAATTTGAAAAAGTTATCCTGATAACAAATCGCAAAGACAGGCCATAGTGAGTATATATATGCAAATTACAGTCAATAGACGGATTGTGACATTCAAGCCCACCTCCTTGAGGAGTAGACAGAGCCATCAGCTCAAGCCTCATCCATCTGATCCTGCAGAACCCCAAACAGTGGTATCGATGAGTTAAATCATTTAAAGTCGGGTCTTCTATAAAACTAATACCAAATTCACGCAATTGAAAGAAAATTCCAGATACTTGTATAAGAAAATGTAGCAAAAGCACGTCCTCTTTGATATAACGGGTTGATACCAGATGTATTCAGTAAGACGTAATGGAAAAACTCCAGATACTTGTATAAAAAGCACATCTTTTTTGTAGCTTGGACACTATTCTCTAACACAGAATAAGGAAACTAATTCATTTAAACTTCAGTTTTAGCACAAGAACTAGATCTCACCCAGACCACCCTATTTACCCTTGGACTACCATTTGATCAAGAACAGCCAGGTTTTCAGAAGTCAATCATTAAATGTATCAAAACTTAGTGAGGCCATGCAAAAAAAAAAAAAAAAATGGTTGAGACCCTCACAGGCGAATTTTTTTAAAGCAGCCTATTTTCATGGTGGAAGATAAACGGAGCCCACCTACAAAATTTTTCATTTAAAAGGCTTTCTTTCTACCTCATTTTTTCCCCTAGTGTTCTTATTTACCTTGCTAAAAAAAGTCTTGTTTCTCTTTCTCCTCCTGTTCCTCAACCCCACTGCCACCCTCAATAACCCTATTTACCCCCTCGAACCACCATTTGATCTTGAACAAGACATGATCAGCTAGGTTTCGAGAGGTACATCATAAAATGTATCAGAACAGACCATGAGAATTAAGAGATTTCAAGGTCAGTCAAAAAGAGCCAACCTACAAAATTTTTTGTTTAAAAAACGCTCTTCCTACCTGAATTGTCTAATTTACCTGCTAGAAAAGGGCATTATTTCTCTTTTTCCTCTTCGTCACCCCCATCCTGATCTGTCCCCACTGCCACCCCAATCACTCTTATGTATCCCTCCCACCAGCATCCTTTTTCAACTGGGCACCCCACTGTTTTATCATTCTTTTTCCTTCCAAAGCTTGGCCATCTCACGAGTAGCTGCTGAGTAAAAGGCAGAAAAACAAAGGGGTGCGGCATGGGGTGGAAAAAAAGGAGGGGAGCTGGGCCATAATACAGGTGGCGAATGGAGAGAGGGGGCAGGAAGGGCACTCAAGTATGGGGGTTGCACTTACAGGGTGGTGGGTAGGATGAGGAAGATTAGTTAACTGATGCAGACAGAGTAATTTGAGATTATCAAATCAAAAGAGGCCTTTTCATTAATTATCTACACCTCATCCTTCTGGAAAATTTCTCATATTTATATCTTGACAAATTATCTTCCTAAATTTTCTCAACTAAAGTGGCAATAGTTCTACATGCTGAATTGTGCACCATCTGCAATAACAATGTTGTAGAATCTGCCTGCCTCTAGAGGCAGTTTTGTATTGCATAGCTGGAATAGACACCAAAAGAGGTTGTTTACAAATTGGGGTCGTTGACCAATCTTCTCTGACAATTACCGACTTCCAAGCCTGCCAATAGGGATTCTTTCGGTTTCTGTTTGACAATGTTAAAGATTTAAATATAAATAAATAAGGCATTCCCTCTATGACAGTTTGCGCTTTTAAAAAGATGGTTGATCATTTTCTTCCCCACAAAAGTACTGGTATCTTATGCTATCAATAGGATTCCTACTGTTTGTTTATTCCAGGAAACTCTGTGTACGTGTTGTATTCCATTCATTGGATGATATCAAGAGTTTCACACAGATTACATGATTTACATAATAAGATTCAATAAAAATCATTCCATAACCAGAAAGATGGCTTATATTCTACACACACAGTGATTGATCATTACATTCCTTAACGTAACTTATCCCATGAGACAAATTGATGTAGGGTGATGCAACCACTTTACCCAAAAGCTATAACTGATTGGGGGAGGTGTAATCCATCCTATATCACGCAGAATTAGGCCCGATAATCCACCCTAAGTCCACTCCAATTGGGCCTCACTTCGAAGGAGGCATTACGAAGGCGCTATTGGGTCAATCCCAAATAGCGACAGCATGCCAACCCCCATTTCAAGCATGCTATGGCATCATACACCACTCCATGGAAATGCTCCAGCACTGACTCAAACATATACCAACTGATGTAGGGAGATGCAACCACTTTGTCCAAAAGCTATAGCTCATTGGAAAAGTGGAAAAGTGGTTGCATCTTCCCCTACATCACAAATTAAGATCTAATGGGAACAAAATTTGAGACATATTTTTTTATCAAACCAAAGGCAAGTCATTAAGTCAAGTCAACTGAACTAGGGAGACAATTATTGTGCTTAAAAAATTATCTTTTTCCCCCAAACAGAACTATATGGCAGGGATATGCAACAACACCAACTATTTTAGTAACAAGGGTTTCAAAGACTAGACTTAAATATTAAAGAGTTCTTATCTTAATATATGTATCTACCTGCATGTCTGAGGTCCAAAGAGTGAGATTATCCCTCAGAAGCTGCATGATAAGAGTGCTATCCTTGTATGATTCCTCACCCAATGTGTCCAGCTCAGCAATAGCTTCCTCAAATGCCTTCACACAAAACGAAGAAAATATAGAATCCAACACATATCATCTTGTTTCAAGTACCAAAGGAGCCTCCTGTAATAATAGTGCATGCATGATATGCAAAAGATGACCTCAATAATACTGTGTATTTTAACATTATCCCCAGATCGAGGCATAGGTGTAGCGACCCGAATTTTAAAATGCAAATTTTATAACTTAAATTATGTCGCTACGACTTTTCCGTCAAATTTTAGAATTTATTTTACGTCCGTCGAATTGTCTAGCAAAAACATTTAATATAAGAATTTAAAAACGATTTTTAATATTAAAAATTCAATATTTCCTTATCGGGTCGAATTTTACACCCGACATCTATTTTAAAATTTCTCTTGGTCCAATACTCATCTCTGGCCCAAGTTTAAGTCCATTATCAGCCCAAATCAATTTGTCCCAATTCTGGAGCATAAGTTTGTAAGGCTCAATATTATCAAACCTAAAAAAAAAACCACTCGTTTCCATCTCCAAAAAATATTCACTCTCACGGCTACAAACCTCACAAGAAATCAAGGCATTCAACTAGGTAAATTCTTCAACATGGAACAATTATTTTCTTTAATTTCATCATCACCATCTTCTAATCCATTGACCACTGCAACAGTTCACCTTCTCTCCAAATTTCACGTTGCAAATCCGAACCCGTAACTCATTCTCTACAAATCGGCAGGTAACTCCTTTGAGTTTGATTTTCAGTTTTCGGGAATTTCATAATCTGTGTGTTCTTCACAGTATTCATAAATAAATAAATAAAAAGAAAAAAAAAGGGAACATAAATGAAAGAAGAAAATAGAATCTGTGAGTTCAATCTCATATTCCATCTCGGTTCAATCCAATAACACACACACATTCATACATTCTTCCACATAGTAATCTCACTCAAAAACCATATATATATATATATATATAGACGCACACACGCACCCGGGAGGATGAAGCCCAACCTCCATTTTCCCCCTCTCGCCTGGAACGCTATTGCACGAACCTCCTTTGCCATTGGACTTCCTCCTCCGACCTCAATTTTGTTGGAAATCATCAAAAATTGCAAAAAACCCATTTGGAATTTCTCTCAAGCCTCTCTGTAACGTGAAATGGGAATTGGGAATGGGGGGTTTGGTTTTAAATATTAAAATTTCAATTTTAAACCTCAAGTTTGGCCAAAAGTCTAAGTTAGTCCCCTACTTGATTTTTATTCTTTCACCATCCCTAAAGTTTAATTATTTTTCAAATTAAATAAAATTTACTTTCTAATTTTATCATTTTATCCCTAAATATTCTAGTTTTGATAATTAGACCCTAAAGATTTAAAGAATTATCCAATTACTCATTTATTTACTTTCCAAAAAGTTCAATCAAGTCCCTAAAAGTTTTAAAACATTAATTAGGACTTAGTATCCTAAATTTTATTAATTTTGCTCTTGCTAGACGAGTCGCGGGAAAAGTTTAAAGCACAGTAACATCACATTCGTTCAATTTCAAGAAAATTTCAAGACTTTGAGGTGGGATTTACATTTAAGCAATTGTGATTATTTTGTCTATGTTAATTCTTGATATGTGATTTTGATTGTGATATTATGCATATACATATGAAAAGGTTGCTAGGGGCCGTAAATAGGTCCGGGATCGAAAGTGGGTCCTTGGAGTTGTCCCACAGTGCAAAAATTGTTAAGCGCTATAACATGTTGTCAGGGACCGTAAATAGGTCCGGGATCGTAATTGGGTCCTTGGGGATGTCCCACAGTACATATTTCTACAGTATGTTGTATTTGTATTATATTCATAATTTGATTTCATGTTTAGATTTAACCTGGACTGATTGCTGTTTCTCCCACTGAGTATAATTCGTTATGCTCATCCCAATATTTTTCCACTCTTCCAGGTTAAGGAGCTCGGCAAGGCAAGGCAATGAGCGGGGCAACCATGATTAAATAATAGACAATTTAAATTATAAATTTTTGAAACTAGTATTTTAATAGCCGGTTTTTATTTTGTCTTAAATCTCAGATTTTAGTATTTTTTGCAAATTGTGGCACTTTACTTATTTTATTTGGTATTGACTCTTGAATGAGTAAATTATTCAAATGATGTTTCCGCATTTAGTGTTTATTTGCTATAGTTTTGAAAAAAATAAATATTTACGCATTTTGGCGTTTATTGAGGAAAGTTATTTACAGGATATTTCGACTTAAGTAGCGTCTTGTGTTTATGAAATTTGGGGCGTTACAATAGGTCTGGAACATACAGGAGGAATATGGCTGTATATGGTCAAAGGTATTAACTTTAGTCGTTTCAAAGGTAGTTTATATGTTTCACACCATTCAAGCTAGTTGATTCACCAGAGATGCAGTAATATAGAAGATATCCCCAATCATTCTCTCGAAATTCCATATGCTCCTTAATGTGATATCACTCTAGTTCTCTTATTTAGTCGAGGCATCTTGGTGCACTTGATTTAATATAAAAAGAAAGAAAAAGTTGAATAATTATTTAATTAGAATATCAAAATAACTACACCTAATTCAATTGTATGGTAAATGAGAGAAATGGTCTCTTAAGCCCCTATTTGGTTTAGATAAATAAACATATTTCTAGCTCTTGTTTGAGCCTCATTCTTTGAAAACTCAATTTTTTTTCAAACATATTTTCAACCACACATTATCCCAATAAAATAATTCACATGTAAACCCATGGCCTTTTCATACTTTTTAACCATGCATTCTCAAATATATATATAATTACAAAATCAATTTTCCAAAAAAATAGGGCTCAAACAACCCTTAGTAGATTTTGATAAAAGTTAAAAAGGACGTGTGTGGTTAAGAAGTCGTGGTTCCATGAATGTATATTTAAAATTAACTTTGAATTTGACTTCAATTTTAATCACCTTTTTTTAGCTGAACCAAACAAGGGCTAACACTATTTCTGTTCAACTTTACACCTCCCTATGTATGGCCTTTTCTTTGCAGTTGTGCGGATCACTAAATAACAAATTTAAAGAATGACAGAAATCCATTGTAGGTAAGAACAAGTGAACAACTAACCTGTTTGGCCATGCTGCAAGCCTTCTCTGATGAATTTAGAATTTCATAGTAGAAAACAGAAAAGTTCAAGGCCAAACCCAATCGTATAGGATGCGTGGGAGCAAGATCGCCAAGTGCAATGTCCTGTTTAACAGATGGATACATGAATAAATTGTTGATCACGCTTTGTAATTAAGATTTCAATCAAGAAAAAACACGTGATGGCTTTAAATCTCTAAACAAGTCATCCACTAAACAGCAAAACATTACAGCCTTCAAATATAGAAATATAAATCTCGTTTACAGAAAAGAGAAAATGAGAAGCGGTGTGGGAGAAGCATAAAGAAAGATGAAAATTGTTTCAACTCTTCATGATTGCGCAGAATGCCAAGAGAAGGACTGGAGAAAAGGGTGGAACTCTCCAAACATTTATAATAAATTTTATTAAATTTCAAAAGTTGCTAATATACTCCATGAACATTGATTTAACTAGGAGAAAATTAAAATGTGTGAAAAGACAAGAAGAAGATAACAACTAAAACAAGCAGAATAAATCAATCCAAACAAATTTAATACATCAAGTAGCATCATACTCTCTGGGTTGCAGAAGATTCGTCATCTCTCACCCAACATCTCGTAAGTGTAATTTATCCCCTGTTTGATCCTCATTACATAAAAACTCATTTTTACTAAATTCATTTTCAACCACAAATTCTCTCAATAAAATAATTTCACACATGAATCAAAATTTTTTTTAACTTTTTAACCTCACGCTCTCTCCAAAAAATCACTACTAGAAAATCTATTCTCCCAAAAAAAAGCTCAAACAAACCCTTAATTCGTAAGTCAATGCGGAAAATATCAAGGTGAAATGCCACAACCACCATGGGTTTGCTAAAATTGCCTTCCCAAGTAAAAATAAATACCATTCCATGTTCTTCCTTCCAATAATGCTTACCATCTGCTACGCAGTATAACAATTCGCCAAGATCTGTAGAAAACCAAAACTTGGCTCCATCCTCAATCAGCACATCACATTCTCCACCAAATCCATTATATCATAAATCCTAAAACAATCGTGCTCATAATTGCCATTAGCAATCATATAAAGCCCAACCACAGTGTTATCCACCTGTTACGTGAATTGAATGCATTGTGAGGTGTAGCAATTTGCATATGTGATACCTTTAATGTGAAAAATGTTGTCAATGTTCTTTGAATTTGTTTTCAATGGGTCATCCGCATTGAGTGAGCCTTGATGATAATCGCTATACACATTTGAATCGTCACGCTGATTCTTTAGCATTTAGCTTAGCTTCGTGGTTCCCCTTACGTGCCTCGATGTAGTGGATGACACTCATTTTTCCTGTGTTATTTGATTTCAAATCATGAAAATCAGTATGAATGACATACTCGCTTGATCACCGACTCCTCTCCTTGAAGTTAAACAATGAAAATACAAATGATTTCCCACTTTTGTGATTCCCAAATGGGGACCCAGATGACCTATCCCCTAACTCGAACACATCGTTTGGGGATATAGGCAACGGGCTCCTTATCAAAAAGATTTTTCAATATCTTCATAAAAATTATGTGGACCATCATTTTCTCATCCAAATGGAATCCACCCCATTGTTCGCATTGAGTGGATCAAATGGATCTTTGTCGACTTCCGTCTCACTATCTGATGAAATCTCCATCATTGTGTCCCTTGTGGCATCAAACTAATTTATCGCGCTTAGTGTGCGACAGCATGATCGCCTGCTGCATCAACAAACCGATCTGATTAACGGATGTGCGTGATGTGCATCATGTCTTTGTGCACAGTCTCTCCTCTAAAAAGGTGTTGTGTAAGAATGGTCATACTCTCAGCGCCATTGCTAAGAGCATAGGCCCGTTCTGATGGTCTTTGTTGATTACACAGAATGCCGGACAACAAAAAAGATGAAACTCACCGAACTTTTATTATAAATCTTGTTAGATTTCAAAAAGATTCCGTGAACAATGATTTAAATAAGATAAAATTAAAACATGTGAAAAGACCACAAGCCTTAATTGATGAATAAATCAAGCCAAATCAAGAAGTCTAGAGGTAGGAAAAAAAAATTATGCCCATAGTCTGTTTCACAAGTCCTCGACTAGAAAATTCCTATGTTTTCTCAAGATTAAAAAACCCAAATTGCCCAAGTCTTTAATCTCAAATTTGAAACTAACAACAGATTAATACCAAGGCAACATATTTAAAAAAAAAAAAAAAACACATCACCACATAATACATATAATAAAGTCTAACAATAAGAAACGAATATAAATAGTAAATCGATGACAGGTGTCAATATAAACATACAAATGACACGGACATAATTCCAGTCTTCCCTAAATAATGGCCATAACGATGCCCCCAAAAAATAAAATCGCAATCATGCCAATAATAGAAAGAAAAAGTTACTGTAAATATACAAGTAAAAAAATATTTGATTCACCTGAGCAGCCTTGTAAGCAAGCATAGTATCGTCAGCAGCCTCCTTGCGCTCGTTCGCAGCCTTAAACTCGGCCAAGTACCTATAATAATCCCCCTTCATCTTCAAGTAAAAAACCTTGGACTCGCTCGAAGCAGCAGATGGGATCAAGTAGTCATTCAAAATCTTCAAAATCCCAGCACAAACATCGGACAGCTCGCTCTCGACCTTAGATCTGTAATCTTTTACAAGCGCAACGTGGTCGTCGTTCTTGCGCCCCTCCTCTTTCTGTTCAATCGACGACACTATGCGCCAGGCGGCTCGGAGCGAGCCGATGACGTTCTTGTAAGCCACCGAGAGGAGGTTGCGCTCCTCTACAGTGAGCTCGGAACCCTCCGCGCTGACAACCAGCTTGTCCATGAACTGGACCATCTCCTCATAGCGCTCGGCTTGCTCGGCTAGCTTGGCCATGTATAGGTACTGTTCCCGGGTCAAAGCCATCGGAAAAACCTGCGACTAAAGAGAGAAATACGAGATTGTTGGGAAATGAGTTCGTTGATTTTGCCAACTATATTATTTGGGGGAAGATATCACTAGAGGTCCGTAACTTTATAGAAGTTAGCACTTGAGTGCCAAACTAATTGATCTTAGCATTTAGGTCCTAGGAAGTTAATTACGTCCAACTAATTTTTTAACTAGTCGAGTGTATCGAACTGACGTGTCATTATTTTTACGAGCATAATAGGTAATTAAATATTAAACTGCAACTCTTAAACTATAGTTCGTATAGAGAAGTACTAGATACGAATATTCATTTTCTTTGGGACTTCAGGAAAAATATCATATAGTTTTTCATTTGGCCTTCTTTGATAATTTTGTTTTAAAAAAATGTTTTTAAGTATTTGCTATTGAAATAGGGTAAATTCCACAAGTGGCCCCTAATCTTTTATGAGTTGTGGCACTCATGGTTCCCGTCCCAATTTTATTTATTTTATTATATTAGCGTATGCTTGAGTCACATTATTTTGAAAGAATATATTCTGAAATAGTTGGTTGATAAAAAATGTGTGGTTAAAAAAGAAAGAAAAGTTATTGATGTGACGGAAAATATTATTTTATTGAAAAATGTGTGGTTAAAAATGAGTAGAAGAATGAAATTTTTAATATGTACCAAATGGAGGCTTATATTTTCTATGTATTATAATTTAAATAATCTTTAGCCCCTATTTGGTACCTATTAAATAATCATTATCATTATCATTCTTCTATTCATTTTCAGCCATACATTTTTCAATAAAATAATATTTTACATCATATCAATAACTTTTCCTTTTTTTCAATAATACATTCTCCATCAATCTACTATTTCAGAACACATTTCTTTAAAATAATGTGGCTCAAATATACCCTTAAAGAATATAAAAAAATAATTAAAACGGGATGGTTAATGGAGTTTTTTTTTTTTTTTTTATCACGCTAAATCTTCCTATATTTGTCGCGTTCATGTCTCTAATTTTTTAAAAGTTATGGCACTTATGTTTTCAACAATTTGATGTTGAATTGAGTCACTGTTTGATACACATTAAAATTTTCATTTTCATTTTTCTACTCGTTTTCAACTACACAATTTTCAATAAAATAATATTTTTCATCACATCAATAACATTTCCTTCTTTTTCAACCACATATTCTCTATCAATCGATTATTCGAGAATATATTATTTCAAAATAATGTGGCTCAAACACACCCTAAAAAAGTAAAATATCCAAAAATATTTTATTTATCCAAATTAATCTAAATAAGGACTTCAATTTTCATTTAGAGATCCCAATGAGCATGTATTTGGTAGAGTTTTTGTTTACTAAGTGTCTGTTTGACAACCATTTTGGTAGAAAAAAAGTTTTGAACAGTGATTTTTAAGAGAATGTGTAGTTAAAAAATAAAGAAATTCTTTTGATATATATGTAAAATATTATATTGTATGAATAAATGGTTAAAAATAATCATGTAACAAACCATAAAATAAATTTAAGAGTGTCAAACATGCATTAAAAGTTGGTAAATTTAATTTTTAACCACACAATTCATAGAACTCAATGTATTTTGTCAAGTTTTAAAAATATCACACGTCTGCTAAGATAAAACTCATTGGTGCTTAGTCTATCCCTTTACTTCAATTTATCTATGATATCTCGTGAGTGTCACGTGGCCATCTACTGATCAAATTAGCATTTTTTGTTTAATTGAGGACATAAACGCTACAGTTTTAAGTGAGAGACATGAATGCCGTATTTTTGAAAGATTAAGGACCAGTTTCACCTAAAAATGTAACCTCGCTTTTGTTATGCCTTTGCTTAGCCAAACATGCTCTTAAACCTAGCCGCCTGACATGCCTTTATCTTTCTCCTATATGTATGTGTGTATGTTGTGGAACCCTAATCCGTGGAATGCAGTCAGCAGTTCAATAGGGAAGGAAAAAATACAGCTTCTCACATCTCGAACCATCGCTTACACCAACAGAGGTTATTCCCTCCAAACTACACCCAATCCTCCTTCCAATGCAAAAGTAAACCCACTCTAGTTCAGGTAATTGTTGTTTCTTCTTTCTTTACATGTTAATTAGATTATACCATTCCAAAAACAGCACGATTAAGATAAATGGTTTCTGATTTCTGGGTAGTTTTTAACAAATTTCAATTATTCACAGTGTATTTGGTAGAGATTAAAATCGGATTAAAATTGAAAATTTAGCTGTTATGGTTTACTTTTATTAGACAAGTGTGTATTTTCAATTTTAATTGGACTTTGCCCTTAGATTGGTTTGTAAGTGCTTCATTCCTTCATTCCCACTTCAGTTTGCATATTGAATTCTTTATTGATGTTATAAAAACACTGGCTTGAGTTTCCGCAGTACATCTCACCGGCACACTTTGTTACCCTCGGAATTGTTTTCAAGACTGTTGGCACTAGACAGATTTTGACCGCAACGTTGGGATGTGAACATCCTGTAAATGTTTAACATCTACGGTCAATAATAGGCGAACCACATGGGCACTGTCACCAATGTCGTGCCTAACCTTTTGCACACGTGTGGAAATGGGCTAGGCAGTCACTATTTCTATGCGTAAAGTAAATTGCCTGAAGAGGGAGGGTTGTTCCTCTTGTGGAGCATCATCTCCTTTAGTGATATCTCTAAAGGAGGAGCTTCAATCTATGTCACTATCTCTATATTGATGATGTTTCCTCAGGACATAGTCCCCTTTGTCAGTTGTCACCTGTCTGAGGCTCGGTGATTAAGCACTTGTTTGGCCCCCGTTATAACGAGTTTTTGGGATAATATATTTTAGAATAGTGATGTGTTGTTAAAAATAAGGAAAAGTTTTAGGTTTACGTGTAATATTATTTTATTGGAGAATATGTGGTTGATAAAAAGAAAGAGAAAAATGAACTGGTTTTCCATGTCTATTCTGTCTTCCACACCAGCTGCCTCATCTTATTTTTCCTATACGAAGTTCGCACATTTGCCATTATAGGTATTATTGATAATATATTTGCTTATGAATTTATAGAAGCACTTGAATGTTAGGTTGCAATTTTGTTTTGTTTGTTTGACATTTTCACGGGAGGGATTTAGTACATCATATCGAGAAGGTAGTATTGAAAATTGGTTGCTATGATGAGATGCAGAATTTGTTGAAAGCTCATTGTGCTTGATGTAATATCGACAGTCCTGTCGGTCCTGAGCGGTTACCTGAGCAACCTGCAGTTTCTAATACTCTTTGTGTTCCAGTATTCTCTAGTAGAAGTTAATGGGTAGAGATTAGGATAATATACTTCAATCCCAATATCTTATATTCACTATAAACACCCATTTATGTTTTAAAGCCTCTGTAATTTCCTGCATCATAATATTCTTCACTGTTATCTGCCAGAGTTTCCCAGTGGGCATCCTCGTGTCAATTTCAAGTTATTTGGCTTTGCTCGCTACATTTCTCTTTCTCTGATAGTTCATTGTCTTTATAATTTCATGTGTTTTTATCATATATTTTTCTAGTTTATATTCTAAATAAGCAAGGCTGCCATGATGAATATTTCAGCACGTTGAAAGTTTAATAATGCTTAATGGAACATCGAATATCATGTCGATCCTGAGCGGTTACCTGAGCAGCCTTATAGTATTAGATGAACTCTGTATATCCTCTTCCCATATTCTATTCCTTGTGTGGTCACAATATTTTCATTCCTACTGCATGTTAATGCTAAAGCTTTTCACCCACGCTTCCTCATTTCATCGAAATTTCTCTATGTTTATGGGAGCAGATATATAGTTGCGCAAGCTACACGTGAAGCTGTTCATTTTTCAAGTCCTCTTCATAGTAAGCTCCTGTTTGGACTCCATTAAAATTTTAAATATAATTCATTTTTCTCTCCTCTTTTTAACCTCACATTCTTCAATAAAATAATATTACACATAAATTAAAAAAATTTCTTCCTTTTTAATCTCGCATTCTTCAAAAAATATCTATTCCAAAATATATTTTTCACATTTTAATGGAGCCCAAACAGGGGCTTAGTAATGTATGAACTTTTCCCTAATTGTGTTCATTTTTGTCATTTGATACTTCTCTTTAAATGTCATTGATTTCTCTTCGGTTACGAGGATGGATTGACAATTTCATTGTGGATATTTGACATTAATCTTTCCAGAACTGGTACCTGCTGTCTTGCACACGAGCATTTTATTGGGAAAAAATGCTTTTACGTCATGAAGTACCTATATGCTATTTGAGTTCTCCCCTTTCGATTTAAATACCCAATAAAGAGGGGAGGTGGGAACGTGTCAATGAATTCTGGCAATATGGTGCCTTACCTAGTATGCGTTAGCAGCAGGTGGTACAGGAAGCATTCTTGATGTGTTCGAAGTATTGGGAGAACAGACCACCTTAGTCTCTACAAATGGGATCGAGCTGTTTGTTCATTACATTTGGACGATAAAAGATTAATGTAACCACGGATAATTGGAAATCAGATGCCCTATAACATATTTTTCAGTGGAAAGAAATGAAGAACAAGGATCAATCTTACATTCGCAAGTGGAAGGACTTGGCTTTAGCCTTAACATTGATTATGCATTAATCAATATTCGATTGATTGGCTTTCTTCTGTAGTGATTTAAGTTTGGGATTTCGCGCTTCGAAAAGTCTTTATTGATGGATAGGGGTTGGTGTAGTCCTTATGCCGAGAGGGAGACCTTTAGCATTGGAGAGTTGCAAACTAGCGGACATTTCGGGAGTAACCTGCTTCCCATCACTCAATAGGACAATTTCTCACACATAATTAATAGATTTTGAGATCGCGTCATTTGTTAAATTATTGGTGGCAAGAAAGGGCCAAAAAGAAAAGAAAAGAAAAAGGGAAGTGTTGCAAATTGTAAAATATTGGTACTGAGGTATCCTTTTTCTCTAAAGTAATGTTACTTGTAAGCGGTCTTTACCAGCGATGATTTTTCTCTAAAATAATGTTATTCATAAGTGGTGTTTACTAGCTAGCGATGATGTGATGTTGATTGATTTATGATCTTAAATCTTACATTGAAGTTGATAAATTAATTAAAGTTGTCTAAGAGCTTGTTTGATACATCTGTAGAATGTATTTTAGAATAGAAAATGTGTGGTTATAAAATAAGGAAATTTTTTGGATTTTTGTGTAATATTATTTTATTGAATGTATGATAGAAAAAAAGAGGGAAAAAATGAATTTTGGAAATAATGTATATCAAACCAGGACTAAATATTAAAACAATGCTTAGGAAAAGTCGTGTTGATGAATAACATTAGTATTCTCGTGGCGTTAGTTCCTATTTACTTTACAGTTGTCATATGATATCCAACACAATCCCAATGTCCCGACCTGTTGACCCATTGGTCCACACGACATACTCCTATACCTTTTTTTTTTTTTTAGCCCAACTTTAAGAACACAAAAAGATTGCGAAAAATCAAATATGTTAAAAATAAATTACTTGAATAGAACCTTTTCTTATTTATAAGTAAAAATGTTTACTTATTTTAACAGTAAAATTACTTTTAAAATAATTTTCTCATTCAATTTTTAACTTTTGAAAAAAAAGTCATTTCTTTTAATCGCTGTCAAATTAAGTAAACTCAATTTCAATTTGAAGTAGAAGGATTTAGCAGGAGATCAATTTCACAATTCATAAATAACTTTCTTCAGTTTATCTTTGACCAAAATATATGGAATCGAAATGTAAATGCTATACTTTTAACACGTGATGGCTATAAGTTGAGAATGTTGTAAGGCACATCACAGGGACAACCGGACAAGTTGCTTTCCTGCTCGGTATAAAGCCGTGACCATCTTATTATTGTAGATCCTTTTGTTCGATATCCTCAGTATTCTTGGGGTCCACTAAGTTACCACATTTTATTTATTTGTGCTATTTAGAATCCTTTAGTTGTTTCTTAGCATCTATTCACAAAACTTTCTGAGCCCTTGTTGGGAATATTACAGATTTATAACAATCATTTGCTCACAATATCCACAATGCACAGATTACCATATTCAATGCTCCAATAATCTAAAACACAAGATAATACTGACTATATTTTTCCAATCGAAACCAGAGCTTAAACATTGCATAAATATATCATAGAAATGCATAAATGAAACCATGGACAAAACTTAGAAACCGGAGTGTAACTTCCCTGTCTTCACTTGGCTGAAATGGTAGAATATTTTAGGCTCAGGAACAGCTTCCATGTTTATGCAAAATCACCATCCATAGAGAGTAGAGAACCCACCAAAACCTCCTTCTTCTTGGCTTGGATCATCGACCAAAGGTCTACCACAATAGCAGCCAAGAAAACCCTCCAAAACCGAAGCTAAATCACCAAGAAACACTCCACAAACTTAGCCACTATTTCAGACCTAAGAATCCCCAAGAGTTTCTATATTCTATAGCTATATGGTTGATTTTATGGAGCAATGAAGGGGCTGGAAAAATTCGGACCAGAGAGTTGAGAAGAGAGAAGGGGACGTCCTCTTTTATTGAAGGAGAGAGAGAGAGCCCAAAGTCAAAGGAAGTTGGTCTTTCTTCTATTAATTTAATCAAAGGTCTTGTCCCAATTTGAATCAAATGGCACGTGCAAAAGGCTTCCAAGACAAGCCAAGAGATAAAATATCTTTCATGATTAAATCCTAGCCCTCCAATCTATCAATGGTCACAAATGGTTCAAACCAAATGACTAGGAGAACCACACAAGTCAACATTCTTCACCTTGGTTCTCATAACATACTCTCTCGGTTGCGAATTTGCACATGGAAAGACTGTTCATCATCATCGCCCACTACCTGCAAGAAAAATTAACCAGTGTCAATATGCAACAAAGATAAGCATAATTTAAATTTTCCTACAGGTAGAATTTTAGTTCCCACATCAGAGGGATTCCTATCAGTATGAATCTTAACAAGTTCAACTTCATCTTGAGACAGTTTCTCACGAATAAAATGATACTTCACCTCAATATGTTTAGATCTTTCATGATAAACAGGATTCTTACTAAGTGACAATGCACTTTGACTATCAGTAAACATAGTAGGTGTATCATGCATGAAGTTCAGTTCTTTTAAGATTCCTTTCAACCAAATACATTCCTTAACCGCTTCGGTTATGGCAACATATTCCGCCTCAGTACTAGACAAAGTAACTAAAGGCTGTAACTGAGATTTCCATGTTATGCAGTTATCACCTAGGGTAAAGAAGTATGTTGTAGTTGATTTCCTACTGTCTTTATCACCAGCAAAGTCAGCATCAACATAGCCTTTAAGAGTTAACTTTTCAGATCTTTTTTCATACACTAAGCCCAGATTTAAAGTCCCAACCAAATACCTTAATAACCATTTCATACCAGCCCAGTGCGGCTTACCAGGATTGGACATAAATCTACTTAGTAGGCTAATGGAAAATACAAGATCAGGTCTGGTAGTAATCATAGAAAACATGACAGAGCCTATGGCATTAGCATAAGGAACATTTTCCATCTCTTTTAATTCAGACTCAGATTTAGGCGAATGATCACGAGAAAAATTCATATGACTAGCAAGAGGCACATTCACAATTTTACTGTCTTTCATACCAAATTTTGTTACAACTTTGTTCAAATAAGCTTCTTGTGAAATAGTCAACTTATTTTCAGCCATGTTCCTTGTTATCACCATCCCGAGAATTTTTCTAGCATTCCCTAAATCTTTCATGTCAAATTCAGATTTTAAAAGATCTTTCAATTCATTAATTTGAGACTTGCTAGGTCCAGCTAAAAGCATATCATCAACATAAAGCAGCAAGTAAACTTCACAACCACTCTTCATGTCATTAAAATACAAGCAAGCATCAAATTCACTTCTTTTAAACCCTATCTTTAGCACATAAGCATCAAATCTCTTGTACCATTGTCTTGGGCTCTGTTTCAGCCCGTACAAAGATTTCTCTAACTTGCACACATAATCAGATTTGCCTCTAGCCACAAAGCCTTGTGGTTGGCTCATGAAGATATTCTCTTCCAACTCTCCGTGTAAAAAAGCAGTTTTTACATCGAGTTGTTCAAGTTCCCAATTGAATTGAATAACAAGAGCCAACATCAATCTGATTGTCTTGTACTTAACCACGGGTGAAAATATCCCATTATAGTCCACACCCTCTCTTTGAGTATAACCCTTAGCCACTAACCTCGCCTTAAACCTCACGGGATCATTAGGACTCAAACCTTCTTTTAACTTGTAAATCCATCTACATGGAACCAATTTCTGATCTTTAGGTTTCTTAACAAGTTTTTAGGTTTTGTTATCACTCAAAGATTTCATTTCTTCCTGCATAGCTTTTAACCAATTTTCAGAATAATTTCCATTAATAGCTTCCTCATAAGTGGCAGGTTCTATCTGTTCAAGGGCTTCACCTGAAACTAAGGCGAAATCAGTCAAGTTTAGGGATTCATATCTCGGATTAGGCCTGATTTGCCTTCTCGCCCTATCCCTAGTAAGCTGATAATCTTGATTAGGTGGCTGATCATTAAAATGTTCAATTTCAACTGGTTCAATGTTATCTTGATGTTCAGTCACCTCTTGAGGTTCAGTTTCAATTTCAGTTTCAGTTTCAGTTTCATGATGTGTAGGTTCATTATCGTCATTCCCAAGTGTAGGTGAATCAAGCTTAGTCAGCTTCACCTCAGTTTGAACACTCCTTTCAGTTTCAAATTTATTAGCTTCATCAGTTTTCTGTTTTAGACATGGCATTTCAGATTCATTAAAGACTACATTCCTGCTGTTAATAATCTTAATGCCTTGAACCCCTAAAACCCATAATCTATAGCCCTTCACACCCTCGGGATACCCTAACATCACACACTTGACAGCTCTAGGCTCAAGTTTCCCTTCAGACTGATGTGCATATGCAGCACATCCAAACACCCTCAAATGACTCAGATTTGGAGGCTCCCCCGTCCACAATTCTTGTGGAGTCTTAAAATCTATACTGCTGGACGGAGACCTATTAATCAGATAAGCTGCAGTACTAGCAGCTTCAGCCCAAAAACCTTTGGCAAGGCCAGAGCTAATCAACATGCACCTAACCTTGTTCATTATGGTCCTGTTCATTCTCTCAGCGACCCCATTCTGTTCAGGTGTGTATTTAACCGTTCTGTGTCTTGTTATCCCTTTTTGTTTACAAAAGTTGTTAAATTCGAAATTACAGAATTCAAGCCCATTATCAGTTCTCAATGTTTTAAGTTTCTTATCTAACTGATTCTCAACAGACTTAAGCCAAATTCTGAATTTTTCAAAAGTTTCCGACTTAGCCTTTAGAGGATAAATCCAAACTTTTCTTGAGTAATCATCCACTAAGGATAAGAAGTACTTACTCCCACCAAACGTGGAATGCTTCTCCGGGCCCCATAGATCAGCATGGACATAGTCCAATGGTCTGCTGGTCCTATGAGAGCTAGCTTCAAAGCTCACCTTATGTGACTTACCCAAAACACAAGTTTCACAGAAGTCCAATGCTTCAATATCATCTTTTCCAAGTAATTTCTGATTACTTAAAGATTTTAGTCCTTTAAACCCAATGTGACCCATTCGGTTATGCCAAAGTTCAGTTTTGTCTTTACTTACTGTAAGAAGACTAGAATCAGGTGGTGTTTCAGTTTTACCCTCCAGATAGTACAGCCCATTCCTCTTAGGTCCTTTCATAACTACCAGAGACCCCATCATAATTTTCAGAATTTTATTTCCAGATTTGAAAGTATAACCCTCATCTTCAAGAGTGCCTAAGGAAATGAGGTTCCTCTTCAAATTAGGGATATACCTAACATTTCTAAGTTGCCTGACAGCCCCATCATACATCCTGATGGCTATGTTACCAATCCCAACCACATTCTGAGAATTATTATCCCCCATGTAAACTTTCTTAGATTCGGTCTCTCTGTAGTTATAGAACCAAGACCTTTCAGGGCACATGTGAAAGGTGCACCCTGTGTCTAGGATCCAATTTTTGTCAAATTCTTTCTCAGACACATTAAGGACATGTAAACTATCAAACTCAGAAACAACAGCAGCATTGTTTTGTTCATTGTTGTTTAAGTCTCTTTGTTTCTTTTTCCAGTCAAAACAGTCTCTCTTGAAATGTCCTAACTTTCCACAGTTATAACATTTCTTACCACTTTTGTCTTTTGATTTGGATCTCATTTTCGATTTTCCCATTCCCTTTTTGTTCTGGAAGTTAAATTCTTTCTTTTCTGGTCTTCCCCTAACAAATAGGCTTTCCTCTCTCAGATTAGTTCTATTCTCTCTTTTTAGTTCCAATTCTCTCGATTTTAAAGCATCTATAACAATGGATTGTGAAAGAGCGTCCCTACCATATTTTATGGCATTTCTGATTTCTTTATAAGATTCGGGCAATGAGTTTAACAATATGACAGCTAAATCATCATCATCAAATTTCTTATCATTGTGAGCCAGACTCTTAACAATTATGCTATAATCATTCAAATTCCCTTCAACATCATTCCCCGGGTCCATCTTAAAACTAAACCGTTTCTCTAACAGATATATCTTGTTAGGCAAAGTCTTAGTCAAGAATAAAGCATCTAAAGCAGTCCATAAAGTTCTAGCATCTTTAGCATGATCAAGTTGTCTAACAACATTATCAGATAAGTACAAAATTATAGAACTATATGCAATTTCATTCATTTCTTCAATCTCGTCAGGTTTAGCTTTTAACTCATCAGAATATTTATCAGGATCATCGAGAGCTTTAGCAACTCTCTGTTGGACCAAAATGGCCCTCATTTTCTGTTTCCAAATTGAGTAGCCACCCTTTCCATCGAATTGCGATAATTCGACCCTCGAACCCATTCCAGATTCTGTAAAAGAGTGGCTCGTACTCATAGACACAACAGAAAAGGTTTTGAAAAAATCTTTTCCAAATGATCAATATAAAGTCGAAAGCACAGAGTTAAAGCCAATTCAATCACGAAACCTCAATGTGATGTGTGTGCAGGTGTGATCCAAACTTAGGCAATGCACAGGTATATAATGCAAATAAACATGCTTTTCAGGTTACAAAATAATCACAAGAATTCAATCAACAGAATTCACAAATAGGCAACCAAGCAATCATGCATAAACGGTAAGGATACCAAACCTAACACAAAGGAGAGTTTGGAATAATCTTACCAAACCACTGTTGAAAAACAGTAACAATATACCACCGATTCCTCAATCGAGCCAGCCAGACAAAGTTCACCAAATCACCGATCCAGTCAATAACATGCACAACACGCAAAACACGAGAAATTAGTGTCGAAATCTGAAAACAAGATGCCCAAAAAGTTAAACCCTAATCAGCAGATTTAATGAAGGATGCAGTCAAACCCTATATCAAAAAATCTAGCTCTGATACCAGTTTTGTTGGGAATATTACAGATTTATAACAATCATTTGCTCACAATATCCACAATGCACAGATTACCATATTCAATGCTTCAATAATCTAAAATCACAAGATAATACTGGCTATATTTTCCAATCAAAACCAGAGCTTAAACATTGCATAAATATATCATAGAAATGCATAAATGAAACCATGGACAGAACTTAGAAATCGAAGTGCAACTTTCTTGTCTTCACTGGCTGAAATGGTAGAATATTTTAGGCTCAGGAACAGCTTCCATGTTTATGCAAAATCACCATCCATAGAGAGTAGAGAACCCACCAAAACCTCCTTCTTCTTGGCTTGGATCATCGACCAAAGGTCTACCACAATAGCAGCCAAGAAAACCCTCCAAAACCGAAGCTAAATCACCAAGAAACACTCCACAAACTTAGCCACTATTTCAGACCTAAGAATCCCCAAGAGTTTCTATATTCTATAGCTATATGGTTGATTTTATGGAGCAATGAAGGGGCTGGAAAAATTCGGACCAGAGAGTTGAGAAGAGAGAAGGGGACGTCCTCTTTTATTGAAGGAGAGAGAGAGGGCCAAAAGTCAAAGGAAGTTGGTCTTTCTTCTATTAATTTAATCAAAGGTCTTGTCCCAATTTGAATCAAATGGCACGTGCAAAAGGCTTCCAAGACAAGCCAAGAGATAAAATATCTTTCATGATTAAATCCTAGCCCTCCAATCTATCAATGGTCACAAATGGTTCAAACCAAATGACTAGGAGAACCACACAAGTCAACAGCCCTCTTATAAATACGCAGGTGGCTATCGCTGAGAAACTTTTCACTGATATTTGGAATTTGGTTAATTTACCATCTAGTAAACATGCCATTGGATCTCTTTGGGTGTATAATATAAAACTTGTTGACTCAAAAAAAATGTACTAAGGGGGTGGTCAACAGATTTCAAATTCTCTAACGTCCACGCAAACTGGATTTCTACACACTTGGACAAATCATTAGGCACACGTAGCCTTCTCCGGAAGGGATGAAGTTGGTCGCGCGCACTCGACGATCAAGTCAATTGGAGAAATAATTACAAGTATGAGAGAGCTTTAAAAATGAATCTACAATGTAAAAGGGGGGTCGGCTCTAGGGTGAATGAGTTAAATGTGTATGAAGCAATAATATAGTTATAAGACTCTAAACTTGCAATATATTTGAATGGTACTAAGTGAGAGCTTTTATACTTGGGCAAGTCATCCACATGATTGACCGTTCTAATCATATGCATCAATCAATCACATTCTTAAATGCTAGTACTACTTTGGTACTTACAAGGCCTAGCTTGAGACTTATGCTTGGACCAAATAGATTTGTGGTGGCGGTGGCGGCAATGAGCTCTCTTGTCAATCACATGGCACAATTTCTATTCAAGATTATTGTCATTGCCTTGCCCTGGACTAGTTCTTGCAATGGGGTTTACGTGTAATGGGGTCAGCCAATCACTTCTACATGGAGTCACACAAACTTTTAAAGAGGGTTGTCCTTTTCAGTGTACGAAACGTGGAGGGTCCTAACCGCTTGCCAAGTAGACTAATTGGGGCCACGTATGGGTCCTAGTTTATCTGTTGACCATAAAAAATGTACCAATGAGATGGCTAACAGATCCCAATGCCTTTCACGTCCATGTAAGTTGGATTCCTACATACTTGGACAAACCGCTAGACACGCGTGACCTTCTCCGGAAGGGGTGGAGTTGGCCGCGTGCACTCTGATGGTCAAGTCAGTTGGAGAAATAATTAAGAATGTTAGAGAGATTTAAACGTGAGCCTCCAATGTAAAAATGGAATCGACTTTGGAGTGAATGAGTTAAATGTGTGTGAAGCAGGAATGTAGCTATAAAAGTAAACTTGTATTACCTTTGAATGTCACTAAATGTGAGTTTTTATACTTGTGCAAGGTGAATGGAGGCCATTGGATGATAATGCACGTGACATCATCCACATGATTGACCTATCTAATCATAGACATCAATCAATCACAACTTTAAATGCTAGTACTACTTTGGTACTTCCAAGACCTAGCTTGAGGCTTGTTCTTGACCAAATAGATTTGCGGCGATGGCGGTGAGTTGTCTTCTCAATCACGTGGTACAAGATCTCATCAAGATTCTTGTCACTTTCTCACCTTGGACTAGTTCTTGCAATGGGGTTTACGTGTAATGGGGTCAGCCAATCTCTTCTACACGGGGTCTCTCAAACTTTTAAAGAGGGTCATCCGTGTGGAGCAGGTCATCCTTGTTAGTGTACGAAATGTAGGGCCTCCTAACCGCTGGCTACGTAGACTAATTAGGGCTACGTATAGGTCTTAGTTTATCTGTTGACCCCAAAAAATGTACCAATGAAATGATCAATAGATCACAATGCCTCCCACGTCCATGCAAGTTGGATTCCTGCATACTTGGACAAATCATTAGGCACATATGGCCTTTTCCAGAAGGGATGGAGTTGGCCGCACGTACTCCAACGGTCAAGTCAGTTAGAGAAATAATTATGAGTGTAAGAGATCTTTAAACGTGAACATCTAATGTAAAAAGGGGTCGACATTGGGTGAATGAGTTAAATGTATGTGAAGTAAGAATATAGCTATAAGAGTCTAAACTTTCATTACCTTTGAATGACACTAAGTGCGAGCTTTTATACTTGGGCAATGTGAATGGAGGCCATTAGATGATAATGCACGTGGCATCATCCACATGATTGACCTTCTAATCATAGGCATCAATCAATCACAGCCTTAAATGCTAGTAATACTTTGGTACTTACAAGGCTTAGCTTGAGGCTTGTACTTGACCAAATAGGTTTGTGGTGGTAGCGGTGGCGACGGTGTTGTCTTGTCAATCACATGGCACGAGATTTGGTTAAGATTCTTGTCACCTCCTGTCGTGGACTGGTTTTTGAAATGGGGTCGGCCAATCTCTTCTAATTGGGGTCGCTCAAACTTTTAAAGAGGTCGTCCGTATGGAGCCAAGTCATCCTTGTCAGTGTACGAAACGTGGGGGCCCCTAACCGCTTGACACATAGACTAATTGGGGCCATGTATGGGTTCTAGTTTTGCAAGACATAACAAAACTAATGGTTCAATTGAACACTACAAAGTCGGATTAGTTGCTAGACACTCAACGGTATGATATGGAATATGATAAGACATTTGCTCATGTTGCAAAAATGATTACTGTTACACTTATTGTAGTTGCCTTTGTAAATCGATGGAGTGTCTTTCATATGGATGTTAAGAATGCATCCTTCAATGAGAATATTTAATAGGAAGATTATATAATACCCCCTCCTAGTTCCTAGAGTTTCTTGAAATCATGGAGACGTTTGTAAATTTTAAAAAAGTATTTTATGGTTTCAAACGACACCTCATGCTTAGTTTGAGATGTTTTCCATTGTTATTGTCTCTAATAGTTTTTCCTCCTATCATCATGATTCCATTATATTTGTACGGTGTACCTCGACATGTCATATTATTCTGCATCATATGTTGATGCATGATTATTATTGTCATTTGTTTTCAAAGATTTTTATTTTCATCAACTTCATCTTTAGATTTATGTGTGTACTCAATGCCAATTGGGCTAGTGATCCCATTGATCGTAAATCCACAACTGGTTTTTATGTATATTAAAGTGATTCTATCTCTTGACGAAGTATGAACCTTGGCACACTATCATTTCCCGATCTTGTATCGTAGCTAAGAGTCGTCCAAAGCAACGTACACACCACTAAAAATTGTATGTTTGCATTTGTTACTTGCGGATATTAGGATTATTCTTATCACTCTGACTGCAATGTGTTGTCGTATTAACAGCGCTATTCAAATCTCTAACCACTCTATGGTTCATGAACGGACAAAGTATATCAAAATTGATTGTCATCTCATTTGGTACCACATTGAACATGATACTATTACTTTACCTTATATTCCTTCCTTGATGCAACAACTGAACTTTTTATAAAGCTGCACCATGTTCAATGTTTCTATTTTTTTATTAACAAACTCTAGTTGCTTATTGATGTTGAATCGTGAGTCTGAGGATGTCAGAGCATTTTTTTTTATCATTGTACTTATCTTTAAAATCGTAGCATCATTTTGCTCTCTTTGTATTTTTCTTTGCTTATGTTCATAAGATTCATATAGATCAAGATCTGAATCAAATGGTACGAGCGAAACATTATCACATTAATGACCTAATACAAATCTCATTCAGGGAAAGGGATGAAACTCAAAAAAGGAAAGAATAAGGTCAGTAAAATTCAATGCTGACAAATAAAAAAAGCAAAGAATCTTGAAACTTATTGTCTCTCTTTAAATTCTATTTAGTCATGTATGCATTAACAACCTTAGAACCACATGAAAAAAATTAAAAATAAGAGTAATGTTATTTGTAGTGAAGACTGTCGACAATCGCCCTACATGGCACCTATGCGGAATAATGTTAAAAAGGAAAATGTTGCATAATTTAGTAATTCCTTTTTTTTAAAAAGGAAAATATGTCTTTTTTCTATCACACAATTCTTTCCAAAATTTTCTCCCATTCTTCCTAACTATTTTAATTTAGTAATGGAAGGGATATACTTTTAGTTTTACAGTTGGGTTGACATGTAGTATAATAGTTATGTGTTTTCTAGAAGTTATTTAAGTTTGGTGGTTGTGCGGCTGCAGTGGCGATGATGGTTCTATATTGTGCCGGTGGTTGTTTTGTGTTGTGCGGTGGTGGATTTGCTATTGGTGGCGAAGGTGGTTGTCGGTAGTTTGCATATTGTGGCGTTGGTGAGGTTGTGGTGGCTCACAATTTGTCCATATGTCACGGTTTTTTTAGCACATGCATAAAATTAAAGGGTCAATTCTTTGTCTTCATAGCGTGTTAAGAGACAAATATATCTCAATTATTATAAACCTTTCGGATTTATATATATTTTCTTTCATCCACTTTTCTTATTAGTCTACGCTCTCTTTTTCTTTTATTCTAAATGTTAATTGTTATATATTAATAAAAATAATTGAAAACCAGAAGCCCCAAAAGCCGCGCCACTAGCGACCGGCCGTTGTAATGAGAAGCACCACGTCATCCTAATTTTCCCATCCACGCTCCGTTAATTTCTGCATCACTTTAGTGTTCCCTTTTTCGTTTTTGATATAGGTTATTAAAATTTAAAACAGTATTATCTCAAGAAAATCTTGGATTTGAACAAGAGAAAACCTTAATTTAAATAGCAGAACCCCACTTAAAAGGCTCATTGAAATGGGAAAAGGGAAAAAGGAAAGTTATTTAAAAGGGTGTTTGGTGGGGATTAAAATTAGATTTTTAGTGGATTGTGATAGAAGTTTTTGAAATATGTGGGACCATGAAAAAGTGTTTAATATTGATTGTTTGACTTTGACTTAAATTAAATTCAGATTAAAATCGTGCCCAACAAGCTATAAGTGTATTCCAGTAAGAAAGTTGGACTCCCTCCTGTTCTTTCGCACGGTTCAAGTGCATTTAATTACTGTAACTAAAAAATTTATTAGTGCGTGTTTATTTGATTTTATTTCTCATGAAAATGAAAAACGTATTGTTTCATACAAATTTTTGCTTTTGAAATATTTGATTGACAATTTTTTCTTAAAAATTATTTTTCAACTTTTGATTACGTAATCATATTTTTTTTTCAAAAAAGCAAGTAAAATATTTTTCTAAAGAGGGATAGCTTTTTATTTTTTAGATATTGCACTCTAAGAGTGTGTTTGGTGCATATTAAAATGAGAGAATATTTTTTTTTAAGTGATATAATGAGGAATATGTAGTTAAAAAGAAGGAAAAATTATTAATGTGATAAAAAATATTATTTTATTGAAGAATGTGTGATTGAAAATGAGTAGAAGAATGAAAATGAAAAAAATAATGGGAACAGCTTAATAAACTTTATATTAAAAAATAAATCAATATTTGATTAATAATGCCTAAAATTTATCAATTCATATACAAATTTTGTATTCCCAACCAAACTCGCCTAGTTACAGTCTCTTCTTTTTCGTTTTCGGATTCTTTACTTCGTGGGTATTATTAATGGTAAATTTGGGGGTACATTGTATCAAAATTTGTTACCTTTTTGGAACATTGAATTTTTTATGATATTGGGGAAATTGGGTTTTCTTCTACATTTGTTTTACAGTATAAGTTCTTCACAAAGCGGTAAAAATCTCTTTGGCGGCTGAGAAAGACTGGAGTGAAGCAGAGAAAAAAGTAACTGGGTTTCATCAACTTATATTGAAAAATTATACATTCGGTTCCCTTTTACTTCAATTTTGGGTGCATTTCCTCTTTCATAAAAAAGTCATGATCTTTAACATTGATTCTCTGTGATTATGTGTTGTGTGTGACTCTTTGCGTTACGTATTAGTTTTGCTCTTACAGATTGAGTTATGATCTTTTTCGTTGTTAGTCCCTCCTAGTGCTTACGTTTGACTGTGGATCCAAATAATTTTCATAGATATTCTCTGGTCTGGAATGAAATTCACAACTTTTTATAATTTAAATTATTAATTATAATTGACACAGTTGATTTATAATGAAATTCACAGGGGAAGATTAGATACAGTTGATTTGCTATGTCAAAACTGAGATATGGTGCCCGGAATTCTGGATTGCCTTCAGTATCTCGATTTCAGAGTGGGCATATGCCATCTGGGGTGGTGCCAGTTTCACGAGCTGTACATGTAGGCAAAGTCTTAGACAGCCCAGCAGGATCTGACATGGATATGGGGTCTGATTCTGACAACGAGTTCAGTGCTGCACAACATTCACTTGAAACATCTCCGCAAGACAACAAAATTTCCAATGTTGACGCTATATACAAAAATTCATTGAATGGGCGTATGGATAATGCTGGCAGTCACAGGAATCACCTGGGGAGTCCAGGAGGTTTTGGTGATAGATTTCCAGTGGGATGCCCGGATTCTGTCTATGACGAACCATCAGACTCCTTAACAAGCTCAGAAGTGAATTCTACGCCAACCAGAAAAACATACGTGCCAGATGCTTGCGGCTCTCGTGTCAATTTGCAGCCAAATGAAGAGGTAAGAGCTTCTAACCTCTGCTCTTATGTAGTAGGCGTGAGTAAGACATACTTGGAAGATTGTTATTCTTAATGCTTTTCTTTTTGGGAAATGGAGCTGATGTGGGGCTTTACGCCGGTGTTTAACTATGCATGGACTTCCAACTTGTTTGCATCATTGCTTACATAAAATGCAGAAAATGTTGAATCTGTTTCACCTCTCTGTAATCTAATATGGACTAATGAGGTGTGCTTGGAATACACCCTCTCATTCATTCCCAGCTAGAATGTTTTAAATTTGATGTTTGTATTGCTTTGTCAAATATTATACTCAACTGTTTTATGAACCTTCAAAGTTGTATTAATCTATAATCTGATATTTTATGGCTAGGCTCAGAGACATTTCATGTTGCAACCCCCCTTCCTCGTGCACTAGGAATTGTTTGCTCTTCTTTGGTGCTTTCTTGATGAGGAGGTCCAAAATATTATTTCTTTTTTGCCGATAAGTCGGTGGCTCGGTGCAATTGTATGTTGGTTGTGTACTCATTTGCTCAAATATTTCTCAGTCAATTTAATCTCTTGAAGAACCCTCTGTAAGATGTTTAGTCCTTTTTCCCCTGGATTTTTGGTGAGATCAACAAATTTTGTTGTCAAATAGAGAGTTAGGAATAGTAGATTAACGTGGTAAACCTCATTTACGTCTTCATCTGTTGTTATTTGTTGCAATTATCTATTAGTATTCCTAATGTCACAATTATAGCCAGCTGCAACTACTGCTTCAAGTACATCCTAATACTATTTATTCTTGCTATTATTATTATCAACACAGATGAGTTACTGGTGATATAATGTTCAGATTTTCTTTCATACGCTATGGTTGCAGGATTTCTGCAGTGTGCCAATGCAGAGTAAGAAGTTCTATGATAACTGTATTGCCAGTGCACCCCCACTGACTGCTTCTTTTCGGCATGTTAATCAAGTTGCTGAAAAACCTGTGTCATCTAGAGATAATATTGCCACTTTTTCAACAACATCAGGTGGTTCTGCAACTGCGATCAAACTTAATGCATACAAGGGTACGCCTTTGGGTGCAACAGAAGTCAGGACTCCTGAACCATCAGTAAGGTACGCGAATGTCTGTGTTTGTAAATGTTCCTTAGAGCCCCACCCAGACCAGGTTAATTGCTTATAGCCTTACTCTGATGAAATAAAGTTAACTGTGGTATTGCACAGGACTGCGGCTGTATCTTCTCATTCTTTACCTCCTCAATATCCTACATTTCACGCAAGGTGCGTCTAAATTCTATTGTATTAGGCTGTATTATTCCGTGACATATCCCGCGGTTTGGTCCTAAAAAAATCTCTAGCTCACTGTTTTCTTTCTAGCCCGTTTTGAAGCAAAACATCTACTATTTCTATATAATGTTGTTCATCATCCAAACCGGATACAGTGGGTTAGGTTACTGGTACGGTGTTATATCCTATGAGGCATGTGTTCGGCTATGTCTTCACTCTTGGGCGAAGGGCTGCACGGAAGCTCCCGTGTTTCTGAAAAATGAATGTGCACTGCTGAGGGATGCTTTTGGGTGAGATCCTTACTGATGTTTTCAATCTCTATATGGTTATTTTGTGCCATGACAGGGCATTTGTTGCATGATGATTGGATTTTATTATTGGTTTTTGTACATTGTTCCCTCCCGTCTTTTTAAAGAAAGAGTTGAGCTCATTTGCTGCATTACGTGCCTGGAGTCTGTGTTGTATTTTTAGAGTCGTGAAGTTCGTGATTTTCATATATCATATCTAGTGACTTCCATCTAATTCTAAAGTTGAAAACACAAAAATTATGCTCGTGTTCCCTTTCAAAGACCATTAGTTCTTAGCATCTTATGCACAGATAAACATTAATTTTCTTGAATATTCCCATTTTCGTACTTCTAGTGTAAGCTATTTTTTACAAATTCTTGTTGTATTTGTAGGTTGAAACATGTATTGTTACAATCGGAGGAAGAACTCTTGAGAAAAGAGTCTTCAGAACTTGTCAGCGAAGGAGCTTCTGTAAAAACGAAGAAAACCATTGGCAAGATTAAAGTTCAAGGTTCTTATAGATGTTTCTTGAAAGAAAATTATTTCATGACTAAATTTGCACATTGTGTTTTAAAGATCTCTTTAATGCTGATTATTTTGCAGTGCGTAGAGTGAAAATGGGGCTGGACCCACCTACGGGCTGCACATTTTCATCTTTAAAGTCGTCGTCTATAGTAAAGCTGGAATCATTTCAGGGTCGGTTATCCAATGCAAAATCAATATTCTCTTCTGAGCGGAGAGTGCTGCAAAAAGCACATGTAACCCCAAGAGTTCCTATCGATGGATCATTTTTACAGCAAAGTATGACATATATAGTTGTTGGAACTCGCCGGTACATGAAAGAAGTTCCTGAGCTCATTAAAATTGGTGTCAATGCTTGGCGCAACAGTTCTTCATCTTGTGAAGTTGTGCAAGGTATGTAGCTTTTGATATTCATCCTTTATTTGTTATCCTTCCTCATAGTCATGCCCATTCTATTTATAGTGGCCACGGGACAGATTATGGGTCGTATATCCTCTTCATCAGTTCTCTTTGGTATAAAGTTTAATATCGCATAAATTTCTGATGTGCTCTATTTCGTACTGTATTTTCTAATCATTTTTAATATACACTGTTATCGGAATTAAATTTATTTTGCCTCTTAAACCTTTTTAAATTTGAAAACTTCATGAATATATTTGGGAAATAAAAATGTTTATGCTACTTTGACTTCTTTATTAAGCAACATTTGACGATAAAGGCGGAGTTCAAGTGGATTAGTGTTTATGTTGTGGAAGTTTAACTTGATGACTCCAACCTACTTGGTTGGCTAGAGTGGTGAAATGTGATTTAGGATACTTGGAAGTGTATTTACATTTGGATTGCAAGACATTAGCTGGAAGTGGTAGAACTGTTTCAGACCCAATGCAGGCATGCTGGTTCGGGTTTCACGTCGAAACTCAGAACCTGACCAATTTTCTTCTTTCTTCTTATTTCTACTTATTAAATAAATAAAATGTATTTAACTGTAGATAATCAAATTATGCACCCTCGGTGACTACCTAACATAGTCCATCTTTCAAGCCTCAATTCCCGAAAGAACTGAACCAGACTGGACCGGATTTGTACTGCTCTTTCGTAGTGAAGGACTGGTTCTATACTATAGAATTGGAGTTATGACCAGCTCGATCCAGCTCTTACAAGAATTATGGAGAATCAAACCGTTCCCATCCCTTATATTATTTTTGGAGAAAAACAGATAGTTTGGGAATTATTGGTTATTGATAGATTCATGTTGGGTTGTTATTTTAACACGAGATGAAACTGTGTTTATTTCTACGAGGACATGCATCTTAGACTTAAGAAAATCCTATTTTCCATTTTCATATCGATTATCTTGCTAAAAGGAATTTCAATTCTTGTTGACAGAATCATATTCCTGTTTATTGAGATTAAAAAGTTTGCCCGATGAGGATGTAGTGAGAATGCAGCCAGGATCCGGTGAAACCCATGTTTTGTATGTCTTCTTTTACTCTATAAACTTGTTACTTGCTCAATCTCATAGGCATGGATGGTTAAATATTCTTGCCACTGGAATACAGCTTGCCAGAAGGGTTTGGAGATGATCTGATAATTAAAGTCCACGATTTAAAGGGAAAGTATTTTGGACATGCTATAGTTCAAGTGGCTGATATTGCTGAAGAATTGGTATGATATTCATCTCTTTTTGACCACCTTTAATTGCAAAAACTGTTGCGTGGTTAGAGTGATTACATTTGTGGGTTTGATGCAGGGAGAGAGGCTTCGTTCATGGCCTATATATCATGAGCCAGAACATGAACTAGTTGGGAAAATACAGTTGAATCTAAATTATTCAACAACTCCCACTGAAAACAATAATAAGGTAATGTCACTCTGTAGTACAAGATTTATCTGACTTCGTAATTGAATCAGACTTAATTTGCTCATTCTGTCTGGTTGTCTCAAAATTACTGACCAACGTCCGAGCTGTCCTAGGTCTCCCTTATTTTATGTTTATTTCTTCAGGCACAATCACAAATTGCTGCTGATTGTGGATAATTTTCATCTTTAAATGTGTGTTCCAAAATAATCTAATGGTTTTATTATTCAACCCCTCTGTTTAGTCAACCTAACTATATGTTTGGCATAGCTTAAATTATAATTTAACCTGGTCAATCATACTTTCTATGTACACATTTTGTAGGACTCACATTTACTATCCAATTAGTATCCATACATTTCGCATGACCCACAACTTATAATCGCATATATGCACTGCCAAGCATGCTATGAATGGTTCCGATTTCAATCAATCCGTTTTATAAAATTTTAATTAAATAAATAAGCCTCCAGTTAAATTAATGTGTAGCCACTTCATAAAATTTATTTTCAAAAGCTTTTGGGAAAGTGATACTGAATGGGTGAGTGGTATTATGCTTCTCTGATCCTTATTTTACCAAATGAGGAAAGATTCTTTTTCCGGAAACATGACCACAGTTCTTGTTAGTGATTTTATATCTACAAAGTTTTTGATACTTGTGTATTGCTAAATATGGATAGGGTTGTTCAGATACTGAGTTTAGCATAACCTCTGGCAATTTTAGTGAAAATCATATTTGCAGGACTATAAGTAGTTTATACAAGATTGGAGGAGGTAATATAAAACTTATACCGTTGCACACATTGACTCAATGTAAAAAAAAATATATCAATGACTTATACCGTTGCACACATTGACTCAATGTAAAAAAATATATCAATGAGCAATCCCCCCCCCCCCCCCCTTTGTTTTGTTTTTTGTTTTTGTGCGCGTGTGTGGAAATGGTCAATATTTCTTGAGAATTGACTTCGTAGTTTTGATGTTATGCAGCAGAATCACTTTAAGGTGGCGGATTATTAATAGTTAAGAAGTTTTTGGCAATCAAATTCATATATCTATATGAAAACTTCCTTTGCATTGTAGGATGACATGAAAGAGAAGATCCCATGTGTTTTAGTTTTAACATTTCCTGATACTTATTTTATCAGAATAATCAATGGATATCTTTTTATTTTTTTCACTAGTCTGTATTATCTTGGTGTTACTATTGACACATAGTTAGAGCATTGAATATTTTATGGAATGTGGAAGATACATATTTTTCGTTATTTTATCTTTATATAAGCTAAAATGTATGAAGGAAATTTTCTACTTAATTTTTAGGCTTATGTATTTTCATTGATATATGTATGTCAGTGTGCATCTGTCGCTGAGACAATTGCATATGATTGTGTTCTGGAGGCAGCAATGAAAGTACAACAATTTCAGCAGAGAAACTTGTTGCTACATGGTTCTTGGAGATGGTTGGTTACTGAATTTGCATCTTACTATGGAGTTTCAGATGCATACACGAAATTGAGGTACTGCAGAACTGTGATCAACTTGTTTATTGGAAGAATAATTGTCCCAGATTATTATTGTTATTATACGTAATCTATTTTATTGAAATCCCATGTCTTTGCAGATATCTTTCGTATGTTATGGATGTTGCCACTCCAACTTCAGACTGTCTGGAGTTGGTTAATGATTTGCTTCTACCTGTTATTATGAAAGGCAAAACTAAACACACATTGAGTCACCAAGAGGTAGGAGGAATCCAATGTATTTTCATATACCACTTGAATGTTGCCTCATGGTTTTGCGGCCTGCTGGTTTTGATAAATTTTAAGAAATGACTCGTTTCCCAATCTCGAATCTGGGCCTTTTTTGTCCCATGGAACTCTGTTGTTTTGATTCGAATGTTATTTATAGATATTAGTCTTGATAATTGCTTGACTTGTGCTTCTGCCTTTCTTAAAATATAAGTCAATCTCAAGTATCTTAAGCAGTATTTGGGAACATGACTTCCCTAGTAGAGACATCATCTGTAAGAGTTTGGTAATTACTGCAATACTGAATATCATAGTCCATCAGTCTTTTAGAGATGTATTATCCTTGTGGGAACTTAGAAAAGTATTATCAGCCAGAAAGTAAAGTCAATATGATCTGTTGGTGAGGTCTTAGTTACTGGACCTACCTAAGGTGATGTGCGTTTTATAATCTTTGTGTTTATCTAGTCTTCTATTGCATTACATAATCACACATCTTGGGCCTGTTTGTGCCTTTTTTTTTTTTTTTTTTTTAGTAGAATGTCTTTTGGAATGGTAGATTGATGGAGAATGTGTGGTTAAAAATGAAGGAAAAGTTTTTGAGTTGTGTGTAATATTATTTTATTGAAAAATGTGTGGTTGAAAATAAGAGGGAGAAAAATGTATTTTGAAAAAAAAAAAATGGGATCAAACAAGGCCCTCTATCCTTCTTTTTTTTTTTGAGTTGACTCTTGTCAGTTGTCATCACCCAATATGTCTAGTTTCTATTGATGTCAACTTCAGGCTTTGTTACTATATTTACAATGTTGACAATTTTATGCGTCCTGACCAGGGTCGTATTCTGGGGGAAGTTTCTGATCAAATTGAACAGATATTTAGTTTGGTTTTTGAGAATTACAAGTCACTTGATGAGTCGTCATCATCTGGTATTGTCGATGTGTTCAGACCTGCTACTGGACTGGCTGCTCCTGCTCTTACTCCTGCTTTGAAACTTTACAAGCTTCTGCATGACATACTTTCTTCTGAGGCACAATTGAAATTATGCAGATATTTTCAGGTGAGCAAACTTAAGCTCAACTCAATCCCTTTTACCGACTTGTTTCCACTTTTTAATGGGCAAACTTTTATGCAGAATGCTGCAAAGAAGAGGTCCAGGATGCACTTGGCAGAAACAGATGACTTGGTCTCCAGCAATAACGAAAACATATTGATGGATCCAGTGGCTCTCTCTACTGCTTACAAGAAAATGAAATCACTTTGTTTGAACATTCAAAATGAGATTTTGACTGACATTGAAATCCATAAACAACATCTTCTCCCTAGGTAATTTGTTTCCTTTGGTAATAGTATTTGTGATTGTGTGCTATTTATGTATGATCAGAACTAGGGACCAGAAGTTATTGACACTGGGTATTTGCAACACCTTTCCTTTCCTTTTTCAAGTTCACTGTCTTCATATAGGTGTCATTCTTGACTAATAGAGGGTTTGGATTTAACCTGAGCAAGCCCTAGAATTTGTAGCTGGGTTCTTGAATTTGTAATTGGGTTCTTGAATTCTTTCTTCTCTAAATTATATAATTGATCATTAACTATCAATTCTTAATGATGATTAGTGTTTCTGTGGCTTGGTGTAGTTTCATAGACCTTCCCAACCTATCTTCATCCATATATAGTTCAGAGCTCCATAGTAGATTGCGGGCATTTCTTGTTTCATGCCCTCCAGCTGGACCATCACCTCCTGTTGTAGAACTTGTTATAGCAACAGCTGATTTTCAAAGGGATCTTGCTTTGTGGAATATCAGGTATGGAATTGGTCATAATTCATTTTATTTTCTTGTTGTACTCACCCTTGTTTATATTTTACTTAATGGATTTTTTTAGTCCGATCAAAGGCGGAGTTGATGCAAAGGAGTTGTTCCATTTATATATAAGTGTCTGGATCCAGGAGAAGCGCCTTGCAATGCTTGAATTTTGCAAGCTTGATAAGGTAAGACATTATCTCTTTATTTACTACAGAGAGTAGTTGTGTATTTTATGATTCATTCATTAGACGAATTGTTTATCTTGATGGGCCGATTGCACTATCCCGGTCACTCTAACCACCCATTACTGGAAGCTGTCATCTTGAACAGTAATGCCATTATGGTTGAATGTTGGCCATTGGTGTCCTTTTTATTTTTATATCCATTGATGACCAACCTGTTTTGAAATGTTCATGCAGTTTTGCGTCACTGCAGAAATTGATGTCATTTGTTTTTTTTTTCTTGTTACGTAGGTAAATTTTATTCTTGGCATCATCTTCCCTCATCTATGCCATTTGCCTCTTGCATGTTCCCTATGCTCATGCAAACAGAGCGGATAGATATTAAAATTAACATTCTGCTCTTAGAAAATAGCATGTTAATATATAGATAAAAGGCCATTCTCTTTTTTGTAAAATGGCTTTTTATACAGGGATCAAATAACAACAATTTTCACTGATCCAAGCCACTAAATCTTAGGCTGTTAATCGTTATAATTTACGGTTGTAGATTATCTGCATGTTATTTTTTCATTTCTTTCACCAAGTTTGTAGAGAGAAGCTATCCATGGTAATATATCTTGGATTCTGTGTACCTACAGCTCATTTGTTTACTTGGGATTGCTTCTACATCATGGCTACACTTATACATACTCTAATTTCATTTTTTTGGTAGAATAAGAGGGAATTATACACACTATTGGAAAAGAGGTTGAGACTTACGGCTATATTTTTAGATGGAGGATCACTTTTCTTTCTTCTGTAAATAAGAGGGAACTACACATTAAGTAATCAATATTGAAATAAGTTTTAGACTACATGATATTTATTCTCACTAGACTTCAACTAATGCCAGGTAAAGTGGTCCAGCTTCATACATGAGATATTCAACGTTGAAATACGTTTGACTCTGTGTTGCTTTTGATTGTCACTAAACTTGTGTAATGTAGGTGAAGTGGTCCAGCTACCATACAGCAAACTCCACGACTCCTTTCATTGATGACATCTATGATCGGCTGAAGGAGACACTCAAGGAATATGACGTCATTATCAGTCGGTGGCCGGAATATACTTTTGCATTGGAAATTGTATGTACAGTTCTTTCTCATTTTATTCTTCACTTTTCTCCCATCTCTCTCTCTCCCCCCACCCCCTCCCTCCCTAAACAATGTGCTTTACCCAAAATTTATTTTAGTTATGGAAGTTTTTTAGGCTTAACTTACCAGCATAAATAACGTGAATTTTGAATTGTTCTCCTAAAAATTAAGGTAGATACATTGTAGTTACTTGTCACCCTCGCCAAATTCTGTTGAATTCTCAGAAATATTGTTTCTGTTGAGTTTTTTATTATCATCTGAACTTTGTTCAAGTGATAATTTTATGTGCAAGGACTTACTTTTCTGCATTACTATTCTTTTGCATTCTCTCTCCCATTCATTTTTTCCTTGTATGCATTCTGTTTGTATCTTTGAAAGGCCATAGCAGATGTTGAGAAGGCAGTAGTTGAAAGCTTGGAGAAGCAGTTTGCTGAAGTTTTATCTCCATTAAAAGAGAACACAATGCCCGTGAAATTAGGTCTGAAATATGTTCAAAAATTCACGAAGGGTAATTCGACCCCTTATGCCCCCCCCAACGAGGTACGACGAGTTTGTCTTTTTGCAATACGGTGATTTATTTTCATTCCATCCCGAGCAAACAACTATTGTATTTATTTATTTTTCAGTTGGGAATCCTTCTGAACTCCATGAAAAGGTTGCTTGATGTTCTGCGGCCCCCGATAGAAGAACGATTAAAGATGTGGGGCTCCTGCATTCCTGAAAGTGGTAATGTGGTTCCGGGAGAGTCTCGAAGTGAAGTAACAGTGATGATTAGAACCAAATTCAGAGCTTATTTGCAATCAGTCATGGATAAACTTGTGGAAAATGTAGGTATTCATGTGGGAATAATTATATTGGCGCACTTCATTTCGGAACTTCTCTAAGTATTGCTAGACGTGTGACACATGGTAATAGCATCAACTGTAGATATATATAAACTACAGAAAACAATATGCTCTTGTTGATTGATTGGAAAGGATATATTTGTAAATCATCAGCTTTAACTACAAATGCTCATACTTTTGGCAGCGTTAAGGTTTCATTTTTTTCTACCTTTTTCTTTGTGTAGACAAAACTGCAGCGTGCTACAAACTTGAAGAAGATAATCCAAGATGCGAAGGAAAATGTAATAGAGTCCAATTTACAGCATAGGATGCAGCCTTTGAAGGATTTGCTGGCCAATACTATTAATCAACTACAAGCTATACTTGAAACTCAAGTGTTTGTAATAATGTGCCGAGGTTTCTGGGATCGGATGGGTCAGGTATACTACTGTTAAAGCATACTTGTTTTTTCTATAAATAGCGCATTCTATATGATTCTTTCTTTAATTCAGGACGTGATAAGGTTTCTGGAGGATAGGAAGGAAAACAGATCATGGTATAAAGCGTCACGAGTGGCAGTAACTGTAAGTTTCACCCATGACATACAGAATTTTCCCAAGCTCTCATTTTTCTGAATGAGAGATTTTCTCTCTTCCTTTTCTATAATATGGTCGAGTTATCAATATTTTCCATGTTGGTATTTACTTCTTTTTCAGGTCTTGGACGATACATTTGCTTCACAAATGCAACAGTTGCTTGGCAATGCACTACAGGAGAAGGACCTGGAACCACCACGATCTATCCTAGAAGTGCGATCGATGCTATGTAAGGATGCTGTGAACCACAAGGAAAACGACTACTACTACTGAAGTGTAAGTAACTGTACATACATATGGTAACTCAACATGGATACTGTGATGAGCTTGCCCCTCCGTGGATTGGCGAAAAGTAGCCAGAAAGTCGAAGTGAAGGGATAATATTTTGCATGATCAAGCCTGAGAGAGGAGGAGGGATTTGCTCAATTTTAGAGGGAGAGCAATTCTGAAGCTGCAGAAAGACCAATGCTCATGGTCTCTATGGTATCTGTCTGTCTTGAAATTTAAGCACACAATGCAATTCTCTATAAGTAAACGCAATGATATAAAGTCGCCGTTCTCAATTCTTGATAGCAAAATATTTCTTTCGTATAAAAATACCTCGACTTTTTGCTCATATGCTTCAGTTAATAATCACAAGTTCAATGTTCAGATTCACGTAAAGGGTTAGCCTCTCAAACACACGACGAAATGAAAATCGGGATACAATCAACCCAACTTGAGCACGCTAAAAGTGAAAAGACATGGAATTCTTGTGTTATATCGACCATTTTGAATAAATCATTTTATTAATCGAACTTAAATTATTCTAGTTTATTGTTAAAATAAGTAACTTTTATACTCGTATTAAAAAAAAAAAAAGTAAGTCTCTTGTGTTACACCAACAATGCATGATGCATCAACCAGTTGGTAGGCATTTTAAGGAAAAAGACACCGGAGGGGAAATAAAGTGAGTTTGAGATTTCAAGTTCTTTGAATTTAATAATTGAATTATTTGTACATTAAACAGTTAGAGGTAGGGTCCACACGCAAATGTCCAAACCTACCTAACATATCGGGCATGTGCTGTTCTCGGCGCGCGTCTAACTTCCGTCGAGTTTAATGTTTGCGTGTTGTGTTGATTAAGGTTTTTATATTCAAACGTCCATTGCTAAAACTTTGCTTCAACCAAGCAACTTATACTAAAAATTAAACATTGCTTCAACCAAGTAAGAAAAAGTAAGTATCAAAATAATTTTTAAAATAACTTTTGAACACAACATCGAAGCCTATGTTTGACACTCATTTTTTTTTTTTTCATTCTCATTTTTCATTTCAACAACACATTCTATCAATAAAATAATATTACACATAAATTCAAAAAATTTCCTTACTTTTTAACCACACATTCTTCCATCAATCACTATTCAAAAATCAATTTTTCTCCCAAAATGGGTGTCAAACATAGGCTAAGTGTGCAACAATTCCTAACAAACACTTAATTTTTTGTGTACAAATCGAAGGTGGCAAATAGATAAATGACGCGATGATCAAGGAGAAAAATTCAAATAAAAATTAAACACGATTAAAGAAAAGAACGTATAATCAATTTGATAAAATATTAGTTAGTTATGGTGATTGAGTTTGAAGTTAAATATTCTTGATTTAAATTAATAATAGAATGATCTCATTTGTACTTGACAAATGTAGCACGGAAAATAAAACGTCACGTAACGTATCAAATAAAAAAAAAGAAATGCTACACTTGCATCTTTAGTACACAATCCTCTTACATGTATGTGGATCTCATTGTGGACCCTACACACATGTGAGAGGGTTGTGTATCAAAAATGTACAAGTAGCAAATTTGAATAAAAAAACATTAAAAGAGTTACGTCAAGCTCAAGTAGTAATTAACTGCATAATCCAATCTTTATTAAGAAATAAACTAAAACACAACATATAATTGTTGCAATTATACTGTTGGACACGTTCCTTTCTTCTTCCCAATACTAAGGAATTTGTAATTAAATTAAAAATAAAATATATATTCTTCTTCGTCATCATCAAGTCACCATAATATTGTACTAGAAATCTTTGAGCAATTTTCGGACCTGTTCCAGCGTGACAAATAGAACGATTGTAAACGGTCCTTGCCTAGAAATCGTGGGAATAAATCCTTTGTAAAGCGCCATGGGCCCCTCGGCCCGAATAGTCTTCAGCGCACAATCCAGGGCCCCACTGTAAGGTGGGGCCATACCCGGCTCCACCTTCATGTTCATAACTCGCGTTTTGATCACGTCCACAGGGTTGGAGGCCACCGCCGCCACGAACCCGGCAGCGAAACTGGCCGTCACGTGGGTGCCAAGGCCGTCCTTCATCCAATGTTTTTCCAGTATTGTTTCCTTGAATTGATCATATGAGGCGAGCTGGGAAGCCGTCACTAACATGGCGCGATTCACGGTGAGGGAAGAGCCGCGCCACAGGCTAGTTACGCCCTCGTTCTTTGCCATTTGAGAAATGGCGTCCACCACGCTCTTGTAGTTGCGCCGCTGAGCCAGAGGGAGACGGCCATCGGCTTGCATCCGAACCATAGCGACATCAGCCGGATTCCCCACGGCTGCTCCGATCCCACCGGCTACGAGTCCTGCCGTGATCTTCATCATCAAAGGCATATTTTTTGTGTTGGGATCAGTCCATTTTGTCTTCAGGATGTCGTACAGTCCCATTCTGGTGGTGGAGTATAGGGTCTGGCGTAGTATTGTGGCAGAAACGCCGGAAAAGAGAGCTTTGGCACCATCTTGCTGAATAATCCTAACCCCAACAGAAATGGGTCCAACGCGGGGTGGCGGAGGGAGGTGGACGTTGTGGTGGGCAGATGTCGGAAAAGCAAGAGCCGGACGAAGGGCCGGATTGGGTGCAGACGCTTCGCCCTGGAGTTGCATCCGGACCTTAATCAAATCAAGTGGGTGAGTGCTACAACCCGCAATAATCGAAGCAATGCCTCCTTCTACAAATCCCTTCAAACCCATTATCAAAAATAATTCACAAAACTGAATTTGTTTGGCTTAAAACAAAAGAAATACGAGCAAGGAATTTGATTCCTTTCCCTAAAGAATGAATAAGTTTCAAGCAGAAGACCAGTTGGAATTAGAGTTCATCTCACTGGAAACCAGGAGATGGGAATGAAGACCGAAAGCTATAGAAGAAAAGTGTGGAACGTTGGTCCTTTGAGACATATGCTGTAAGAGACTTATGGAATGGTTCGGTATGAGGAAAAGAAGGGACGGAGGGATTCTTATAGGGGAAAGGAAAATGGGTGGAAACTAGGTTTTAAGTCACAATGACGACCATACGGCGGAAAGAAATGGCAAAAAAATGTTTGGAAATCTCTCTTGACTAGTGCTTTTTGACGCGGTTCGTTGTAGTTATTTCAAAATTGGCCCGGCCAAGTGGCCAACTCATGTTATAGCCTTGACTTTGAAGTTACTTATTTGAATTTTAATCGTGAAAGTCCGATACAACTCATTCAAGTTTTGTGGCTACGGTAAATCAATGCCTCTCTCTCTCTCTCTAGGAATTTGACAATTGTATAGATATTCCCACTAGTTTAAAATAATTATAGAGGCACCCCCTGAAGTTTGTACCGGACAACAAATTCCACTTCTATTTTTATATATTTTATTTTTTTACTTAGTCTCGGTGTCAAAAAAAAAAAAAGGAAATAGATTGTTTTATGTCGGAGCTTGTGAAATTATTGATTTTGTAGTAGTTGAATGAAAATAAGATAAATTTTATGAAAACTCGTGATTTTTGGGCTGAGTTGTAACAAATCTTTCGATAATATGTAAGAAACTCTTTTTCTTTATTATTAAATATGGTAAAAAGTAAAATATTATTTTTGTGGACATGTGTTTTGTCATATGTTTAAAGAGATATTTGCATAATTGAAAAATATCCACGAGAAGGAAGATCCCAAGGCTTAGCAATTGGTATGATTGAATACGTAAGAGTTAAATCCTCGAATTTTTGACCTGATCAAAGAAAATTTGAGACTTGTAACACTTTTTATTGATTTATCTAGGACCAATTTAATATGAAAATCAATAAACAATATTAATTGGTAAAGAAAATGGACCACGAAGCACCACCACTTGTTTTTTAAAGAAAAGTAATGAAAAGAAAATTCGTTAATTACATATTTTGGCCGTAATTGGTGTCTGGTGATTGTATTTCGTGTTGAAAAAGTCCCACCACGTTTGTTAAGCAAATTCTGCCGTGTAATTTTGAACGTTTTCTATTCTCAGCACATAATTATTGGCATATTCAGATTCCCATACTTAGGTTTCAAAATAGACGAATATGGATTTGTCAGTGTTCATATTAAAGGAAATTCTTTTGATTTCTTGTGTCATTTTGTATTTTTTTTTTCCTTGTTGGGTGTAAGAAAAATGGCAAATTGCTCACTTAGGATCCAACTCATGTCCAAATATTGTATTTAACTTTTTTGCAACGATGATAAATTTGGCAATAATATAAAGACAATAGTAAAATAATAATTCCATATTTATTTTTGCATAGAGAGGAGGTCTTAGTAAAAAAAGACAAGGAGTACCTCTATAATAATAATAAGATATTTTTGGTATGTGCATCGGCTGGGTCGTAAATGAAACTATTCGGATTCTTATAAATACCGGAACCAAACACAAATTCGAATCATCGATTCTGATTCAATTTTGATTCCACCCAACCATTTTTTATATACATTTGATAAATATTTTCCTATAAGCCCTTTTAGTAGAGAAAGTTTAGCTAAAAAATATTTAAGAAGCAAAATAGTTAATATTAAAAATCACGAAAATAGGAGAAAAATAAATTATGATTTGAGAATAATTTCTTCTTTTTTTTTTTAATAAATTTTATTCTATCCATAAACGAGGCATACTCGATCATATAATTTAATTATGAACAATACTTAAATTCTTCTACTTTTAAAACGAACTGACATAGAAAATAATAATTAAATATTCATGGCATAATTCTACCTAAATTATGACGGAAGTATCTCATCTAAAGTGTAATCCACTCAATTATTATAATAGAATTAGTGACTTCCACATTGGATGATTGAGATTCCACTCACGCTGGTTCTCAAGTTCTTTCAACAAATTACAAATTCACACTATTGCCCAAATTATTCTCTCTAGAAGAACCATAAAATTGCAGTCTTGAAATAAAATTGATCTCAGATCCTTATCGGACAGGATAAAAAATTCTCACTGCTCATACGATGAGAGAACGTTACTTGTGATTCTATTCAAAAATTACTAGGTCATCTTTGGCATCTCGACCTATCGACGTACTTGTCGCAACTTGCATGTGCGTTTATTCTTGTTTGAATGGTACTAAGCAAAATTATTGCAAGTAAGTGGCGTGGGATTGGATGCCAAAAAGGACCCATCTTATCGAATTCCATAATAGAGTTTGTGCTCCCAATTGCTCCAACATTAAATTCAAAATATACATAGAACGAGGTCCAAAATTTGATTTCCCATCATTTAGAATTTTGTTTTTCTTGGAAAATATTGCAGAGAACAAAATAGCATGAACAAGCACCTTGAATATCTTTGTCCTTTGAGAATAAAATTTATAAAAAATTTCCATCATTTTTTTTTTAATAAAAATTGCAACTTGTCAACCTGTGATGGGTACATCTCGTTCCAGTTATATTGGTCGATTTTTTTGTCTTGAATTGTTATATCGAATCGATTGTTTTTAATTTTTTCCAATAGATCAAATCAATTTGTCATCTTTTTGACTATGGGATATACTTAACTATCGAATATACTTGTGACTCAAATTCAAGGAACGAGGTCCATATTTCGTTAGTATTTGGTAAAAGATGAAATCATAATTACAAGGAATGCTTGAAAATTGAATTGAGTTAGATATTTGCAAGTTCTTTTAGAACGTCTCTATTAGTTAACCTAATCTAGCTAAAATCAATAAATGAAGGCCAGTTGAGTCCACTGATATATATTCAATTATAATCATGAGACCCATCTTGGTCATTGATAAGTGTATTTTATACACTTATTTAGACTCCAAAACAATGACATTTTGTCGTTCTTCTAATGAGATTATAGCCTAATTTATGATATAATATGTTATGAGGTGAAACTCGATTGAAGATGAAGAATTGGAGAAAAGAATGCAAAATTGGCGAAAAAGAGGCAAGATCCAAAGCTTGGGGACTAAAGTACAAATACTCAAAAGTTGTGTTGAAGCTCACGATGAAGATTCGAGAATGCTAGAGATCAAATGGATGCAACTAAAGATCAAAAGGAGTGAAAACAAATCAATTTTCAACCGCACAAGGATGCCCAAAGTTTTAGTTGGATATTGAGACCCATTTTTGACCTAGTAAATGTTTGAATTGAAGAAGAGCTATTTCTATTAAAATTGTAGCCCTTTGAGTTATCTTTCTAACGAATCTTGAATCACCTCAATCGGATATCGGAAGGAAAAGTTATGACAAAAATACTGAAACAGATGCAAAGTGGATAGAAACTCGGTGCCCAAGCGCTATAAACTCAGCGCTCAAGCGCTGCACTAGCCAGAAAATGAATTTTTAACAGATTTTCAGCGCTCAAGCGCTGCGCGCCACCACAGATTTTAGATTTTTATTGTTTGGGCCGCGAAAACTCTACAAAAAGACTCCAACTTGGCCAAGAACGTATATGAAAGTATAGATAGACCTAGGGACACATTAAAAAGGGGGTTCCCACACATTGAAAAGAGGGTTCCACACTTTGTAACATTGAGAGAAAAATACAAGATCGAAGAAGAAGGATTCGAGTTCAAATCAAGGATTCGAAGTGGAAGAAGATCTTGGTGCAAGAGCTGATTCTTTTCCATATTTTTATCATTTAAATCCGGTGATGTATTCGAATTTAGTTATTTATTTCATTGTTTTGATTATGAGTAGCTAAATTCATTATTAGGGCAAATAATGTAATCTATTGAGACTCTTAGTTCTTTAATCCATGAATTCTGAGTTTTATTCTTCCATGTGTTGATTTTATTATGATTGCAATGCATTGAATTACCTGATCAATAATTTGATGATCTATTGAGTTTCTTACGAATTGAGAGGTGAGTTTGAGACTTAGAACGTATAATAAAGTCCGATAACGAGGTATAACGTGTAGAGATACATATACTAAGTGTTGCGGTCGTTATATGAATTCCTAGTGCCATAACTCGTTTAACTAAGGGTAATTCGCATAGAGATATGGAATTGAATTAGTTAAATAGGCTCAATGAGAACTCGAGAGGGGTAAATTGAATACCGTAGGAGAATTCGACGAACACTACGTTAGGCTAGAATCTTGAATTGAGAATTAAGGTGATCATTGGATGAAGTTGTTTTGCCCTAATACATCTTATATACATGAATCTTTGATCTATTTGTATTTGTTATTTCAGCATAATTTTCATTAGTTTTAGGCTTTTAGTTCATTTAAGAGAATCAATCTTTCCAACTATCACAATTCCTTATTTGATTTACTTCCATCAAATAAGAGTTAGAAAAGTAGATTAAGACTAAAGTATAGTTCTCGTGGGAACGATAATCCGGACTCTTAGGTCCACTATATTACTTGAGTTAGATATTTGCAAGTTCTTTTAGAATGTCTCTATTAGTTAACCTAATCTAGCTAAAAGCAATAAATGAAGGCCAGCTGAGTCCACTGATATATAATTATAATTATGAGACCCATCTTGGTCATCAACCAAAGTGTCGGTGAGCGGGTCATTGGTTCAAACAGCGGGTTACTAAGTGAATTGTCGAGTCATTGTCGGGTCGAAATGAAATAAAATATATTTTCTTTAAAAAGAAAATAAATATTACCATAAGTTGAAAAGATAAATTGGGTCCTTTGAAGTTTTATTTAGTAATTGAAATTTAATAAATTCTCTAATTTACCCAATATCTTTTATATTAGGCATCATATCACACTATAGTTCAATATTCAAACTATATACCATTTACCTCCCATATTCAGTCTAAACATATATATAACTTTTCAAAAAGTTTTATTTAAATTTAGTCAATTGCTTTTTACATGACATAAATATTTAAATTACCTTTTCAAAAACAATAATCTCAATAAAGCTACATAACTACATATATAGTTCTGATCAACAATTTAACAACCAACAAAGGTAGCCTAGTGATAAACTGGATGTCTCGAGTTCAAGACTCGTGAACTAGGTTCACCGGTTCTCGATTGATTTGAACAGACAACCTTTGACCATCTTGTACCGATGTTTTGATCGGACTATCTAATAGATTTCTAATTTCCACAATTTCTATCGAATAATTTTAAGTTAATCTAATTTAAGGATCATAATGAAATATTTTCTATTGCAAAGGTACCTGGATGTAGTCCGAGTTATTATCAATTTACGCCATTTTTTTAACTATTTCTTAGGAGTTGTGTCTCATTGACGTTGATATTTAAAATTTTAATCAACATTGTCACTCAAAAATTGCAAAATACCTAGTCGATCAATTAAATTCGAACTTTAAAATATTTTTCAAGGTCAAAAAGTCGAAAGCGTCACTTGAACATAACAAAGGACAATTAACATGTGGGAAGGAACAAGTAGCAATAACTTAATGACGAAACCAATTAATCAAAGGTCAGATTATTAATTCCCAATATGAAAGGGTGAAATTAAAGTAAACGGAACCTTTCGAGGCATATATGGGGACGGATTATTTTAGGTTGACTTAGGATTCCAAATTGTGTGGGAATGTAAAAACCAAAATTTGATTTTTTTTTTCTCTCTCTTATGGTTGCCATAGGTAACCCCCAACACGTGTCCATAGCTAGATACAAAGCGAGACCAGATCGACTCACCACATCTTAGGGCATGTTTGGTCGATTTTTCAAGAAGTCAAAAACTACTTCTGATATTAAGAAAATATTTTTAAATATGCTTGAATAACCTTTTGAAAGTATTTTATCCGATTGGAAGAATTCTTTACAAGAAGTAGAAGTACCGCAAAACGAGGTCAAATAAGAGCCATTACGAGGCTGAGCGAGGTGTTTATTGACCTAAATAATTAATGTAAAAGTTAGAGTAATGAATTTAAAAATAAAATAAATTAGGCAAGAAATAAAAGGGGGATTGAGTAAGTCATCGTGGAGATTCAACTTTATTCTCGTGGAGTTTTAATACAATAAACAGTTTGTCAAATATCAATTAAGTAAGAGAAGAAATTTTGTAAGCGACCCAAACTGGAGTGAGAAGATGAAAAACTGATTCCATTGGCAGTTTGAAAGTCTAAATCAATTTAGAGATCTACTTATCCTCAACGTGATAGCGATCTTGATCAAATAATTGATTCGGCAAAGAGAATTATCAATTATTAGGCAACAATATTAAGAGGGTGTTTGGTAGAGATTAAAATCAGATTAAAATTGAAAATATAACCGTTATTGTTGACTTTTATTAGACGGGTGAGACCCAATAACGGCCATATTTTCAATTTTAATTGGATTTTAAACCGTACCAAACAGGCTCTAAAAACGTTACAAAAGATAACTATATAAATTACCCCGCCCCGCCCCTAGAGCATCGTTGATGAGATAAATTGCGAGATGTGCCTCAACATATCAGAGTACAAGAACTGTCATATTAGTACCTACAAAGAGTCCAATTTCAAACCTTGTTAGAGGCAGGAATCGAACTCTCACACTGCGGCCCGGTCCCCAACCTGTTAATTCTTTTTAAATGTAAAAAAAAAAAAAATTGTGTAAATTTTTTTTATTTTTTTCTACATATTAGTATGACTTGTAGCATGGTCCCGAATCTGACCCTGATCGAGATAACTGAGCACTTACCTTACCCAACTTGACAAATATCGAGTTTACAAAATGAGTGCATAATTGAATTGAGAAAATTAATGTATTTACATGAGCTGTTGACTGCATACTTGATAAAAACACGAATAATCTGTTTTACATAAAAACAATTAACTATTTCATATTTGATAAACTAAAATAATCACGAACGTGTTCTTCTCCTTTCATTTTCAATACTGTCCACGCATATTTCACGTTTTGTTATATTCTAAAGTTAATTTACAAAATCAATATATCAACAAACTAATTATAGTCAAAGGGTACATCTGGCACGGCCTTGGCGAGTCGAGCTTTTGTTAGTAAAAAAATCAACATTGCTATATTTACACACTTGGTACACAACCCTATCACATGTGTGTGGGGCCCACACCGTGTACAATTAGCGCTTTTGTAAAAAAAAAGGTTGATTGTTTGGTTTCAATTACTAAGAGCTCGTTTGATTCCCATTTTTTCACTTTATAATGAAAAGAACAGTAATTTTTTGAGAACGAATGGTTAAAAAGAAGATTTTTTTTTTGATTTACATGTAATATTATTTTATCGACAAAATGTGTGATTGATAAGAAAAGAGAGAAATGTAAATTATAATTTAATAGAGAATAATGGAGGATCGGAGGCTAAACTGGGCTAAATTGATTGTTTCACAACATAATTAAAAAAATATTATTATCTTGTACCAATAATATATATCTACTTGATTAAAGTATGATAGTTTATTCATAAATAATATTTATTTCCATTAATGAAATCCATTAAAATTAAAAGAATAACATGGTATTTTACAGCATATATTACTTATTTGTAATATATTTTAACACATCAAAATATATAAGACATTTCGTACTTAAAATGAAAAATAAGATAAAAGCATGTTATAAACCTTTCAAAAAGATCTTTAAATTATACAAATTAATATAGTATTTCATCGACATACAGACGTGTAGGATTATTTGACTATATTTTGTATTTTGGTAAATTAATAGGGATAATTTCATTAATTGAAAATTTTCATAAAATATAAATTTAATATATCATATAAGCTCAAAGAATAACTTTTAACGCCGTTCTAAAAACATAAAATATGGCTAGACAACAAAATCAAGCATTACGAGTCTCGTCATAGAAATATATTTTCTTATTTTATATACTTTTTTCTTATTTTATATTTTAAAACTATTAAATAAATATAATAATGCATACCAAACATATAAAGTGATAAATACTATTATTTTTTATTTGAATATTTGTCTTGACTCCTAAGAATTAAGGGTCAAATTTCAAAAAATAAAAAACTCAAGATTCAAATCTCAAACTAAAAAAATAATTGAAAAAGGAAAAAAATTAAATAAAAAACATTTTTTAGAATACTACATTTAGAAGAAGTCCAAAATTTGAGTTTCCATGTAGTTTATTTTTTTTTTTTATTTTTTTTTTTTGTGACAATAAATTAGACTTCAATGAAACATTTAGGGGATGTTCTCTTCGTATTTTAATTTTGTATTTTGAGTTTTGAATTCATTTTGTATTTTGTGTTTTGAGTGTCCATTTTAAGATTGTTAAAAATATGTTCTTTTTGACATTTTGAAAAATTATTTCTCAAAACATAAAAATGGAAAACGCGTTTACTTGAAAATATTTTTTTATAATATTTGCTACAAAAAACCACCACAAAGCCGCCGCCATGAGAATCACCACTGCCAACCAAAATCAACCCAGCCACCACTGCCCTCGTCACCACCGCCAACACAACCACCACTGCCATTGCCAATCAACACAACCAGTCAAGACAACCACCGCCACCGCCCTCGCCACCACCAAAATCAACACAACCAGTCACCACCGCCATTGCCAATCAACACAACCAGTTAAGACAACCACCATTGCCATCGCCACCACCTAAACCAACACAATCACCACTGCCATTGCCAATCAACACAACCAATCCACTACCAACCGAAATCAACACAACCACCACTGTTGCCATCGCCATCGCCACCACCACTGCGCCACCATCACCATCGCCATGTTTGTAACACCAACATCACCACACCACACTAGCAACACAAGTTACACCACCGCACCACATCACCATTGTCGACTGCCTCCACCACCATCAACACCTCACCAGCACCTCCAACAAAAACCACAGTCGCTGCCAAATCGAAAATACTAAAAAACCCCCAAAAGTGCAGATCGAAAAAACCACAGTAGTAGTCGCGACGTCGCCTCTTCAATGGGTTGCTACCAGATCAAAAAAATAAAAAACCGCCGTCGATGCTGCCTATGTCGCCTCTTCAATGGGTTGCCAATGTCAAAGAGAGAGAAGACAGAGACGGGCCCAAACCAAAGCAGCATCGCGTCCACAGTAGTGTGGCCTCCCCAAGCTTGCGCTCGTGCTGGCACTAGAGCATCACCTTCGTCGCCGGCGTCAAGAAGAGAGAAGGAAGTGACGGGAGTAGAAGAAGAGAGAAGGAAGAGATGGGATTGGGTGGTTTTGTGCATTTTCGTATTTTCCATTTTTTGCGTGTTTTGTACCGAAAATGCCCAAAACATAAAAATAATTTTTTTTTTTTTTTTTTTTTCAAAAACGTGTTTTTGAAAATAGGAAAGAGAACGCGTTTTCACTGTTTCGAAAAATCGAAAACAGAAAACGACTTGAAAAAGATAAAGAGACCCATATCGTTTTGACAGAACCAGCTTTTGTTCTTGGAAAAGTGGTTTTGAGTTTTGCAAAAGTTGGGAGTCACATTCTCATTTTTTTATATAGCCATACCCATACACTAATATAGACTTTAGGTCAATGTTCAGATTAACCAAAAGCAGTTCAATGTACTCGAAAGATCAGGAAAATGGGTACTAGTTTGGAGCCTTAGATGATATGATTGCATGGAATTGCTACAATTGTGTTTGGACTTCGTAATATTTTATTATTTTAAATTTGTATTTGAGGTCAATATATTAGAAAATTCTAATCTAAGCATAAATTTAGATCATATATCTATATTTTAATTTATTTAAAAAGTTATATTATGTTGCTAAATAAATCATCACACTAATAATTTCATAAGAAACGAAAGAATGAGGCATGAATTGAGTCATGCATGGAATTAATCATATGAAGGGTGGTACCTGAATTGTCAATCCACCAATCACCATGCCGTGTTCCGAAGTCCCATCGAACCAAAAAAAAAAAAAAATGATTTAGTTTGAAAATTGAAATTGTTTGATTTGGTTCAAAAAATTTCCGTTGAAAAATAGTCAATAAAAACGTTCAAATCGAAGACAAATGTTATTCTGGGAGAAATTATCTTAGAAGATGATGTGAAATTCAAATTCAAAATTTCCAACGGTTCGAAGTTTTCCCAAACCCTTTCAAGGTACAAGTTTGCAGACCCATTGCCGATATTTGGTCCAATATACAATTGAATTTTTTCTTCTGTTTCATGGATTCGAAGATCTCAAAAACAACATATAGGAGCGAGGGGAATGAAGGTAATATCTGAAAATTTGTTTTATGGGTTGATTTGTAATTGGGATTAAAGGATTATGATTTGAGAAAAAAATCTGTAAACTGTTGATCGCCAGAAACCAATAATAACTTTAGTTGCCTTCAGGGGCGGATTGAGACCAATTTTCTTGTGGGGTCAAAAATGAGATTTCAAAAATGTTTGGTTATAAAAAAAATAAAAAAATAAAATCTTTTTTTTTGTGGGGTCATCTGACGCCATGTGGGTCCGCCCCTGGTTGCCTTATGCAATGTTTGGTGATAAATTAATTGTTGGATTGATGAACTGGTAAGATCCATACAGAATTCTCGTTTTATTTGATCTTCTTAAATCTTTGACATATTTTATGCATCCGACATTGGTAACGAGTCATGTAAACATACAGCAGTTGCACAAATGGGTTGCAGTAGTAGAAAGAGTACCAAGATTAATATTCAACTGTCGCAATCCTTGTACCAAGAATGGATTCATCAAGATATGCAGTAGCAATGCAATACCAAGTTATTAAAAAGGGGCCACTCATCGAGATTGAGAACAACAATTCAGTGACATTCTATCTGGAGATGAAGAATTGGCAAAGCTTCTAGTTTTTGTGGATATTGAATTTGTAGCAGAGATTGATATCAACTGCTCAAAACAAGAGAAATCGAACCCTCGGCATAGTTTATAATGTAGTATACAATGATTTATTATATCTACAAAGTGGAAAACAAATTCTCAAAGTGTACAAAACCCAAACCAATCGACCCAAATCTTCTTCAACCTCACCTCCAATGTGTCTTGTGATGTTGAGCTCAGATTTGTACCACGCCAAATCATGCACCGTCATCCATGAGAATGACAATAAATATACCGACATTAAATCTAATCTATTATCCATAATACACATAAACTAACATTATTATTTCCAAGCACACAAGGCCAATAATCATGTGTCAAGTGGATTTAAGTGATCCACCTCACACCCTCAATATCAAGTGACAACGTGGAATTGTATGCAATTCATGAGAGGTTTCAATTCGAAGTGCATAAATCAGATAAAAATGAATATGTGCTGAAGTGTTTGGACGATGGTTACAAATGGCGTTATAGGTCATCGGAAAATGGTGATTACAGAAGTGTTCAAGATTAGAAATATCAAGAATGGTTGTACATGCTCGATGGACGTAGGTTTGGTAGATCATTGACATGCAACTTGTTCCTTCATTGCCAATTGCATCAAATACAAATTCATCTCTTTGAGAACAATATACACCATTCGTGACATTATAAAGGACATGAAGAACACCTATGGAATATATGAAAATGCTTGGAAAGTCCCGAACTATTTTATGGGAAGCTGTCGGCCCCTACTTGTTGGAAAAATTAGTTTTATTAGTTGGTTTGACCAATCAATTATTTTAGTGGGTCCCATTAGTTGGACATAATATTTCTTTGGTCGAATGTGTTCTACTCCATGAGTAGATTAATGTAGTGTATTTATTTTCTCAAAACCAATTTAGGGTGAATAAGAAATTAAGGTCAAAAGATGACAACTTGAAGTTGAAATAAATTGGAATAAAAATTGGTGAAAATTATAAAAATGTCAATCCCACATAGGAAAGCTAGAAGAATATAAACCACTTTATATTACTTAAGTTTGAGATTTGGGTTTGGGCCCCAAGGAGTACCAATAGCCTTTGAAGGGGAGAGAATCTACATGTTAGTAGGTTGAGCCAAAGCCCACATGAGCGTGCCGTCGCCGTCTGTTCGATCGACCGGCTTGGCACGAGTCGTGCGCTGGAACTTGGGCCAAGCTGATATATATTTTTTGGAAAAATAATATTTAGTTTATAATATTTTATTATTATAATATATTTAATTTATATTAATTCCCCCCCCCCCCCCTCGAATTTTCTGTATCTGACACGTGGATTCTTTTAGAAGGACGATTGACAGTTAGCGGTTCATGTCCAAACGGTTTGTGTCTGCTGAAAACATAACTTTTCGACCGTTGTGTCTTTTGGACACAACATTTCAACTTCTATAAATAGGTCCCTATACCCCCGATTTCATTCATTTCAAAATCAATTCAAAAATTACTCATTCGTCCCTATATATTCATATTTTGCAATCCAGTCTCGAAAAATACTTTCGTGCATTTTAGTCCTCCAAATTGTAAAGAGATCAAAACGTGAGTAGGTTCATCGGGACTTGTAATTTGTAGTGCTACTATTATAAGTCGAGGTCGTTGTATATTGGGAGACAGGTGTCGAAATACCGACACATTAGTGTGGGGCATTATCGTCTTAAGGAGAAAGAACTATTGCCTCGACCATTTTATTGCATTCAATTTTCAAGACGTTATTCTGCCTATATCAATTCACGATGATATCATTACTTGCTAATTTTCAATAATCTTAAGATGATAATGGCAAGTAATAGTGTATCTGTCGTATCTCCTAATAATGCTCACGGGGAGAAACTGAAAATATTCACGGGAGTGGATTTTAAAAGATGATAACAGAAAATGTTGTTTTATCTTACGACTTTAAATTTGACAAAAAAATTGAGTGAAGATGCTTCAACTGTTGAGGAGGATGAAACAGATTCTCAAAAACGAGCAGCATTCGATGCATGGAATCATAATGACTTCTTATGTCTGAACTACATCCTCAATTGCCTTGACAACACACTATGCATCGTATATTGTTTGGTCAAGACAGCTAAATTACTATGCGAATCATTGGAAAAGAAGTACAAGATGGAAGACGTCGAATTGAAGAAATTCATTGTAGACAAATTCCTGGACTTCAAAATGATCAATTCTAAAATAGCAATGAATCAAGTTCAAGAGCTACAAGTTATCTTGCACAATATACATACAGAAGGAATGAAGCTCTCCGAGTCATTTCAAGTCGCTGCGATTATCAAGAAATTATCACCAATGTGGAAAGATTTCAAGAACTACTTGAAACATAAACGCAAGGAAATGAGACTTGAAGATCTAATTGCATGGTTAAGAATTGAAGAAGATAATTGCAATTCTGAAAAGAAATTTGGAAAGTTGCAAATGGAGGTTAAAGTCAATTTGGTAGAGCTAAGTACTGGCAAGAAAATGAAGCGCTCGGGTAATGGCAAGCAAAAGAGCAAGACCAAGAAATTTAAAGGAGATTGCTATAATTGCGGTAAACCTAGTCATATTGCAAAGGACTGCCAACAAAAAAGCAAAAAAAAGGACTAAGTACACTTGACCGATGAAGACACATTGTCTAACGGTGTGTCGGACTAATGCTCTCAACTGTTGTATTTGAAGCTAATATGGTGGACAGTCCGAGAGAACACTTCGTTGATACTAGCGCTACTCGTCACGTTTGTGTTGATAAGGAGATGTTTTCATCTTACACTCCTATTAATGGATGACAACTATTCATGGGCAATCCAACAACATCAAAAGTTGTTGGTCTAGGTAAAGTAGTGCTGAAGATGACATCAGGGAAAAAAGTAACACTCATCGATGTGCTACATGTTCCTCATATTTGCAAAATCTTGGTGTCTGGAGCTTTGTTAAGCAAGCATGAGTTTGGCTAGTATTTGAATCTGACAAGTTTGTACTCACAAAAAATGACATGTTTGAAGGCAAATGATACTTAGCCAATGGGCTATTCAAAATGATTGCATGTACTCTATAATTTTGATATTAATAAAAAATAAATCTTCTACTTACTTAATTGAGTCTTTTAACTTATGGTATGATATGTTAGGACATATAAATGTTAATACTTTACATAAATTAGCAAGTTTAGATTTATTGCCTCATATTCCCTTTGATCAAAATCACTGATGCAAAATATGTGTAAAGGCTAAATTAGCTAAACCACCGTTTCATTCAGTTGAAAGGAACTCGAATCCTCTAGAACTAATTCACGGTGATATTTGTGATTTAAAGTTTGTGCAAACTAGATGAGATAAAAAAACATTTTGTTACTTTTATAGATGATTGCATGATGTACTGTTTTGTCTATTTGCTAAGGACCAAAGACGAGGCCTTAGAAGTATTTAAATAGTACAAGAATGAGGTTGAGAATCAACTAAGAAAACAAATAAAAGTTGTTCGTAGTGACAAATGTGGGGAATATGGAGTACCGTTTGAAGAATTTTGTTCAGATTATGGGATTATTCATCAAACTAAAGCTCCTTATTCACCTCAATCGAACGGTATTGCAGAATGTAAAAATCGTACTTTGAAAGAAATGATGAACGCTATGTTGATTAATTCTGGTTTACCCTCAAAATTTGTGGAGGGAAGGAATTCTGTCAGCTAACCACATTCTAAATAAATTACTACACAAAAGTAGGAACGAAACTCCTTATGAGTTATGGAAATGTCATAAACTTTCGTACACATGCTTAAAAGTGTGGGGGTGTTTGGCTAATGTAGAAACACCAAAGCCTAAACAAGTTAAAATAAAGCCTAAAACCATCGATTGCATATTCATTGGATATGCTAATAATAGTAGTGCTTATCGGTTCCTCATACATAAGTCGGACATTTCGAATGTACATGAAAATACTATCATTGAATCTAGGAATGCTGTATTTTTAGAGGAGAAGTTTCATTGTAAGGAAATGATAGAGATAAGTTTGAAAAAATGAACTTATGATACTGCAATTGGTAATCATCAAAGTGATGAAGAACCAAGACGTAACAAAATGACCAAAAGTCTACATCTTTTGGTCCAGATTTTTTAATTTAATTGTTAGAAAATGAACCTAGGACATTTGATGAAGTATTGTCTAGTCCAGAAGCTCCATTCTGGAAAGAGACTATCAATAGTGAAATTAATTCTATTATGCAGAATCATAATTGGGAGTTGGTAGATCTTCCACCGGTAACAAACCGTTAGGTTGTAAATGGATTTTCAAAAGAAAATTAAAGATTGATGGATCAATTGATAATATAAGGCCAAATTGGTAGCTAAATGATTCAAACAAAAAGAAAGCATTTATTTTTTCGATACATACTCACTTATGACAATGATCACATCAAAAAGAGTATTAATTGCAATCGCAACATTTCATAATTTGGAAATCCATCAGATGGACGTCAAAACAACTTTCTTAAATGGTGAGCTAGAAGAAGAAATTTACATGGAACAACCCAAAGGGTTTATTGCTCCTGGATAGGAGAAAAATGTGTGTAGGCTCGTTAAGTCGTTATATGGACTTAAACAAGCGCCAAAACAATGACATGCGAACTTTGACAAAACTATGTTGTCAAATGATTTTAAGATTAATGAGTGTAATAATGTGTTTATATTAAAACCACACATAATGCATCTGTAATCGTATGTCTATATGTTGATGATATGCTAATTATGGGTAGTAATTATGATATCATAACAAATACAAAGAAAATATTGACAAAACATTTTGACAGAAAAGATATGTGTATTGCAGATGTAATATTAGGAATTAAGATCCTTAAAATATCTGAGGAACTTGTCTTATCTCAATCTCACTATATTGAGACTGTACTTAAAACGTTTCATATGTATGATGAAAGTCCAGTTAAAATACCGATAGACCTAAGTCTACATTTGGCCAAATATAAAGGCAAACACGTATCTCAATTAGAATACTCTCGGATAATAGACAGTCTAATGTATATTACAAACTGCACTCGTCCGAATATTGGAAGGCATACAATTAACCCAAATAATGACCATTGGAAGGCATTGGTAAGGGTTTTTAGATATCTATGATACATCTCAAATATTGGATTACATTATACTAGATATTCATCTGTATTAGAAGGATATAGTGATGCTAATTGGATATCAGATACAAAAGTTGGTGGTGTGGCCGTATCTTGGAAATCCTCTAAATATACATGTATAGCTCGATCCACGATGAAATCTGAGTTCATAACTTTAGATAAAACTCGAGATGAAGCAAAATGACTTCAAAATTTTTTAGAGGATAATCCATGTTTGCCTAAACATGTGCCTGCAGTTAGTATACATTGTGATAGTCAGTCGACTATTGGTAGAGCACAAAGTAGTATGTATAATGGTAAGTCTCGACATATTCGTCGAAGATATAATACAATTAAGCAGTTGATCTCAAATGGTGTTATTTCTATAGATTATGTAAAGTTTAAAGAAAATCTCGTGGATCTATTTACCAAAGGTTTATCAAGAGATCAAGTATACTGCCTATTAAGGGGAATAAGCTTAAAGCCTACTACGTAAGAATATTTGTAATGGTAACCTAACCTTACTGGGTGGAGATCTCAAAATTTTGGTTCAATGGAACAACTAAGTTATGAAGATTCAAAAAAGCACTTCGGAGTTAACTCCTACCCATTCCTACGATAAGAAAGTATTATCTGCAGAAAGTTCTAGGTTAAGTTATATATTTAGAGCCCATTTGATGGAGCTAAAAAGTCAATTAAAATTGAAAATATGGCCGTTATTGGATCTCACTCATCTAATAAACGTTAACAATAATGGCTAGTTTTTCAATTTTAACCCGATTTTAATTTCTATCAAACACGCTCTTAATGATTCATATATCTTGATCTATCTAAGTGAGGTATAACAGATACTCTTAATAGGAGATTACCTATATAAGTGAGAAGTGTGGTCGCTTCTATGAGAATGTTTCGGAGGTTTGAATTCTCTAAAGCACTTATAAAATTCAAGAGTTATTCAGGGCCAAAATGAACACAATAATGAGAACTCAAAAATGTTAGAAAGGTTATTGTGTTGATACTATTGTCTTGGTTTACACCAACGACTAACAGTTCAAGACAATGTGTTTACTGATTAGCCAGTAAATCCGATAGTATTCTACTAGGAAGGTTTAAACCCATAATGTACCTATCCGGATGCGATAACATTTCGTCTGATCTCTCTATATGGTCTGCATAGTCTATTACATTAATTTTCATTCATGTGATGAATTGTTGAAAAAATTGATTTTATTAGTTGGTTTGACCAACTTTTGACCAATTATGTTAGTGAGTCCCATTAGTTGGATATAATATTTCTTTAGCCGAACGTGTTCTACTCTATGGGTAGATAATTAAGGTAGTGTATTTATTTTCTCAAAACTAATTTATGGTGAATGAAAAATTAAGGCCAAAAGATGACCACTTGAAGTTGAAATAAAAATTGGTGGAAAATTGGAAAAGTGCCAATCCCACATAGAAAAGCTAGAAAAATATAAACCATTTTATATTACTCAAGTTTGTGATTTGGGTTTGGGCCCCAAGGAATACCAATAGTCTTTGAAGGGGAGAAAACCTACATGCTACTAGGTTGGACCAAAGTCCACATGCGCGCGCCGTCCGTCCGTCCGTCCAACTGGCCGACACGGCACGAGTCACGGGTCGTGGGTTTGGACTTAGGCCAAACTGATATATATATTTTTTGTAAAATAATATTAATTTATATTAATTTATTATTATAATATATTTAATTTATATTATTTTTTCCCCAAATTTTCTGTACTTGACACGTGAATTCTACTAGAAGGACGGTTGAGTGATGATGGTTGACGGTTTCTGTCCAAACGGTTTGTCTCTGTTGAAAATATAACTTTTCGATTATTGTATCTTTTGGACACAACCTTTCAATTTCTATAAATAGGCCCATATACCCCCAATTTCATTCACTTCAAAATTAATTATGATTTTACTCTTCTTCCAAAAATTATTCCTTCGTCCCTACATATCCATATTTTGCAATCCAGTCTCGAAAAATATTTTCGTACATTTTAGTCCTCCAAATTGTAGAGAGATCAAAACTTGAGTAGGTTCGTCGAGATTTGTAATTTGTAGTGCTACTATTATAAGTTGAAATCGTTGTATCTTGGGAGACGAGTGTCGAAATACCGTCAGTACGGGACATTATCGTCTTAAGGAGAAATAGTCAAACTCTTGTCTCGACCATTTTATTGCATTCAATTTTCACGACGTTATTCTGTTCATATCAATTCACGGTGATATCATTACTTGTCAATTTCCAACACTACTTACTTATGCTCAAGGTGACAAATCGAGGTTCATTAACAAGAATAGAAACTAATGAATGTAATAGGACCCTGCACAGTTTTGAGGCATCAATATAAAGTCGAAAACCTTGGAGACCTGTTATGATAATAGACAACACGTACTTAAGAGGAAGTTACAGAAGGACTTTGTTCACATCTTGCATACTAAATGCAAATAACAACATCTTCATTCTTAACGAGAACTATAGATCATGGGAATGGATCCTACAACATTTGAAAGAAGCAAAAGGAGAGCATGAAGGATTGTGTATTGTTTCTAATACACAAAAGCATTTAAAATGTGTATCCAAATGCAAGTGTTTGTTCATACCAACATGAACAAGAAATCTGGTAATAATTCTAAAAGTGTGGATAGCCGGTTAGCAAGACAACTAGGGCTTACACAATAAGTGAGTTTAACAAGGATAATTCTTGGTGTACAAAATGGGGTACAAAAGGGTGTCCAAGCCATTTGACAGGCTTGGACACCCTTTTGTAACCCATTTTGTACCTGTAGCACAACCCGTTTAACAATACGAGACATCAAACTTATAGATGAAGATAATCAACAATATTGATAAGTTAATAATATTAATGAACATGTCGAGATGTATACATATTTTTTTGTTGTGGTGTCCATAAAAAAGTAGGAGTGATGAATTTTGTCATATCCTAGAAAAAAATACAAGGAGTTTAATTTGGTTCTAATTTGGAGGGCGTGCATGGTTTGAGTCAAGGGAATCGTAAGAACTTAACCATTCGAAGAGAATTGTGATTGTGTAGATTATGAAAGAGCCTCCTACAAGGACTCAATAATTTAATAGGGGGATGAATAGGTGATTAATTAGACAAACTGCAGCGGGGGAATGCATAAGACCAAAAATGGATGGTAGGGAGGCATGTTGGAGTAATGTGAACTCGATTTCAACTATTTGTCTATGACGATGTTCGATTGAAGCATTGTCTTTGGGAGATATTTGATGAATACCATAAGATTCAATTAAGTGATGTAGGTGAACGCACCACCCCATTATGATAGAATATATATATTTTACTGCGAAATTGATTTTCAACTTGTTTCTTAAGTCCTGTTTGACACCCATTAATTTCTCATTCTCATTCTTCATTTCAACCACAAATTCTCCAAATAAAATAATATTACACACAAATCAAAAACTTTTCTTCACTTTTCCACCACACATTCTCACATCAATTACTATTCCAAAAATTTTCTTTTCCTCAAAATGGATTTCAAACAGGGGCTAAATACAGGAAACGCACATCAGATTTAAGTTGAAGAGAAAAAATATGAAGAACTTAGAGAAATGATTAACATTAGCCCCCGTTGTTTTACATTTTCTTCCAATTATTAGAAAATTCGTGACCCTTTTTTTCAAATTGCTGGGCCCATTATCACACAAAGAGGTCAAAAATGTCGACCACTTCACCGTGCAATGGCCACAATATTTATACAAATGGGAAAAATATAGAACAAACAGGGGCTAAATAAATGAAATCTATAACCGTCCAAAGAAGGTTCAAGACTAGGCCCCCACATAAAGTAGGTCAAGAGTGCCTTGACTCGTGAGACCATAAAAATTAACAAGAAGCCTATGGATCTTAGTACAAAAAAAGATTGACAGAGATAATTTAAATCTAGCATAGAGGTTATATTCAATAGTTCAGATCCTAAGAGAAATGTGGTGATCTTTATGGAGGGATGACCTATCCAACTGTGCCACAACGTTGGAGAGGGACAGTCGAAACATTGGTTGTAGGATAGAATGGCCGAGATGGAGGAACAAGACCACTCGTACATGTCATATCTTGAAGTAGAGATTCCCCGAGTGCAAATCATTCATAAGAAAGAAACGAGAAAAAAATCTCAATAGAAGTGGAGTTGGATTGACAAAACTGAGAGAATGAAATTATTTTCTTTTTAATTATAGGCATTTGGCAAAATAAATAATAATAATAATAAACAAGAAATAGGGATTGAACCAGAGAGATTGATAGACTTGAACCATTTCTAAGGTTAATGTCATCAGGGCCATCATATAGGGAGGTCGACCCCAAGTGTAACACAGAGATCACCACTAATAAGTGAAGCAGGGGTGGAGCCCGCCTGTCGAAGTAGGGGTCCCAGAATTGGAAGTGGTGGGGGCCCATAGGGGTTGCTACCCCCGATTTTTTTTTTTAAAACATTATCTGTTAAAATGAGGAAATTGGTACTTTGTGATTGAGAAATGAAACAAATGAATATAAATTAACGTACATTATTAACAAAAAAAATAAATAAATCAAGAAACGTATAAAATGAAGTACTAATATTTAATTTAGTAAAATTATACCTTATTACACGCGTTCCTTTCGAGTTCTCGTACCTTGAATTGGTAGAGTTTAAATTTTTTATTCATTTGAAGACGAACAAAAAATAAAATTTTAAAATTAAAAAAATATTGTCAAATTTTTTTTTTTTGGGCCCCCCCCCCCCCCCCCCCCCCCGCGCCTCCGCCCGTGAAGTGAAGGTGTTGGAGGTCATAAAAAATCTTTTGGGGATAATTTGTGAAAAAAACGTAAAGCATCGTTGCCTTATTTATATGAGAGGATTAGGGACTGGTTATTATTTGCTAAAATTATATTTTTCATTTAGGGTAAAAATTACAATTATAATATTCTATTTTTCAAGTATAAATAAAGTTTTTTTTTTCCTTTTTTTTTTTTTAACACATTATACTCTTACTTATTTTGATAAATTTTAGCATCCGTTTGTTTCCCATACAAATTTACTAAAAATGAGAAATATGACCGTTATACATCACATCAAATTTTCAAATTTGAATTTCTATATTTTATGTGGAGCCTAATAACGACTATATTTTTCATTATCATTCTACAATAATGTGCATCAAACGGAGACAATCTAATTTTTAAAATTTTGGTACTTACATTTATTTTTATTCCCAAAATTTTCCAGTGCCCATTTGACATGATTTTTGTTTTTACTTTTGTTTTGTATAGAAGAACGTTTGAAAAAAAAAATTATCTTAATTTTATTTAGAAATTAATTTTTAAAAGTGCTTCTTATTTTAGAAGTACTTTTAAAGAAAGTAATATTGAATCAATTTTTTTCTAAAAAATTTTAAGTAAAAAATACTTTCATAAAATTAATTAAGGTCCCATTCGGGGAGAGATTAAAATTCAATTAAAATTAAAAAAATAATCGTTATTGAGTCCTACTCGTCTAATAAAAGTCAACAATAATGACTAATTTTTCAATTTTAATCTGATTTTAATCTCTACCGAACGAGCCCTAAATGAGTTTATGAAAGCTATTTTTGGGTCTCAAAAACCCATTTCGATTTTTTGAAAATGATGCCAAACGAGACGTAAGAAAAAGTGTGGTCGAAGTTGTCGTTTCTAAATTTCCTTTTGGCCAAAAATTCGCACCAATGCAAATTGTCTATCATATGTTACTTTCTCACTTTATTCTTTTTAAAGTCTATAGCGTCTTTCGTAAGAGTCATCCACTACAAAATTCTCCCGTCAATTCTAACTCGTCAAAATTTGTCAATTCAATTTTCACTTCACCATTTTACCCCTCCCCAACCCACCGGTACCACCATCGCCGTCGCCACTGCTTCACGCAAAATTATTCTAATTCCTCGCAACACTGAAGTCTATGTGTAGCAAGAAAATCCGGTTCTTAGGATTTCTCTTCAGTTCTGTTCTAATCCTCGGCGCTGGTTAATCAACTGAATACTGAATAAATGCTAGCAATTGTCGCGATTTTACTGATTTTCGGTTTCGTAGTAGGCCAGAAGTGGAAAAATGCGGTGGCGAAGAAAGGCGAGATTTTGAGGCTGGTGGCTATGGCCTCGAAAGAAGATGCGGAAATGGCCAAAATCCAAGTAGTTGAAGCATATAATTCGCCGCCGCCGTTTCCACAGGTCGAAATTCCACAAGTTGAAAATAGGTATTACTGTGCTGTCTGCTATTGCCCCACCACTACTCGGTGCTCTCAGTGCAAAGCAGTTAGATACTGGTGAGTTTTGTGTGTGTGTGTGCCTGTTGGTGGGGTGAGAGAGGGGGGGGGGGGGGGGATATTGTGTTTATTAGAATTTGATGCATAAATGATATTTACCATTATTTCGTGTTTGAATGGCTGATTGGAATTGTATACGTATGGGTTAATGGATGAATTTTCTCAGTTTTCGATGTTTAAAATAAGAAATAGGGCTGTTGGCTGAGGATATCCGTGAAATCTAGGTAAGGATAGTGTTGGATGGAGATGGTGTATGGAGCGACAAACAAACGCCATATTTGCTCAAAGTTGACACCGAGTCACTTCAAAATTATGCTTGGCCAAAATTGTTTATTTCTTTAAACCAATTCCAACAGATAGTATGATAGTTGGTATGCTCCTTCAGGGTATTTTGAATATGCGAAGGATTACTTATAAGGAAATCGAGGTCCTTTACGGTCAAGGAGGACATATATTTATTAGGTTGAACTGTCACGGTGGGGTTCTAGCTGTCAAAACTCGTGCATTGCCAAAGCTAAAAGAAGAAAAATGTTGAGAGACATCGCATCAAAAGATATGTTTTACTATTGGACTTGGGAAGGTCTTTGGAGATCATTTTCCTGGGCAAAGTTTCTGTCAAAAATTTGAGGCGTGGTTTCTGTGTTGTCTAATGGCAAGTTTGGGTGGTGGGACAAGGAATTCATGTACGTTTGGTCTTAATTGAGAGATGAGTTGATACATGAAAGAAGGAAACGTGATAGCTATAACAACTAAATTAATTTCCATGTTTGGTACAAAAATCAGTAAAAAATTATTAATTGATTCTGTTGTAGATATCGTTGAGACTTCGCACTTCAACAAAGAAGCATGAATTTTGAAAATTGAAGATTCTTCGTTATAGAAATGTAACCTCTAAATGCATCAAGGTAGCACGTGTTTAACTAAAGATATTGATGTTAATTGCCTGAAAATAACTTTTTGCACTGGTAAAATCATGGTAACCCATCTGTTCTCAATAAGTGGACGCAAGAAGGGCGAAAGAAAACTCATCTCTTTGGTACGTAAAATACAATGTTCTATTAATTTTGCTTCTCATGCTGTGACCCATTATATTGATCTTCTTTTTTCTATATATAGAAAGTACAGAACACTGAGTAGATGGACTTTATTGGTTCTTACTTTCTCATGTCACTCATTAGTAATAGGCTGTCCATAATGATTGACTTCTGTGCTGCATGAGTAGGCAAAGCATGACTTCTTCTAGTTACCTTCAAATTAAATTTACTCTTTCAATTTGTAGTGCTTTGATTGTAGCAGCTTTCTTAACTGACAACAAATATTTTCTAGGAGGGGATATGAAGTGAAGTCCAGATCTTATTCATTTTTGTTATATTTACATTATAACTTCATTGTTTTCTAGTTCTGGTAAGTGCCAAATAATTCACTGGAGACAAGGTCATAAGGATGAATGTCGGTCACCAGTTATGATGCATGCTAGCAAGGAAGATGAATGCGGAGTGGAATCAGCTTCTGAGAATCAATTTGATATGCATGCAAAAGATCAAGTTAAAGTCTGCTCAGATTCCACAGAGTTGCTTACTGATTCTGGTTCTGCTAGTACCTCATTGCCTTGCTTTTCTTCTTCGACAAAACAAAGTGAAACGTCGTTTGATGCTTCCATCAGTGAGGTTCTCCAGACAGGAATGCCGATCAGGTCTGCTAACGAGACTTCTGAAAGTATGAATTCGGACATGTATCGGACTACCTCGGTTTCTGACCATGCAGAGTTATCTAGCCCACCCACTTTGAATTCTACTGTTTATTCTGTAAGCAACACCCCCAGTGCTATAAGGATCAGAAAGATGCCAGCTAATAAAATTGATGAAGGCTTCCATTCTACAAGCTTCAAAGATAAAAGAACCGATGATGTTGCTGCTTCAGAAGAATTTCTTTCGGGTGCAACTGAGTTGAGGAATTTGCAACACTCTAGTCATTTAAGGACATCTTCAGCTGGACATTGGGAAAATGAAGCAAACCTATCCAGTAGTAAAGAAATGAGGTCTAAGTTTTTTAGGGGTTCTGGCAATAATCAAATATCAACTTTAGAGATGAAGAGGTCACAAAGGATGTCATCTTCAGGTGGACATTGGAAAAATGAAGCACGACTATGCAATGCTACTGAGAGGAGGATGTCTTTTACGGATTCAGGTGATTATCAAAAGATCTCTTCAAGAGCCGAGAGTCATCATCTTTCGCCTTCGGAAGATGAAGGCGCCCGAATGTCGTCTCAACCTGCTCACAAAGGTTTGAAAACATCAATGTGGAATTTCGTACAGCAGCATTTTAGAGTGCCAAATCAGTCAAAGTCCTACGCAGTTGGTAATTGGAAGGACTCTAGAGGAAATAATAACCAGAAGGTTACTTTTTATTTGTTTTTTTTTTTTTAAACTTTTGAAGCTGCAAGGTTTTATTCATTACATGATGTTCCCTGGATCCTTTTTTCTTTTAACAGGCCATATTTTCACCGCAGCTGTTCACGCAATTGTACTTTTGTGAGGTGGAACTTCACCCTTTTGGCCTTGTGAACTGTGGAAACAGGTAGCTGTGTCTGTATAAAGCATCATACGTGTGATTTGGTGTTCTTAGTGCATGTAATTCAAATGGTTCATTCCAAGTTCTCTAAATCTGGTGGATGTGTTCCATCTCAAAATAGTGGAAGTTTTTAGTCAACTTCAAATTTATGACTTAAGAATCTCATATTACTAGCCAATTGTTCGTTTCTGATACTTAAGTTGAACAACTAAGTCGTTATTAGTCTTGGATTAAAAGAATATAAATCTGAAACATCAGTGCATACAATAAATGGATTAAACTAAAAGCCTTGATTAGATTATACAATGCAAAATGTTCGGTGCTGTACTTTGGACTTCAGAACTATTTAACATCTTTATCTCCTTTTACATATCATAACACTTTCCATAGTTCTTGGATGATTGCAAGATACATAATTTTTTTTAAAAAAAATAAATTATGTTGCACGGTGAGAGATCATGCACGGATTTTCCGTTGAGATTGGGTTCTATGTTCACTATCTGTTTAAGCTTGATAAATGCGTGTAACTATTTCAAGCATGGTGTATGCCTGCAGCTATATGAAGAATTTCACATCAGTTTCACAATGGTTGTTTATCAAGAGTCCTTGCTGCCTTATTCATGTTGGATTTTGGATACTTCATTTCTTTAGTGAATTTGACTTTGGACTTCATTCTTGGAGCTTTTAGAATTCAAAGCATAATGCTTTGGACAAAGTCTCAATATGACAAAACTTAGCACTGTGGAGAAGATTGACTTGTACGAATAGGCTTACATGTTCGATATAATTATTTTTTCGCTTGTTTAGTCTGATGATGATATTCTAGGACCATATATTAAGGGAAAATCATTATAATTTAGCTCCTTTTGTGTTGTTTGATTAACATACCAGGACAGAACTTCAGGAGAAATTTTGATATAAGTGGTTATATCTGTGTTTCATGCACTGGGTTTTAAATTATGAAATGTGGCCAGCACGTGTTTCATTCTTTCTTGTCTTCAATATAATGCAACTTTCTTAATTCTTTTTGCAGCTGCTACGCGAATGCTGTGCTTCAGTGTCTGGCTTTTACTCGGCCAATTTCTTCTTATCTTCTTCAAGGGTTCCACTCAAAAGCATGCAAGTTCCTCTTTATAATTACTTGATAGACCTGCACATTTTTTTAATCTTTTTTACTCTTGGTTTTTTTGTGCTTATTCTATTTGACAACCATTCAGGTTGCAAGAAGGATTGGTGCTTCATTTGTGAGTTCGAAGGTCTGATTCTAAAGGGACAGGAACTGAGATCTCCTTTATCTCCAATTAGGATACTGTCTCAATTACAAAAGATTGGAAGTCATCTTAGTCAAGGAAGAGAAGAAGATGCCCACGAGTTTTTGAGGTATATAGTGCGAAGCAGTTTCAATTTTGGTTTAAGAAGTTTGCAAGTAAATATGTTGACTACGATTATGTTTCTGCACTATCAGATATACAGTAGATGCAATGCAATCTATATGCCTTGAAGAAGCTGGGGTTACTGGGCCATTGGCAGAAGATACAACGCTTGTAGGTCTGACTTTTGGTGGTTATCTTCGATCCAAGGTTTGTCCTCATGATGATTCATCAACAGGACTGATTTTTTCTAATAAACCTTTGTCAAATCGTCAGAAAACTTAGGAATTGTTTGACAAAGCTTTTGATAAAAGTTTTAACAAATTTTGGTAAATGTTGATGAAATTTGTGGTTGAAAAATGATAAAAAGTTGTTGGTCCTATGAAATTGTGGTTGAAATTGAAGTTCAACGAGTTGAAAAGTTAATGAAATTTTTGAAAAGTTTTATCAGACAAAGGCTTAATCTGGTTTTTGGTACTAATTTATGTTGTCGTGGACTTTTACTAACTAGTGTTGAGTGGAAATACCAGATTAAGTGCATGAAGTGTTCAGGGAGATTTGAGCAGTATGACCGACTTATGGATCTTACCGTGGAGATAGATGGGGATATTGGTTCTCTTGAAGAGGCTCTTGCACAATTCACAGCATCCGAAACACTTGGTGGAGATGACAAGTACAACTGCAGCAGGTTTGTTCATTTTCCAATTCAATTAAAACTTATTGGAGTTGCGGATCTTGCAATTTATTTCTCATAATGTATTGCTGTCATGGCATCCTGATCAAGATCACCTTCATATACAATTTTTTATTTTAGTTTATTTTATTTTTTATATCTTAAAGACGTTATCCTTGTGCTATATCTTTATGGTCAGTGAATTCCACTACATAATGGGTTATCTATATTACATTTGGTATTTTCTTTAGTTAATAGATTCTATGATGTTGTCATTGCAGATGTAAATCTTACGAGAAAGCTAAGAAGCAGTTGACTGTACTTGAGGCTCCTAACATTCTTACAATCGTTCTGAAGCGATTTCGGGTAACTCATGTTTTAGTTACCTTGTGTTTTCTATGCTATTGATGTTTTCTAATTATATCTACGTCTTTGTTTTTGCAGTCAGGAAACCTAGGAAAACTAAAGAAGCTCATCCAGTTTCCAGAGGTTCTGAACCTTGCTCCATTTATGAGTGGAACAAGTGACAAATGCCCTATGTATAGTCTCTTTGCGGTGGTTGTTCACTTGGATATGATGAATGCTGCATACAGTGGTCACTACATAAGTTATATTAAAAATTTCCAGGGAGACTGGTTTAGAATTGATGACAGCAGGGTATGTTTTTATGTATTACCTCAGCTTGGCCTTCTTATTTTTGTACTTCAAGTTGTTCTTATTTTCTCACTTTATCTTCTTACACGAAGTTAGACATTGTGAGATCCCTGTTTCTGATTACACTGGCATTTATTCTCGGAAGATGTAACCCTTGGCACTTGAGTTCGCTAGATGATTGCAGTACCTACTTGTTGAAAGGCATGCCTTCTCTTTTGAGATTTACCAGAAACATAATTGCATCACGTTCTCAATGTTTGCATACTGCCAACAGAAAGTAGAATAAGATAGGAGGCAGAAAAAAATGGCACCAATCATGCTCTTCAGAGAAAATTTGCCCAGCTTCTTCAACCCCAGTTCTCCTTCCTGCCGCCTACATCCCTCTCGAAAAATCCAACATAACAGATTATCAACTATTTCTACTATCATAGAAATCTGAATATTGCTTCCTTGGTTTTCTCATTACCAGAGAATGTCAAGACACTGTTTTTGTTGTTGAAGTCAAACACTAACCAAATCGAATGGTTTTAACATCATAACTAAACAAAATATTTAGTTTGAAAAGTATATGCTTTACTGTTTAGAATTCACAGATTGGAAACTTTTGTCTGTTGGTAGTTTAAGTTCTATATAAATACAGACTATTTGGTACTCAATTGATTCGTCTTCCGAGGTGATTTTGACTTGGTAATGTTTTCATATCTGTGTCTGCCCCCCTCCTCCCACTTGCCGTCTTTTTAGTTTTCTTTTTGGGTGGTGGAGTATTTGGAATATGTTAAGATTCAGGATCTTGTTGTAATTGGTACCATGTAAACCTTGAACAAGAAGGCACACATGGCTGATCAGGCTTTGAATCTCCAGGTGGCTGTCTAAGTGCCTATCTGTCATTTCACGTCTGCTATTGATGTAGTCAGAAACAAGTATCTTGTATTATTCTTTTGGAATACATTTGAAGTTTTTCAACCCTTTTAAGTAACGAAAGGAAAAAAATGGCATGAAACTTGCTTTAGTTGGTATTTCTGTCTCTTAATGACTGAATGGCTCACTAGAAGTGTTTTGTTGTGTAGGTAACCCCTGTGGACCTAGAGACTGTGCTATCTGAAGAGGCATACATTCTTCTCTATGCAAGGTAATTCTAATTGGTCAACTGATTATTAATAAAAAAATTTAATTATTTTTTATTTGTTCAAACAAGGTATTTGTTCTTATAGGCATACTCCCCGTGGTCTATCTTTGGTGAGGAACGACAGTGTGTATTCTGATGGTAAAACAAAAAGGAACATGGAAGCCATTTCTTCAAGTAACAGTGGAAAGAAAAGAAACTCGAAGACAAAATCTGAGACGTTGCATCATTGGTCTGAAAGACACCATTATCCCAATGATTTCACTGACGACCATATATTGGATTCTGATGGCTGGAGATTTCGCTCAATGCAAGGAAATCATATTGTGGATTCATTAAGTGATAGTTCTTCCATTTTCAGCATATCAGATGCTAGTTCCAGTACAGATAGCACTAAGGAATCTAGTGCGGAGGACCTATCTGACTATTTATTTGGGTCTAGCTCTTATCGTCCATGAGTGATTTTGTTGGACTCAGGTGTCTCTCTCTCATTGCATTCAACACTCATTAGTGGTGGGGGCATTGAGAATCAGAACTCCCTGGTGTAGACTTTGTATACTAAAACAATTGCAAGAAGTAGATAATTTCCGAGTTTGATAATTGTAGAAGCAGATAAGTGAACGTAATCTGATTTATCCTTTTGGGAGTCATGATTTGTTCACTCCAAAGGGGGAACAAACAATCAGCAAGAGCAACTCAAAACAATTTTTGGGGCGTTTGAATTTTGATTAGTAGTAGGTTGTAAATTGTCAAGGCATTTTGTATTTCAAATAATTGTATAATTAATGAGTATCAATAATAGCTCTCGGGGGCCTTTCTCTACTATTCCCCTGCATTTTTGGCCGCTAATCTTTTTCAGCACCATTCTTCTCCTGTGGAGGGGGCAAGTTTTGAATGCCATCTGCATCTGTACCTTCGCATTTTGTAGCATTTCTACTTTTATATGGCCGTGGACTTCTATTTTTTCATCAGCTTCTTATAGAAAACGAAGCTATCATAATTAATATTTAAAAATTAATTTTTAAAAGAGTTTTGAACAAACACTTTTATAAGCACATGTTTGATGCACATTAAAATGGAAAGAATGAATTTTTTTGGGGATGTGATGGTGAATATGTGGTTGAAAAAGAAGGAAATTTTATTGATATGATGAAAAATATTATTTTATTAAAAAATATGTGATTGAAAATGGGTAAAAAAAAAAGAAAATGAAAATTAGAATATGACTCAAATAGGGGCGAAAATTAATCAAATGAGTTCAAAATTAGTTTTTGGATTTCAAAAGTTAAGTGGAACGCACCCTTTGTTGATTATAATTTACACATAATATCATCAATTATTACGTTCACACCCTGTCATGCTCACACTATAATATTTGTCTTTTCTATTGAATCCATAAATTGTACGTAAATTATATGAGAGTAATGTTAAGCGTGCATTGTTTGGTTGACATCACAGTGTACTTTTCACTCGAATTCAAAAAAGTTGTGGGCGGAAAACTGTTGTTTTTTAAACTGTTCAATGATATGCTGCACATGACACGACGTAAAAAATGAAGTATATATATTATGTAGCATGAATGAGATGTGTTTTGCTATTTGTACACCACACCGCTCACAACAGAGGACGGCTACATCTACAAAAAAAAAATTGTTAATCCTAATTGTGGGGGAAATGTACACATGGTGTCACATATAGCAATACCCCTTGATTCTGTAAGGCTCCGGCCATTGTTCAAATGTAATTCCAATGTCATGCAGCAGATTCCTCTCTCTCTCTCAATCTCCGGTCAAAAACTCAGTAATTCCAATTTGTTTCCCTGATTATATTAATATTAAGAGAGCAATGGTCACCGCTAGCAGTAGCCCTTCTTCCTCTAACCCCAATAATAATCGAGGCGGCGGTGAATTCACAACTCTAAAAGAAAGAGTCACTTTCCAGAAGGAAATTAAGAAGAGTAAATTCATTGCAATTGCTGGGCCCGTTTCTGATGAACGCTCCGCTTTTTCCTTCCTTTCCGAGGTAATTAACAGTTAAATCATTTTTTTTTTTATTCAAAATTTTCAAATTTTCCCAAATTTATTATGTAGAATTTGTATATGACGCTAGAAGTGGGTTAGTTTTGATTTTCTGAATGGAAAAGAGTCACAAGAGTTAATTTTATTTTCCTTCTCTATCTGGTGGGCTCTTGGTATTCAGGTTAGCGATTCACGTGCCACTCATAATTGCTGGGCTTACAAGGTATATGCAAATTCATATTTTGGTTCTCTTTCATATGATTCGAATGCTACAATAATTAGTTTCCTTTTGCAATTTTTAGCTTGTTATCTAAGCTTCCCAATTGGTTGAAGATACCAAACTAATATACATAATTATTCCCTTTCTTTGAGAGAAATTATTGGCTATCTGTTTTAGTTGAACTCGATTAGAACTGCAGTGTACAAAAAAGAAACTTCTGCAAGCTATGTCAAATCGATTTAATGGTAGGCCAAGTTTTGGGCAGTGACTATAATTGCTCAATGCCATAGTAAGAGAATCCACAATAGTAAGAATAGTATTTTGAACTTATTATATCATATTTTGCTTTCTGGCATTGTTGATAATTATGTATGGTGGATCATGATGTGGCAAACCTACTGTCAACATATAGACTAAGCGATTACAGAAAGGAATGAGGGAACTGACTTCATTTAGCTGGATTTTGGTTCCTTGATTGAGTTGCCTAATGTAGTGCTAACCTTCCAAACCACACCAAGATTTGTATATGTAAGACATGCCTGGCTTGTAATAATATTGTTTGTGGCCAACCACTTGTCAAAAAGTTCCAATCAGCATAACCAACATTTTCATTAAAATTTCAACATTTTGAGATACATATTCTTTTATCAATTGCATTTGACATAAAATTGTTGAAGTTTATTGATTGTCATACACATGTTGTTCCACTTTGTTACCCAGATATTGGACAGGAAACCGAGCTGAAACATTAAGTAAAAAATCTACACTGAAATTATATTGAAATGCAATGTACCCATTGATATGTGTTTGGAGAAAGTTTCTCCTAAAAAGGTTGCATTTCTTTACTATCTAAGGCAGTGCATGGACTATCTTGATTGGGGACAGTACGAGGAAAAGAACTAATGCCTTAAGCACTAAGAAATTAGGGCAAGGTTACATAAATCCTTTATTGTGATGCTCTGACAAAGATTTGCTTTGAGATTCTGCATTCAGTAGTGTTTACTACTGGCAGTATCAAAAAACTATTCCGTGCGTAGATGGTGTATCTTAGTAGGTAGCTCAGTTAGGCATTTCTGACTCATCTTTTGATGTATGTGGTCGGAAAGATATTCATGCATCATTTGGTGCAAAGTGTTCTATGGGAAGAATGATTCCTCTTATTCAAATTAGTTATATTTTTGGCTGTCTTTTTCTCACTTTTTTGTTCTTATGTGGCCTTCACACTTCATATTAATATATTGCCTTTAACTATACTCAGTGTGCTTGTAATCCTTTTTAGGTTTACTCAACAAAATTCTTTTAACTTGTACCTATAATAATTAAATGTAAGGATGAGTAAGTGTGACCATATCTTTTCCCTGTCTTTGGTAAGTGCAACCATATCTGTTCCCTTTCTTTGGTTTATCTTCTTGGAGTTCTGAAATCACTGTCAATAGATGGGAATCTTGCTGAGTGTATGGGCTCTTGTTTGTGAAACATAATATCATAGTCTTTCTTTATATAATGCCACAAACTTAATTGGACCTTAATTCTAGGTTGGAGATCAATATCGGAGTAATGATGATGGTGAACCATCTGGTACAGCTGGCAAGCCAATACATTCTGCAATTGTCTCTTCCGGCGTAGATAGAGTTATGGTTGTCATTATCAGGTACGGGCTCCAATAGTTCAATTGATGAAAGGTGGTGTAAGTTATTAAATTCTTTTATCGATTAACATATTTTAAAGATGATCTGGAACTTCAGATCCTGTTTTGCTCGTGGCTATAATTCGATTCCTCTTATAGTTGATAATCCTTCATTGTTGTCTCTTGCTCAAAACTTCAGAAATCCTTTTATTTTTAACTGACCAAAGGTCCTCAATATTTGCTTCATGCTTCACTTTATGTTTCCTCTCTTTGGTTTAGGTATTTTGGTGGAATCAAACTTGGAACTGGAGGATTGGTTAGAGCATATGGAGGAGTAGCTGCCGAATGTTTGAGGAATGCTCCAACATGTCTTGTAAAATCTAAAGTAAAATGATTGTACTTTTACATTCTATTTATATTTCTATTTTAGCTCCTTATTAATTCAGTAATTGCATTTAAATCACTTTATGCTTGTCTTTGCTTTCACACTATGTCACCGGAAGCATGCTTACGGGTGCATAAATCAGCATGATTCTGTTGTAGGTTCCTATGGGCTTGGAGGTACCATTTGATCTTTTGGGAGTACTCTACCATCAAGTAAGATTCTGATTCTTGAAGCTACTTGACTTTGTATTATTTCTAATTCTAATTTTTGCTAGCTATTCTTTCGACAATTCTCATTTTGACATCTTTAGGCTTCATACAAGTTAAAAGCAAAACTGAAAGGCCCTTTTGGTTTGACCCAGTGACAAAAATGTTTTAGTTTATTCATCCAGATATAAGCAAAGCCGAATGATAATGCTGCCTATCTATTTCTCAAATTAATCAAAATTTGTCCTCTTCCTTCTATATATCCCACTCTGATTGATGGGGTGGGGCATAGTGAATGGCATAAGGAGTAGTATTTTCCATGTACTGCTCTCTCTCTCTCTCGCTCCCCCCCCCCCCCCCCCCCCCCCTCCCTTCCTTTAGCTTAACTTCCTAATTTCTGTTTTCTTATTCGTCTTTTCCTTCTGCTTATTTGATATTCTCCCATATCAGTGCCTGTGTTATTTTTTCCCTTAGTAATCTGATTAACTATGAGCATGGTGTGTACCATCTTATTTATTTTTTCATTGAAGCACATTTTGGACTTATATCCTTCGAGTTTTGAAGGGGGGATGTTTGATGCAACTGGAAGTAACATGTGATGGTTGCAATTTCTATCGAATAATTGAGGGGGATTATCTTTAGGTTGCAAAACTATAAGCAGTTATGTTTAATTTAATTAAGCCTTATGTTAAACGGGAATGAAATGCCTTTAAGTTCTAATAAGCCCCTGTTTGGGCTTCACTTTTCAATAAATACATTTTTCCAAAACTCATTTTCAATCATACATTTTCCTATAAAATTATGTTCCACGTAAACCAAAAACCCTTTTGTTATTTGTTAACAACACATTCTCCAAAAAATAACTATTCAAAAATATTTTCCCCGTGAAGTCTCGTTTTAATGGAGCCCAAACATCCTTTAAATTTAATAAGATAAGGAATTTGTGTGATGGACAAGATAGAATCTAATGTGTAGAATTAATAGAACCAAGAGCATGATTTAGCCTATCCTAGCATAATCTTGACATACAAAGACTGAGATTTAGAATTTTCCGAGTTTCCTTAGAGCGACCTACCGTAGTCAGAACTCTCATAGCATAATCTGTGACATAGGTTATTTCATTAACATCTTTTATAAATTGAACTTATTGCTTCTTAGTGTTTTCTCTTTTTAATATTTTATTCTTCTTAGTTAGGAAGAATGGTAACATGACTCCGTCTTATGCTTGTTGACTTGCAGCTACAATCTTTTCAAGTTGAGGACATCAAGCAGGACTATGATACTGGAAAAGACAATGTTACGATGGTCACTTTCAAAGTTGATTTTGATCGGGTACAGAGTTTGGAAGAAGCTATCAAGGTAAGTTGTAGCCGCGATATTGTGTTTTATAAGCATTGAAACACTTGTGTTTTTGGTTTTCTTTTTGGAAACATGGGGATCTTCAAAGCTTTCGAGTTCAGCAGAATTAAAAACAATTTAAAGATAGGTGGCAAATTTCATCTTGTCTGCAACCTTTTCTTTGCTTGATGCTACAGTGTTAATATATTGCACGTGGGTCGTTGTGGGTCGTTGTGTATGTATCAGATATTAAAGTAATGAGAACAGGTTGTTGACCCATATGTTTGATGTACACAATAAGTTCTTTGTAGTGAAATTTACGCACGACAGAAGGACAAGTCGGTTATTGAAAGAATTGTGAAATGTACTTTCCTGTACTTACAATATTGAAATTAACTTTCAGATAAATAGTCGCTTTCTTCAATTGGACTCTTCAGCATATATAGTATATCTATATTTTTAGTTGCCTTCAGTTTGCTTAATTTCTGGGCTACTTCTAAATGTTTGGCTTTGTAAAGTCATTCTTTTAGCTTATTCGATCGATATTGAGGGGATTTTATTCGTTGAATTTGCTAGTAAAATACTCATGGGATGAAGGGAGAGTGAGTAAATTATATTAATCTAATTTTATTGATTGACATTACTTTTTTTATGTTTGATGAATTGGCAGTTGCCAAAAGGTGCACTATCTTGTGAAACTTCAATTTTCTCTGCTAGAATATATAATGGTTCTTTCAGAATATATATGTGGATTGAATTGAGCTTTTTAACATTGAAGCATGGCTGGAGATCAAGTGAGTTTTCCCTCTTGTTTGCTAAGAAACTGTGATGCAATACAATCAGTCAATATTTGCTTAAAGAAGCTCCTTTTACTTTAAAGCTTTTTTTAAGAACCAATTACAGATGCTGGAAATAGAAGGTAAACATACCTCAATATATGAGGATTGCAAGGAGAAACAGTAAAGCGCATAGTAAAGATGAATAATGATACAAACTGACTAAATATTCCCCAACTACATGAAATGAAACCCATAACTTCCTAAAGCAAAGGGGTAGAGAGGTGTCAATCCAAACAATAGAACATGGTTCTAGAATCACAAAGCAAAGATCTGTTTTCAATTCGATGAATGTGGTGAGACCGTGAGAGAAAAGGGAAATGTTGGAGCTGGTGGAATGTCAGGGGTTGAATTAGCAGGCAGAGGAGGCAAGGTCACCTTATTAGGCATTGTGGGTAGTGTTGGATATGGCTAAGATGGGGATTGAGACCTTGGAATTGGTAACGAGGTTGGTTTGGAAGAGTTGGGACAGTTGGACATAGCATGTAATGGTGGCAATTTAGCTTGTTGAAGGTTTGGAACTGCTGGCATCTAAGGCTAAGCTACCTTAGGAATCATCGGTCGAGGTGGCGTAGTTTGCAAATAGGTTATTGCTGCATTGCTAATGTACAAGCTCGGAAATGAGAATACAATGAATAGAAACAGATGCGAACAATCATAACGAGTGGCCATTGTTCGACTACAAAAAAATGTACCATCAATGTGAAGCCATTCTGAACCTGCCAAGGCTCACACAGTCACCATTTCGTTATAGCTTATCAAAAATTGAGTAGCATGTTTGGTTAGATGCTTAAAAGATATTAGCTTTTTCGCAAATTAAAATTAATCTTTACTTACAAAAAAAAAAATATTGTTTCTAAAAAGCAACCTTGAGCCTTAAAAATTATAAAGTGATTTTTTTATTTTTTATTTTTAATTTAAATCTACACAGAGTGCCGTGTTCTAATGAAAATTACAAACTTAGGAGGAGACTAGACTTGACTTTCAATTAAAAGAATAAAATAGACCTTACTTCATCGGGGGCAATACAGTGTAATAAAAACATAAAATTATAAAACTGATTTGAGCCCATATGATCGCATTTCGGATATAATCATACCTCAGTGACCTAAGATGTGCCTCATCATATTTGTCATAATGAGTTGAAGTAAGTTTGAATTACTTTTACAATAATGCTGCTTGTCCCAGGATTAAATTTTGGATCAAACCAGGGGCTATTGGACAGGGGTCTGTTGGGGCAAATCCCTCTCCAATAGGGGGGCGTCATTTAGTTTGACCCGAGATTTAATCTCGGAACAAGTAGCAGAGTTCTTAGTTTTAAGTACAAACAATCATACTCTGATTACTTAAGAGAACTGTTATTTGTATAGAAAACAGTGGTGTCAGAATTCATACAAGCAACACTTGATAATTCTCTAACGGGCAATGGTAATTTTAAAAAAAAATAAAAAGATCAATTATATCAAGGACTACATAATACACAAGTGGTATTATGTAATAGGTTGGTAGAAATTAAACAATTTTTACCAACCAATCTTGATATAATATTTGATATTCAAGTAGAATAATCTTTATTAAAAAGGGGGTTTGTTATATGTACATTAAGGGTTACATTAAAGATTACATAATGCATAAATGGTATACATAATGCATAAATGGTATTATGTAATTGGTTGGTGGAATAAGTAGACGTCCAAAGATAAAGTACCTACCAAAAATTTGACTCAAAAAGTAGGGTGCAGCTAGAGGGGTAAGCGGTCCGATTTTACTGCTTTTTGACAATTTTTCAAACCAAACCGTTTAGACCGGTTTGAGAAAAACTCAAAGCTAAACCAAACCATTTTGAACGGTTTGAAAAAAAAACTCAAATATAAACCTAACGGTTTGGTCTGATTTTAAACCGTCGGTTTCGTCGTATATTTTTTTGTCTATCTACTTTTATGATATTAATTCATTGAATTCAATATATATTTATATCTTACTACCAATAAATCTAAAACAAACTAAATATATCTACTACAAGTTTAAATACTAACTAAATCAAAGTGAAATCACAATAAACTAAAATATAGTTTTTTGTTTGCCATTTTAGACTAAAACTTTACGATAACGTTACAATACAAATCTACTAAATTACATATAAAACCCAAAAAACATAATGATGTTCTACAAGACCTCATGATCGTCATATCTGAAAAACAAAAATACTGATTAAACAAAGAGAATAACCAACCATAATAAAAAATCAATTGTTTATAATATCTAAACATAACAATTACACAAGTTTATCGTTGTATATTGTTACGAATTCAATTTCTCACATATACTCAAACATCAATTGTTGTCACACATGATTCATAGTCCCCATTGTCAAACAAATGCATTTGTTATATCATCATAGTATTGGATATTAGATAGATAAGAGAATTTTTAAAAATACGGTAATAGAAAATATAAACCATCTGACACAACTTTCATTGAATCATCATATGCTTCCACTTCATCTAAATATTAGCGCATCACTATAAGTTCATTCTTAATTTGCAACCAATTCATTTCGCATATACAAGTCTCAATCATTCTTGCACCTAATAAACTCCTAAAGGAATCAAGTATCCGACCTCCAGTTGAGAATGCGAACTCAAAAGCAACTGTAGAAACTTGAATTTTGAAGAGGAAAAGAGTTTTTGATAGATTATGTTAGTTTTGAGATTATTAGATATAAATTAGAATTATTTGGTAATAATAATATATATGTAATAGAAAATTATAAATTGACAAAAATATACATAAATGACAAAACTATCAAATTTTACATATTTGGATGAATTTTAAAAAAAAAGATTCATTATTTTTATTTTTATATTTTTATATATATTTTCGCCGGTCCGATTTGGTTTTAAACCACAATTAAAATTCTCAAACCTAAATCAAATCATTTTTGATCGGTTTGGTTTGGTTCAAAACCATTTCGTTGACGGATCCACGTAGTATCAAACCGACGGTTTCTAAAATGCGATTTCATTCGATTTTCCGGTTTGACGGCTTTTGCTTATAGTCTTAGGTGCAGCTAGAACTATTAATGAGAGCGTAGCTTGATTAAGCCTATGTTTGGCACACATTCTTATCTTATTCTCAATTTTTTTTTCTTTTTTCATTTCAATCACATATTCTTCAAAAAAAAAAAAAATATTACATACAAATCTAGAATTTTTCATAACTTTTCTACCACACATTCTCCCATCAATCACTATTTCAAAAATTCTACTCTCCAAAAAATGGGTGTCAGTACTAAAAATTTAGGGATTGTTCGGTATAGATTTTAATTCAATTAAAATTGACAATATAGTCGTTATTGGATCACACTCGTCTAATAAAAGTCAACAATAACGGTTAATTTTTCAATTTTAATCCGATTTTAATCTCTACCAAACACACTCTTAGAGTCTGTTTGATTGGCGATATTTTTTCTGGAAGTAGGAAAATATTTTCTCACTTCCACTTTTTGACTGTTTGATATGCTAAATTTTCCACGAAAAATGTTTTCATTCCTTTTTCTAGGTACAACCATTTGATGCACAAATAGTGGAAAATGTTTTCCCACTTAGGTGGGAAAACATTTTCCAACTTTTTTTTTAGCAATGACAACCAATTCTATCAATTATTGTAAAAAGAATTTTCATTTTTGTTGACAATTTCTATACAAAATAAAGTCAAACGAATATGATAATTTTTTCTAATTGTTTAAATTTTTTTTTTTTTTTTACTTTTTGGTAATTGGAACAAATTTTAAATCCAATAGTAGAATATATTATCACTTTAATAGACAATTTTCATAAAAAATGAAGTCAAACGAATTTCAAATTTTCAACATTTTCCATGAAAAATTATACCAATCAAACACACTTAATTACAATTCCCCGTAAAACAAGTTCTAGGCAAATATTTTCCCTGGAATTCGTTTTCTTTCCAACTATTTTCCATGATGCAATCAAACGGACTCTTAGACAAAAAAGGTAAAAAAAAATTTGAAAGATAACACTATAAACTTCATCTCTTTTTCATGGCTATTTTCAAACCTCTATTTTCTCACTAAAACCAAGTGAACGGTGTTATTTCAATCAAGTAGCAACCGGCTTGTTTAATAAAGCTTTATCAACTTTTAAATTATCGAACTTTAATTTTAAATACACATTTCATGGGACTCGTGACAACTTTTATAAATTTCTTAATCATACACTTCATCAAATTTTATCAAAATATGTTAAAAACTTTGTCAAACCTCCTCTTCTTAATCTAAATAATTTTCCTTACAATTTATTTGCAAACTTGTATGTATAGTAAAAAACACATTATGTGCATAACTTTTTATTTAAAATGGGCGGAGGCTAGAGCACGCAAAAGAAGTCCAATCTTACTCCATCATGAATATTCAAAAAATGCATCGAACACAATTGGAAAGGGAAAACAAATGTGACAAAATAAATTAATTAGAAGTACCCGCGTTACATTTATTGTTTGACATGATAATTAATTTATTTCTTAGCTGAAAATAATCCAATTACAATCGCAAGCGAAAAAAAGGGATGGCAAAAAAGCTCGCCGGCTCGGAACTCTCAGGCTCGACTCGGGCTCGGTTACAACGAGCCGAGGCTCAGGCTGAACCTCATTTTTATGGCCGGGCTTTGCTCGGCTCGACTCGAGCCTGAACTTTTTTATTCAATTTATAGTATGTATAAACTGCACAAATTTTAAACTTTTTAAGTAAAAAATGTAGATTTTGTTGTAAAAGAATGAGATGATTATTTAGTATTATCATGATACATGGATAAGTCTTATCTAGTTCAGAAAGTGTATTTCATTCCAACTGTAACTCTCCTTTTAGACCCTATAAATATAGGGCTTTAGTTCTCATAATAACACATAGAAAACTCTATTGGCTTTTATTCTCTCTTCTTTTTTCTCTATTTTATAACACGTTATCAGCACGATAGCTTAATTTTTCGAAGTTTATTTAAGTGGATTAGTTTTTCAAAGAATAAAAGTCAACTTTGGTATTTGGAATTGGATGATGTGAAACGTGAAATTACCAGCATCGTATGGGTGCGTGAAATCAAGGTTCAATGGGAGAAAATTGTTGAGAAAATAATCTCTGCAGAACATGATGTCAATGTTGTTCCTCCCAAGCCCTTTTATATGGTGTTCGTAGGAAACCCTTGAACAGGTATACTCTATTAACCCTAATTGATATTCATTTTAATTCGTCAATACGTATGATAATTGGTTCTAGCGGTTTAACATAATTGGTTATGCATAAATTTGGGTTATTTTGTTTTTAGTTTTTTTAAGGAATAAATTTGAAGAGCAATTTGAAATAGACAAGTTCCAAACCTATATAGCAAGTTCCGAATAGTTGAAATAGTTGTTAAGGTTTGTGATTACTTAATCCATATTAGTAAAAATCATTTTTGTTAATTTCGTGGTTTATGCTGCCCATTTAATTCATTTACGCTTTGCTCTAATTTTTTTTATGATTATATGTTTATGACAATTATTGAATATTTTTCGTGTATTTAACTTCATTAAATACTTTTACATGTTTTTTCATAAATTTTAAATTGATAATCTATTATATTGTTGCTCTTGAAATAACACCGCTTTATAATTAATATTCCAGAAGAATATTAATCGTAATTTTTTCTATTATAAATAATTTGTTGTTGCTCCTGAAGAGTATAAATTATATTTTTCAATATTCCAGAAGAATATTAACATATTACTCTTGAAGAAGTAATATTAAAATAAAATGTGCTCTCGAAGTAGCACATGTTTCGAAGAACATACTATTTTTGAATTAGTGTTTATCCCTGAAGGAAAACACGTAACTTGTGTCATATTGATATTGTTTAATTAATTATCTTGTTCACGTTTGTAGAATAATTTATGAATTTAGTGCTCTTATATTTCTTTATTATAAACTTGTTACTCCTAAAATAGTACAATATTTTAATTAATATTTCAAATGAATATTACTCGTAGATCTATATACAAATAATTTGTTGTTGCTCCTGAAATAGCACAACATTATATTTAATATTATAGAATAATATTAATTGCTCCTGAAGAGCATAAATAATGATTTTCAATATTTTAGAAGAATATTGACATATTGCTTTGGAAAAAGTAATTAAAATACGATGTACTCCTGAAGTAGCACATATTTCCTTCATAAACTTTAAATTAATAATTCATCATGTTATTGCTCCCGAAGTAGCACGTCATTATAATTAATATTCTTGAAAAGTTCCCGAAGAGCATGATATTATGATTCCAATATTCCAGAAGAATATTATTTGTAGATTTGTCTATTACAAATATTGTCGCTTCTTAATTAGCACATTATTATTAATATTCTAGTTGGGTTTTGTTTGCTCCCGAAGAGTATAATTATGTAAAATTTAACATAAATTATATTTTTACTCCAGAAGAGTAAATCCTTAAATAATTTTATTATAATAATATTTGATTGCTCCTAAAGAGCGTAAATTATAATGTTCAATATTCCCGAAAAATATTGACACATAACTCTCGAAAAAGCAATAATGAAATACCTCGCTCTCGAAATAGCGCATGTTCCGAAGAATATATCATTATAAATTCATGTTTATCTCTGAAGGACAACATGTAATTAATTTCATGAGAATATTGATTAGTTTGATTACTTGAATGATATATGATTATATAATGTTTAATCATATTTTTCGAAATTAAATAATTGAATTATATCTTATATTGAACCAGAAGTTCAATTTGACTTTATTGTTTGGCATGACCAGTTGTACCATCACTGGATCAATAATGATGCGAAATTAAATATTCAAATGGATATTCAATGAAGAACCGGAAAATTCTTCAATCCAATGAAATCATATTTGATGTTTGTTCTTTTTATTGAAAATTGGTTATTTTACCAGTTAAATGTAGATTGAATTCACTATCGTTTTGAAAATTAATTAGGGTGATATGTGGGGCCTCGTCACCCTCCACGTTGACCATCTAAATATTATTTGTATCTAATAGATTTGATACAAATATTAGATGATTGTATGGTGTTCGCAACCTGAAGTTTACGAAAGTGATACTCAAATTATGAACATAATTTTCAGATTATACAATTAAGACAATGTGTCTTTTTAATACTAGTGATCATAAATCTCAACTTTTTAATAAGTGGTTAGTTGAGATGTCGATAATTGGTTTAACATTATTGTTTGTTAAACGTCTCCAATTAAGTTAATTGAGAACAAAATAATTCTCATTTCAGTTTAGGGAAAGTCATTACGCATCATTCCAACACCATAGTTCTCCTAGTTATAACTTGGCTTATGGTCAGAGTCTCATTTTTCCATCAAATTATTTCGATAGTGCTCTATATGTAATCCACCACAATGCACTGAGATGGAAAGTAAAAAATGCTGAGAATAAATGGGTAGCATGAACCCTTATCCCAAATGGGTGATATTTTATAACTCAATAAAAATGATTGTCAATTTGACAATTCTCTCAGCATTAGGGGGGAAGAATAAAGAAGCTGAAAATAATATACAAATGCATCAATATCTAAAGCATCACAAAAGACAATTCGAACCAGAAGTTCGAAAGATAATTTATTTAGATGCATTTAATGACTAAAGATATTGACAATCTCACACATCAGCTTTAAATGCTCCAACTCGAATTGACTCCTGGAAGGACAATTCGTTAATATTGTATTTGATAAATTTATGGCACGCCTAAAGCGTGATGACATTCGATTATATTATAAAGTCCTCCAAACATAAATATAGCAATTGATAAATGTTGTCTTATTAAGGATGTATATACTTTTAATGAGTATTTATACATAATATATTATAAAACCCCAGAAGAGGTTCATGTACCTGAAATAATGAAAATTAAGATATTTCAATAAGTTATGTCATCATGGAAAAAGAAATAGAATCGAAAAAGACAAGAAAAAGTTGTGACAACACTTTTGCACATGATATATTGCATCATAATATAATAGTGAGAAATCGGAATAAATTCGTTAAAATATATCGATCAAAGAAATAATTGGTCAAATAAAATGATATGATCAAACTAAAATTTAGTAGATAAACCTGAAGTTTCTAGATCCTAATGAAATTGAACTTACTAGATAAACTTGAAATTTATGGATGTAGTGACTGCATATTTTTATGGTTCACTTGATAGTGACGTATATAGAAAAGATGTATATATGAAAGTCCCGGAAGGACTTAAAATGTGAAATTCAAATGATACATGCCTGAGAACCATGTTCTCAATTAAATTGCGAAAATCATTATATTGATTGAAACAATTCGGAAGCATGTGGTATAATCGCCTTGGCGAATATTTGTTGAAAGAATGATATAAAAATGATGATGTCTACCCATGAGTTTTATAAAGAAAACAAATATGTTGATTTAATTAGAACTCCAGAAGAGCTCAATAAAACTGCAGATTATTTAAAAAAATGAATTTGAGATGAAAGATTTGGGAAAAATAAAATTCTGTCTCGGATTGCAAATTGAACATTTCTTAGAATGATTATTTGTTCATCAATCTACATATACAGAAAAAGTCTTAAAACAATTTTATATAGACAATGCACATCCATTGGCATCACCTATGGTTGTTCGATCACTTGATATAAAAAATGATCCTTTTTGTCCACCCGAAGATGGAAAAAAGATTCTTGGTCCTGAAGTACCATATCTTAGTGCAATTGGAGCATCAACTTATCTTGCAAATTGTACTCGACCCGACATAGCTTTTTCTGTAAATCTCCTTACAAGATATAGCTCTACACCAACACAAAGACATTGAAATGGTGTTAAACATATTTTTCGTTACCTAAATGGTACTATTGATTTGAGATTATTTTATTCTCAAAAGTCGGGATCAGCTTTAATGGGATATGCAGATGCGGGTTATCTCTTTGACCCACATAAAGCTAAATCACAAACATGATATGTGTTTACACGTGGAGGAACAGTTATATCATGAAGATCCGTAAAGCAATCATTGACAGCAACATCCTCAAATCATTCTGAAATCATTGCAATCCATGAAGCGGACCGAGAATGTGTATGGTTGAGGAACATGACCCATCCTATTCAAGAGTCATGCGGATTAGTTTCAACAAAAGAAAGTCCAACAATTTTGTATGAAGATAATGCTGCTTGTATTACACAACTTAAAGGAGGCTATATCAAAGGTGACCGGACGAAACATATTTCTCAAAAAAAATTTCATACACACGAGCTTCAGAAAAATGGGGACTTCAATATTCAACAAATTCGTTCAATTGATAATGTGACCGATTTATTTACAAAAGTGCTGCCAACATCTACATTCAAGAAATTGGTTCACGAGATTGGAATGCGTCGACTAAAAAATTTTCAGTGATCAACATCAGGGGGAGTAGCTGTACTCTTTTTCATTGGCTTAGGTTTTATCCTACTGGGTTTTCCTAGCAAGGTTTTAATGAGGCAACATTTACTTTTTTATACTCCAAAATAACTGTACTCTTTTTCCTTCGTTTGATTTTTTTTGTCCCATTGGGTTTTTATCAGACAAGGTTTTAATGAGGTAGTTATTGTACGAATAATCATCAAAGGGGGAGTGTTGTAAAAGAATGAGATGATTATTTAGTATTATCATGATACATGGATAAGTCTTATCTAGTTTAGAAAGTGTATTTCATTCCAACTGTAACTCTCCTTTTAGACTCTATAAATATAGGGCTTTAGTTCTCATAATAACACATAGAAAACTCTATTGGCTTTTATTCTCTCTTCTCTTTTCTCTATTTTATAACATATTTGACATTAAAAAAAATAAAAAATCGAGCCGGCTCGGGCTCGGCTCGACCCACTAAAGCTCAGACCAAAAGCTCGAGCCGAGCCTTATTTTTTTTGACCAAGCTCGGCTCGGGCCAAAAAAAGCTCGAGCAGAGCCCGAATTTTTTTTTTTCGGCTCGACTCGTTGACATAGCTAAGTGCAAATTAAGCAACAAATGTAGTCAACATATTAGAAAAATGAGTATGGAAAGCCATACATGTGGAACTAATGATCAAGGATCGTGATTTCGTGCTTGGTAAAATAGAAAACTGAAAATGGCGTAGATTTTGCGCAATGAATGATCGAGAGAAAAAAATCAACTACCAAATACCAAAAGATAAGTCATCGTCTTAACATGCATAACATTAAAAGGCATACTATATGCTCAAGACAACGGGCACATCAAGACCGTAATTTAAAATAATGATCGAACGTGTCAAAACTCCAACTATGACTTATCACAAAAAAAAAAAAAAATAATAATAACAATAACAATACTGAAAAGTAATAAATAATTGAATATCACACAATCAATAAATCGAAGCTTTATGCAAATACCAAATTAACATCAAAGTTAGAAGAAATCTCCAAATATTATGTATATTTACTCTAACATAAACCAAGAGACAATGTCACTTTCATGCTTTGAGTTGAGTTGTTGGTAGCCATGATCAACTACGTTAATTATTCATTTCTTGGTGACATTCACGTTTATCAAGTTTGAGTTTACATTTATGATTGGATAGTAGTAATTTTTTCTCCGAATATTTTTTTTTTTAATAGATTGGGAGTCTACTTGGTTAATGTAAAGTCAATTATATGAAATGGATTTTGATTAAGTAGAAGGGTTGCTCGCTTTAAGAAATGACTCATGTGACGACCCTCGGCCATCTTGATTCTTGAGAGCGGACTACTACTAATGCGTTCATTATCATTAAATAAATTTAGCAATCAGAAATTAATGTACGTACTAGTAATGGCATGAGAAATTCACATATGATTTTTTATGTGGTCTTTTTTCAAGAAAAGACCAGCTGCATTTTATTATAACATACTTGTCATTACCATGTAATTTATTTTTTAGCATAGTACATTGTTACATGGCATTTTTTGCTCCTTGTACAAAGTAGAAACTCTAGTTCTTGGTTTCTGCTTTGGCTTGATTTTGCTCATAGGATTTAGCTTCTTCCGCGTTGAGGCAGCACTTGCAACCTCCTTTGCCGCCATATCCTCCACCGCAGCAACCATGTTTGCAACCCCCTCCATGGCCACCGCCACCTCCACCTCCATGGCCACCGCCACCGCCACCTCCATGTCCGCCACCATGGCCACCACCACCGCCACCTCCATGTCCGCTACCATGGCCACCACCATAGCCGCTGCCCGAACCGCCATCTTGGGCATTGTTTTCATCCACAGTATCTGCTAGCTCGGCTTCATTTGCTGCATAGATATAGCTCTTATGTTAGGCGTATTCAGAATTAAGCTTAAAATCAATAAGTACCCTTAAATTGTTTTGTAAATCCGATCATTCAAATCTCACCATTTCGGCAACAGTATCTATTACAGCCATTGCGGCCCCATCCACCGCAGCACCACCGGTTTCTGCAGCCACCACCTCCACCTTGGTTAGTTTGCTTTGGTTCATTGCTTTCCTCTCCTGCCTCAACTTCATTTTCTGCATGGGAAATTATAAATATATTGTTACTCAGCTTGTTAAAATTTCAAACCTGTGTGTGTGTTCTTATGCCAATTAGCTATTTTTTATTTATTTTTTTGCTTGGTACAGTCTAACCATTTCGACAACAGTATCTATTACAGCCATTGCGGCCCCAGCCTCCGCAGCACCACCGGTTTCTACAGTAACCACCACCGCCTCCACCTTGGTTAGTTTGCTTTGGTTCATTGCTTTCCTCTCCTGCCTCAACTTCATTTTCTGCATGGGAAATTATAAATATATTGTTACTGAGCTTGTTAAAATTTCAAACCTCTGTGTGTTCTCATACCAATTAACTATTTTTTATTTGTTTATTTTGCTTGGTACATGTCTAACCATTTCGACAACAGTATCTATTACAGCCATTGCGGCCCCAGCCTCCGCAGCACCACCGGTTTCTGCAGTAACCACCACCACCTCCTCCACCTTGGTTAGTTTGCTTTGGTTCATTGCTTTCCTCTACTGCCTCAACTTCATTTTCTGCACGAGAAATTATAATTACATTGTTAATCAGCTAGTTAAAGTTTCAAACCTAAAAGCTTAATATATATCATGCCAAGTGACTATTTTTTTTTTGGCTTGGTACATGTCTAACCATTTCGACAACAGTATCTATTACAGCCATTGCGGCCCCAGCCTCCGCAGCACCACCGGTTTCTGCAGTAACCACCACCACCACCACCTCCACCTTGGTTAGTTTGCTTTGGTTCATTGCTTTCCTCTACTGCCTCAACTTCATTTTCTGCACGAAAAATTATAATTACATTGTTAATCAGCTAGTTAAAGTTTCAAACCTAAAAGCTTAATATATATCATTCCAACTGACTATTTTTTTTTGCTTGGTACATGTCTAACCATTTCGGCAACAGTATCTATTACAGCCATTGCGGCTCCAGCCTCCGCAGCACCACCGGTTTCTACAGTAACCACCACCGCCTCCACCTTGGTTAGTTTGCTTCGGTTCTTCAACTGGACATATTTTAGATAATAAAAACAACGAACTTTAGCAAATATAAACCGACATTCAATCAAATCTAAAATTTTAATATACACATTAGACAGCTTAATATGGCATTGCAATCAAATTGATGCATGTAGACAGAAGGTACATATAAAATCTAATATGGTCCACCTAGAATGTTAAAAGTTACTAACCCTTTGTCTTCTCTTGAGTGTCGTCTTGGGATGCAGCTTCCTCTGCAACTGCTGAACAAACAAGAAGAACAAGACCAAGGAGAATAAAAACCTTCGACTTCATTTTTCAGAATTCAATTATTAGTATAACAAGAAAAGACTGAGAGAATGTAGTGAAAATTCTAAAACCTGATCAATTTATAGGGTAAATGAAGCCACAAAGAGACATATGACGAGGAACAGTATTAATGGCTGATTGGCTTTTTTGCCGATACCAGGTAAGTGTTGAAGCTTGTCTTGAGTTCTTCTGTCAATTTCAGTCTTATCGATTTGATTACGATTCTGTTTGGGAAAATTTGACCAAAAAAATAAACAAGAAATAGCAAGATGGATGCATCAAGACAATAACATTCTCTATACTCAATAGTCAAGTTCTCAGTACGTATAGATATATGCGAGTTATGTCAGCAGAAGGTGAGAATTCAAACTTGGATTTTGGATTTTATACCCAGAGCCAGAGCAGGAAATTTTGATTCAAATTCATATCTAGATAGAGCCGAATCTTGTTGTTATAATCTTTGAATTCCTTTGCATAGTTATCGCACCGATGATATTGAATAATTGAATAATTAGGTCACACCTTAGACCTTCTAAAAATAGCTGAGAAATAATTATAGACATTTTTTTTTTTTAATCTAGGAACTAAATTCGGTCGTAATTTAGAGTGTCATTTGACAAATTCTTCGACTATATATTTATTTTGCAAAATGTAATCAAACCATCATAGCTCTATTTATGCTTAATTTTCTTTTTCTGAGGTCTAAATGGTATATAATAAATTATAATGATAAATACATTTGATTGTTTTAGCTTTAAAAGTCGAAAAAAATTTAAATCAAAATCAATAATTAATTTTAGTCATATATTTAATGTGATCCGTAACTTTTATTAACGTTTTAACCACATATTTCGTCAACTTTTCAAAATCTACTAAAAAATCGGTTTTTTAGCAAAATGTTTAGTCCCTATTTTTTAAAGAATTAATCTAGATATACATTACTAGATGATATTGTTTTTGACATTGTGTGAGTTGTCAAAATTTGTGTTATTGATTATTTAAAATGTTATTAAAATCAATATATAAAAAAATCAACTCACAAAAATGTCATTCACGATGTCAAAATTAATGTACATGTAACAAGATTGTTTTTTAAAACTCAGCTTTCTCATAACTTTTATGGGAACTGCAATTTTTATCAACTTTTCAACTATACATTTCATTAGTTTTTACCAAAATCTACTAAAAATTTAATTTTTAACTAAATAAACATGGACTATGACATTGACCCTATGTTTGCCCCTCATTTTTTAAAAATTCATTTTCAACCACACATTTTTCTACAAAATAATTTTAAACGTAAATTCAAAACTTTTCCTTACTTTTTAACCACATATTCTCCAACAAAATAGTATTCAAAAATGTATTTTGGCAAAAAACATGGGGTTGTCAAGGGCAAATGCCCAACCTGCCATTTTTGGCCACGGGTTACCAATATGTTAGGTTTTATTATTTGGCAATCTTTTGACAAGACTATTGTTATAAAAGAGTTTTTAAAAGTTAAAGTGTCAAGTGATTAGTTAGAAGTCTCAGAGTTTGAATATGGAACGAGAAGGAAAAAGTCGTCGCTATATTGCTAGCCTATCGCCTAGCTGATACTCGAGCAGTAAACACACAAGATGTGCGCCTGCTTGTCGCTGGGCTTCACTCGAACAAGATATCGTCGCTCGCCTGTCATTGAGATGTTGCTCGAGTGACAGTGTATTCCAACGAAACCTAATTCGCATTTTCAAGGTTTTTATTCGGACCACACTACCTAAAACCTCTTCAATATATATATGCCACCATTTGAAAAATAAGTGTTGAACATTGAGAGCAGCAAGTGTTTACATCCTCCATATCATTCCTAGAGTTCAACTTTCATATTGATTTAATCAGTGTTTTGAAAAACATCATCCTCATATAAACCAAACACAAAAACACTTACTTCCATAACATATATCAGAATTCTAAAAATAAAGAAAAATGATCGGAATTTCTAGTTGTTGGAGAATGATGAGTTTTCATTAATCTACGGGAGATAGACGAATTCAGAAGACCGGGAGTTGGTGCAGGAGCACGAAATCCAGAAGGACTTTGGTGATTACAGTCAGAAGATCAGAAAGTACTAGAGTTAGTCGAATCTGATAGTACTGGAAGTTGATTCATTTATAGTGGATTGTTACTGGCTGGGCTCGGAGTTTTTACCCAACTACGACTTTTCTCCGTTATCAATTTTCTAATGTTATTTATTTTTCAGTAATTTATTAACTACGGTAATTCAACATAGGATAATTGTGCATGTGAATTCATGGATTAATTAATAACAGTGACTTGTTGCATTTATTAATTGATAAATTTAAATTCCACATAAACACCCATTCACCCCCTTCTAGATGTTAGTTAGGCCGAACTCCGTTATTTGACAATCTATCAAATCCGTGGGAGTATGATGACGGCTAGCAGAAACCATTTATTTCTCAAAAATTTCGTGAACATATATATTAGACATTTACTTTGAGCTAGTTGTACAATCTGATTTTGTTGTTAAACATATTTGAGATATTTTATTTGTAATAAAGCAGGAAGGGCTAAGATAAGCTTTAGGGGATAAAATCTCACATCGAATAAAGATAAAAATATAGACCAATTTATAAGGAATTTGGATTACTTCTCTTAATAAGGTTGACATTTTAGGATGAAACATCAAATCTAAATATTGTATCAGAGCCCATTAAACTTCAAAAGATGAAAGCATAAACAAATTTATAAGGACTTTGAATTACTTCTCTTAATAAAGTTGACATTTTAAGATGAAACCCGTGCAAGTATGCATATACATGGTTACCACTATTTTTATGTATCAATAAAGTTCTGCTTTCTTGTAGGAATCCATGCACAAAAATCTGTATGTCTTCGGATTCTCCAATTCATTGGCCATGAAATATCTTCCAGTTAGCTTCAAAAAGGGCAAAAAAAAAAATCACATTTAACCTTTGGTTAGAAGGGTTAGGGAGAATACTAATTAACATTAATGTTGACAATCACATATAAGGGTCTCTGAACTTGTGCTCTAATTTCAATTGGTTCCGGTGAGACAATGAAAAGTATTTTCCTGGTAAATATATCAATTAATGTTTTCATTATAGTATATTAATGATACTGTTAATTTTCAATCAATCCTTCTATAACATCTGCTAGTGTGTTTGCCAATGAAAGAATTAATATTTCCAAAATAACATCAACTGTCTGACATACCAAAAAATGATCCAAACATGGGATCTATCTTCAGAGTTTCGCATTTGATATTCGTACAAAATGAACAATGACATTCCAATATTAAAACTATTTTGATGTTATCGAATTAACAAGAATTATGTAGTCGAGCGAGATCAATGATATAATTTGAAGTAGCAACCACAATAATATGGCGGAGGAACGAATGTTTTATTAATAATGGAGAGAAATACAAAGAATGTTGTGCATATAATACAATTTTAACTCTCTCAAAGTCATATGAAAGCCATATAAGTCGTGTACTATATATATGACCCAAAATAATATGTTATATTGGAAAGAGGGTAAAAACGAGCCAAAAATAAGGAAACGGTATTACATTGTTGTTTGAGCGCCGACGAGCGATGTGCGGAGCTCGAGTGGGAAACGAGCGATAGATTGACTCTTCCAATAGCGCCCAACGCTGAGTTTCGGTAAATAATCCAATTTTTCATCCCGAGGGCGGCGCCCAGTTTGTTGCTTCAAACTTCAATTGTTAACTTTGATCATTCTTTAACTCATTTTCAACCAAAACACAAATTCAATGTCGAAATTTGGGTCACATATTCAACAAGTCTCCATCTTGACACAAGTTCCATTGCAACAAACAAATCTTCAAAATCTCTTCACCGGGAGACAAATTCAACTGCAAGGAATAAATTAATAGCTCTTTAGCAAAACACCCTCCTACCAAAAACTCTCCCCCTCTTCCACAAAGTCCAATTGGGACAATCTCAGTCAACTAAATTCAAACATTGTTTAACAAAACTACCCCAGGTAGAAAAATTGCTCGAATTATTAACACGAGCAATATAATCACAATTAATTAAAAATTATCAAAATAGGACCGAAACACGCCGTGAAACAAAATCAACACAACCAAATGCTCTTGTTAAAGGTTCATTTCTAAACTCAATACCTTCAACCACAGTCAAAGCATATGACACCAAATCAATTTCCCCGTACCTTTTTGGAGGCCTAATATCTCTCCTAGATCCATCTCTACTAATTGAATACGAGGGCATTGGAGGCCTAATATCTCTCCTAGATCCATCTCTACTAATGGAATACGAGGGCATCGTTGGTGATGGTGGCAAAATGACATTACCTACAACTTCTAACTTTGATTGAGATATATTTTTCAACGTAGACCTCAAACCAAATTCCACGGGACCGTTCTAAACTGAATATCCACCAAACTACTAAACCCTTGTTGATTATTCTCCAATGATTCTGTTGGACCCTGCAAGGCATACACCTGGAACATTTTATGTCTTGCAACACAACCCGATCACATTTGATAACTTTCAGGATTCTACCATTACCAACATATTATACTCTTTTGAATCAAGAGTACTCAAGGAGATCAATTTTCTTTTCAAATTTGGGACATGCCTCACTTCATCAAGTGTCCTAATTATCCCATCAAACATCTCGATTCTGACTATTCCAACATTAGCTATCCGACAAAGTGTATTATTACCCATCACCACAACACCTTTGAAAACTTCTTTATACGTTGAAAACAAATCCCGATTGGGACACATATAAAAAGAACAAGCTCTATCAAGAATCCAATCCTTGTCAAGTTTGGAGTCACTGTAACATAAAAAATCAAAATCAAAACCTCTCCATTACTGTAGTCTGCAATATTGGTTTCACCTAAAATTTCTGGTTGCTTTCACTTCTTAATTGCAGTCAATGTCTCTCTATTCTACAACTTGTATCAATCCTTCTTTATGCGCTATTTCTTCTTACAATAGTTACAAACTTTATTGGAATTAGACTTTGAACTGTCCCTCTCATAACCATCATGAACAACAAGGCCTTCTCCACGAGCTTCAAACTCAACAAGATGTTACATCTTCTCCTTTGAAAACAAAACATCATACACATTTTCAAAAGTGAGAGTATCATGGCTATACAGAATTGTTTCTAAATGACATATATGAAGCGGGCAATGAACATAAAAAAATCAGCCCCTAATCTTCTTCAACATACTTAATCTCCAAGGTTTCTAAATTAGCGACAATTTCTTCAAAGACCACACGGTGATCTTCGAGTGATGTACCTTTTGTCATGTGGTGAGAATACAAACACTACTTTAGATGCAGTTTTCTTGTTAGACTATTAGTCATGAACATTTGCTCCAACTTCAACAATAATTCGGTCGTAGTTTTCTCTTTCGAAACATCTTAAGGAATATTATTCGAAATATGAACATATATCTGTGATAGGGTCTTTCGATCCTTACAGTGTTTCTCCTCCATCGACCAATTTGAGGGAATCTTATTAAATCCCAACAAAGCGTCGCCCATATCCATCTGAGCGAGCACCGTTTGTATCTTTAACTGTCACAATGTGAATCTTGTATTGGGATCCAAAAGTTGAATATCATACTTCAAAGTCGTCATCCTAAAAAGAAATCAAATCTCGCGAAACGCACTTGGCTCTGATACCACTTATTATCGAATTAACAAGGATTATGTGAATGAAAAAAAGATACCACTTGCAATAATGAGCAAGATGAATGACACAATTTGAAGTTGCGATCACAATATAAGGATAACACAATAATATGGTAAAGGAACGAAGATTTTATTAATAATGGAGAGAAATACAAAGAGTATTGTTATCTAATATAATTCTAACTCTCTCAAAGTCATATGAAATTCATACAAGTCGTGTACTATATATAGGATCCAAAAGAACATGTTATGGTTGGATGGATTATCAAAAACGAGCCAAAAATAAGGAAACAGTATTTTCCGAATAACATTTTTGTTCGAGCGACAGCCTGTTGCTCGAGTGGGAAGCGAACGATAGACTGACGCTTCAAATGGTACCCCAGCTCTGAGTTATAATAAATAATCCAATTTTTCATCCCAATTGGAGCCTAGGTGCCCTATCCCGTTTGCCCAATTGTTGATCCAAATTTCAATGAGCGACAGACCGACGCTTCTAATGGTGCCCCAGCATTAAATTACGGTAAATAATCCAATTTTTTTATCCCAATTAGCGCCTAGGTGCCCCGTTTGCCCAATTGTTGGTTCAAATTTCAATCGTCAACTTTGATCCCTCTTTATCTCATTTCTCAACCAAAACATAAAAACCAACGTCAGAATTTGGGTCACATATTCAACAACTAGTAATATGCCTAAGCTGCCTCCATCTAATCTACCTTCGTCCCTTCCTCACTCACCTCTATTTGTATGTGCGGCCATCACTTCACTGCATTGTCCTAACAAAGTTGATAGCTGCACAACCAATTGATTGTATTAGGGGTGTCCAAAATATCCAAACCGAACCCGAACCAAGCGATTCTTCATAAGTTAAAGACCCGAACGGGTACTCGAATCGAGAATCGAAATGTTTGGGTCGAGTATCGACTAAGAACCGAAGAACCGAATGAGACCCGAAACTAAATAAATTTTATATTTTTTTTTATTGAATTAATTAAATTATTTTATTTTTTCTAACATTTTACATTGGTGGAAGATTAATAAATCAAAATTTGAATTTTTATCTGAGGTTGCATGGGATGTTCTTGCCATTTCCATATCTACAGTTGCTTCTGAGTCAGCATGTAGTACTGGAGGGCGCATTCTTGATCCATTTAGGAGTTCTTTAACTCCTAAAACAGTTGAAACCTTAATTTGTACACAAAACTGGCTAACAAAATATTCTAGACTCTTGAACGTTTCTCAAGATGAAATTTGCATTGAAAAAATAGAGTTCTATGAAAGCATTGAAACAGGTAATAGATATATATTATATTTTTTTTATCAAATCTTATTAGTTGAATAGTTTATTTATTTGTTAATTGTGCTTTTTCAATTCTTGTAGAGTTTTTTGTCATGGCAAGTCAAGCAGCAGCAGTTGATGATTAAATCAAAATAGTTGGTAAGTATTAATATCTACTTTTTGGTATTTGTATGCATTGAATTAATGTTATTCAACAGTTAGTTATTTTTATATTTTTGAATTTGGTTATGTTAATTTGTAAAAGTTACAAATGAAATGTCATTAGTTATATTTATGTAGTATTATTGTAAATGTTAAAAAATTTAATTATGGTATGAAATCGAACGGAACGGAACCCGAACCCGAACGGTTCCATAATTATATTTGGACTCGACGGGTCCATTTATTAAATACCCGAAAATTCTGGAACCGAGCAGAACCGAACCGTTTGGATTTTTGATCCTAACCTATAAAAAGATATGAGTCAACATCAAATAGATAACTCAGTTTTATCTAACCAAGTCAAAATTTTGAATTAATAACAAAGATAATTATCATAAATCATACTTGAATTTCAGCATACGTGGCAGAAGCTATAGCTATATGGAGTGTATATGTTCCTTTCATCCTCCTGACAATTTTTAAATCAAATGATACTTGCCATGTGGTTGCTTCAAACCTGTATGTACTATTTGTTCTCCTGGAAAATTAATTTGGATTTAATTAGCAAGATTTTTAATCTAAGAAGAAAACGACCATCAAAATGTGTGTAAAATACCTGTTGACATGAGCAAAGAACCAATCTTTTTCTGTAATCACTAGTGCCAACAGTGTAAACTAAATCTTGATCAGGGTATAAATATGTATATCGATCCCACAATCCATATTGTCTATACCTGAATATAACAAAATATATTAGGTAAAATCATTAAGAACTTGTTGAAAATAAACTCGACAACGGTGTTCATCTAATAGAAGAGCTTAATTCTCGGTATGGTTTATAAATAGATGGTTCATGAACTCGGGTGCCGGATCAGGGATTCCGATTTCCCATAGGGTCGGACCATTTCTTGGAGGACTATATACAAGATTGCCTAGTTGAATTTGACTCCCTGCACCAAAAATCAGGTTTTTAGTGAAATATATTTGTTCTTTTAATCTATAAATTGCTTGTAAGAATTATTTAGAAGAGTATTTTAAATATAAAATTCAATAGGTACTGAGATCAAAACCTGATTTGATGAAAATATCATTGTCATATTTATAGTCACCCATCACTCCTGGACCCAAGCATTCAAACTGTAAGTACCCCCTCGAACGCCTCTTATTGTGATGTAACCGTGCTCATCAGTTCGACTCCAAAATTGATAACCCTGAAAATAATATTAAAAAATAATAATTAATATGTTATGTGACAATCACATTCTTACCATATATATTAAATTTATGCCAAATATAACCTTAGTTTCTGTTTGCCAAGATCCCACATCTCCCGGTGGAGCTAACCCAACATATGCTAATTTTGCAGGCATGAAATGTGGATTAAGATACCTGTCAAGGACGATTATCATAACGGTACCGCGCTGATTGGCATGACGGAAGTCTTCTGAACGTGGAAAGTCATATGGCCATTTTGGTTTCTTCTTCCAACTGGTGGAGTAATGATTAACAAAGTTGAATTATGCATGACTTGTAGAACTTACACGGTTTTAAATTTCATATTACATTTAATTGCGCCAAAATTACCTGTTTTTTAGCATCTGCCCAACTTCCTGAGTTGAGATATATAAAAATTGGCCAAAGACCTTTTTCCACAGCTCTCCATTTCGTAATTTAATACCGAAATTCGAACCAGCATAATGACCACTAAAAAATCCCTGCATATAGATCAAAGGAATTAGTGAATGAGAAAGTGTTTAGGAACAAATTATTCATGAAGAAAGCGAACTTTACATGATAAAAGTTACTTACACCTATAGAAGTCAGGCCCGCATGAGATGTAAGGTCATTTTTCACTAGGCTACCAGCACAAAACTCGTTGCTTGGTGTTATCACCCAAAACCCTATGCGTGGATCAGAACTAATCCACCCGTGAACCAAGCTATCCTTATTGTCATATGAGCACTCGTACTTGTCATCGACCTAATCAATAACAACAATGCTGAATGTACACAAATTTTGTGTCAGATGTTATACAGAATAGTCACATGGATGTGGGTATTTAAATATCATTTAAATGGACCCGCATGCTCGTGTCTTCCTTGTTTTTTTTTGTTTTTGTATGGCAAGGAAGGTTCAATCAATAAAGTTCACTGTATGTAAATCTTTAAATATAAAATGTAGTGCAGTCATAGTGATGAAGGAAAAATAATAATTCCATTTAACTTCGGATTTGTCCCTTTTTGTTAAATTGTTAGTCTAATTCGATTAGAAACAAGTCAATGATCACAACTAATGGCCAACGCACATCAAATTTCGGGCAAATTTCGTCGTTTAGGTTCTCAATTAAGCGTTTTTTCCATTTATGGTAATTTTTGTTTGACAATATCTTAGTCAAATAAACTCGGATTTGATTACCGTTTGTTGGGGGATGATCTTGATGATTAGGAGAATCAAGATCCGTTATTATCTCAATTTTTTTCCATTTTTGAAAAAAATAATATTTTTTATTATTATGTTATTTTTTCCGAAATTTCTTAGGGTTTTGCTATTTAAACGTTATAAGCCCTTTGAGGTAGCAAAGTTTTTTGAATGAAATAAAGTTTTCTTGAATTTCTCTTCATTGAAATTCTTTTTGTGAATCTTTTGTCTTTTCTATAATTTTCCGCTACGTCACATAGTTATGCGTATTATCTTCTATATTTTCATTGGCTAGATGTATCGTTTAAGTTTAAAGAAAATATAGTAGATACCGAGAGTATTAAGTTATGGGATGAGTGTCTACCTTGCTTTTGAGGGCTGGATTGCTAGGATTTGTCTACAAAACGGCTTCTTTATAATCAAGAACTCGACCTTCCATACGATCATTGGCTGTTGGCATAGGTGTTTGTATGTCATCTGATACAGCCATGTAATGGAACCTCCATAGACAAAATAGTTAAATTGTATGCAAGTTTTCTTCACCAATTACTGAGCATTTAACGAATTGTGAAGTTACTAATTCTCGAATCTTACGTGTCTTGGTGAAGCTTGAAAGTAATCCTTGCTTCATCAACATTTAAATCAGTCCATCCCTCTAAATGTTCCATTATTGCATATGAATAGAAACCAGAAACACCACACAACATTATAGACCTGTAAAAAAATAAAAAATAAAGTCGGCAAACTAGTGTGGTTTTCGAATATATGTGCTTTATTTATTATTAAATTAAATTCTTACCTTTTATCGACATTCAAGGGAAAAGAGTAGCTAAGAGAGGAATTCCAAGTTGTCATGAATGAAACTTCTCTCATATCTTGTGTTTCTTCAATAACTCTGAAATATGTCCCTTGGATCCTGCATAATTTTTAATGATAGCATTTTCTACTACATAAATAAATTCTATCGCGTGCATGTAAAGAACTTCAATTAATTCTAAAATTCTAAAAATCCAATTTTTATGAACTTACTCATCGAAATAAATTTTGCCCTCTTCTGGCCTACTCCATACCATGTCCCAATACCTAAATATACCAAACTCATTTGAAGAATGTTCGGCAATTCACGAATCACGATGATTAATATATTGCAATGAATATTTGTTTTTCAAGAACAATATAGCTTACAGCTTTATTCGAACTGTTTCGTATTAAGTGCGTGTTTGGTGGGATTAAAATTAGATTTTTAATAAATTGTAATAGAAGTTTTTGAATTGTGTGGTTGAAGAATTGCATGGTTGAAAAGTTGTGGAACCCATGAAAAATAATTGAGAGATAAAGCTAGCCTATTCGTTATAGTGAATCAATGCTCCGGACAAAGGATGCAAGTGTCATCTTTTCCATAGTATGGCAGCAGCCAGTCCAATAAATTTCTTCCTCAGGTCTAATTAGTAATAGATCAATTAAATGTTAATTGACAAAATTGTTGTGGGGAAAGGAAAATTCCAATGCTTTCAACCGCTAATCAGTGTTCTATATTACAATGAAGATTCAGATAACTATACAACTAACATAGTTGAAGGTCTTCAAAACTTTTAAAAGATATCATAACATTTCTCACCACGGATAAATGCCGACCCTGAACAAGAATACCAGGAAAGAAAAATCAAAGTTCCTACCAATTTAGCTTCAATTCTTTCCAAGTATCTGCTAGAAACAACAAGATATCAAAATCGATCTGATATCAATTTGTTGAGAATCTAGACCAAATAATTAAAGAACGAGAAAATAAGCAATACGAAGAATATTGGATCACACTGGAACACAAGACTCATGTTGAAGAAAAGGAGAATTTCATATACCAAGAAACTAAATATTATTTTTACAAGATATTAAATCTAAACAATTCTCTCAAATTTTTAATGTATATAACAATGATCTAATTGTTATATTGAATCTATGAAGAGCCTACACCACGTGGAATATATATAAGAACTCATTACAAGTGTTTTGGATGAAATACAACTTAGGCAACAAGTCAGAATCACCCGGCCAAGGCATAACTTACATTACCTCATTTGGGGTTGATTTAGACAATTTTCAGCCACTCCACATCTAGGAGATTCAGAAAATTGTCTATTCCTATGTTTGCCTTCTCAGTTTTTAATAAGCAAACCCTCTTGCTCAAATTTGCGAAACACGACATCCAAAAGTGAAGGGGGGGGGGGGGGGGGGTGAAGTAGCTAACTGGTAGAAAATTTTCATCCCCAACCAAGGTGCTGCAACTCTTCATCAATTGAACAAACTGTACTCCAAATTGCAGAACGTATATGGGGTTTAATTAGTCAACTAGCATGTATTCAGTTAATTAGAAACCTTCTAGCTTTTATTAAAGGAAAGTGGACATGCATGGCAAAGATTTTTTTTACCACAAAAGCAAGCAGGCAGGCAGGCAATAATTAAACAGCATGCTAACTGGATACGAAATGCATATGATTTGCAGTTATTGTCAACTTTTATGCCTCTCTCCATTGCTCCAATTCCTTTTTAATGTCAACTTTTATGCCTCTCCCCATCATCTCATTTGAACTCTTCGCCACATATTTTCTTCTTACGCCCTTCTCTTTTTACTACTTTCCGCATATACATTGTGCTTTTAACCTCCAAAGATCACGTCTCCACCATTGTCATTAGTATTTCCACCTATACCCCCTATAGTAGCATTTTCAGCTTGAATGTTCACCTTTTCCTGAAATTCAACCATTTCATCATTTTTAAAACCTTCATCACAAACCGTTTCATAATCATCGTCAGAAGATATATATAGCTCCATCATCATGTTTTGCATTACGTTCACCCTTGGATACGCCCTCGTCCTTCTCAGGCATCACGGTTGAGCCGAATGGAACCCACATCTTCTCTCTTTTTGTCTCTTCATTACACCCTAATGGTACAAACCCTTCACACAGATACTGTTGGATCTAAAATGATTTGTTGCAGTAAATAATATTTCCAGAATCGACTTGCTTAAAGTAAGAACAGAATGTATTAATTTAAACGAGTAAAACAGGAAGCATTACACGAGTAAAAGCAGAATACAAAGCATTAAACGAACAAACAAAAAGATTAAAACAATTGTAGAATCCGGTATGAGAATGATCGAGGCGAGAACTAGGCTCTCTGTCTTTAAGACGTTTTTACCCCGTCACACGGTGCTTACGGTATGGTATGTGGTAAATCGTCTCCCAAGATACAACGATCAAAACTTGCAGAAGCAGCACTTCGACTGCAAGACAGCGAACCAGAAATGGAGTACTCTCTCAGACAAATGCAGGAAAGAAAGATGCGACAAAGATTATGTATGCAGTGTGAATTCGAGTGTTTTTGGTGTTTTGAAAATGAAAGCCTAAGGACCCTTTAAATAGAGGAGGGAGTTTGACGGTTGAGCCTCGTACGACTCCCCACTTTGAGCAGTTTCACCACTCACGCCCACTTAACTCACAGTTAAGACATCCACTTAATCAATTGACGGTTCAAAGAAAAACCGTGAAAGGGAGGGAATTAATTAATTGAATTCAGATAAAAATTTAAATAAATTTTATCCAAAAAATTAATATTGACCAAGTCCAAGTCCAAGTCCAGGCCCACGACCTCGACCCGGCCAGCCGGACAGCGGCGGCGAGCGTGTGGCCTTCGGTTAGTCTAGACATTGTCTAAGACTCCCCCCTTTCAAATACTATTGGTACCCCTTAGGGCCCAATCCCATTTCCAAACTTGATGTTTATTAAGTGGTTCAAGATTGTGTTTGCAACCTATGTGGGATTGGACCAGTTTTTCCAATTATTCTCATTTATTCCTCTTATTTATTGTCCAACTTTCAACCATAATTTCTCATTCATATTGAAATGGTTTTTCACAATCAAATATTCTACATTCATCTACTCGGAACGTAGAATTTAATTGAACATTTATTTCGACAATTCGATCAATGGGTCCCACTTAGAATTGTGGTCAAAGTTGACCCATTTGGCACCATTTCCAACAGATACGTGCCCTTCTCCACCACTTCTGGCGGCGGCGGCACCGCAACAGCCACGGCGTGGAACCCTTTCCTACACCTTACATTCTGACACCTCAAACAACAGTCTTTGTGAACAATGTTATACTCGAACACATTATAGCAGTATGGACACATGGTCCAGAAAGTAGCATCATCGATCCCTGATTTAGAACCCTGATTTTTCGCCAACTCTTTGTCAAACTGAGCTTTCTCATCGAGGTTTAACAGAACGTACCGCGCTTTCAACACCAACTCATGAGCTTGGAACGATAACGGGAACGTGTTATTCTTCGGGTTGAGAAGTGGAACTAGGTTTTTAAAGCTGTCCCTAATTCGAGTAATGTCGGAAGTAAAACGAGGGAGGCCGAGGATGGAGTAGTAATCAGGTATATCCGGGGCGATATACGGGACGGAGAGGACAGAAGCAATGGCGATCAACAGGGCCGGCGAAGGGTGGTTCGGATGTGATACCTGTGCACGAAGATCATATTCCCGGCAGTCAGTGAACTTCCGGCGTTTTAGAAAATACTCGGCAGCATACACTAGCCGGCTAGTTTCTTGACTGGGTTCAGTACCGTCGCGAGTTTGCATGGTTTGGAACTTGCAAGAGTTTTGTGGGTGACAAAATCTGATTGTAAATAGAATATTATATAGTGGGAGTCGGGGCAGGGTCGTAGGTTGGAGGTAGGGCCGTAGGGTTATAGGGATTGAATGTGCAAATTTCAGATTTTCGAAATCTACCTAAAGCATTAAAGTACATAATAAATACAGATACAATTCTGTGTCTCCAATTTTAATAATTACTTTCTGAGATTTACTTATTTCAATTATATTTATTTATTTATTTGTATCATTATTCGTAAAAGTCACATTTGGATATTGTCAGGCGTTCCTTTTTTTCTTGGTTACAAAATAGCAAAATTTAATATGACTAAAGTAAATGAAATGGCATTGCCTGCCTTGTACAAAAGTCTAATGTCATTAACTGAGGAAGAAGTGACTTAAAGATGATATGAAATGGAAGAACAAAAATTGCTATCAGCACTTCAGGTGATCTATTGTCTCTCGCATTCTCAGATACAATTGGCAAGGAGTTTACTCGAACCCGTTGGAGCTTCTTGTTCTCATCGCTCTTCCAGCACAGCACAATCAAAACTCGTAAACAAAAAGTCGAAGCTAACTTTATATGCGTATTATTTGCTCCTCCGAGTAACATATACCATGCAAGTATATGTCGTAGCTAAAGCCACAAATGATGTGCCAATATAAATGCAAGCCGTTGTAGCACAAACATATAGATACCTGGAAAAAAGAGAGAGAGGGCCAGACAGTTAATTTTGCTAGCATGATAGTGTTTACTCAACAATAAAAATACATTGGAGAGGAAATGATGAAAGCTTGATCACGTTTCGCGAACTAGGTAATGAACGCCCTTTCCCATTAAAGAAACTCATGATGATGACCAAGATCCTAATTAACTACTACACATGCAACATGAGAAAATAATCTGCATTAAGAAAAGCTTACTTCGGAGAAAAGACGCTCCAAACAAATAAATGGTTCCTCATTAGTAGCAATATGATGGTGTATGCAACAAGGAAAATGGAATTCAAGCCAAGGGGGACAAGACAAGGATAGCCAACACACGTCTTGAGCAAATGTCCGAAGTTCACATCATTCTGGGTATCCACGACTGCACTCATATCCTTCACAGAAACATATATCAACATGCTGAGAAGAGCCAACATTGGGGATGCATAGGTGATGATGAACATCAAAATGCCGGATATAAAAGTTGAGTGGCTTGAGACACCCTGTAAATCATCAGAGACTTGATTTAAAAATCAGACATCCCATGCATTGGTACGTAAAGCATACAAACGCATGAAATGAAATAAATCTTGATCAAACAACAAAAAGACGTACAATATAAGCTCCTGCAACATCAATTGAAGCAAGAGTATTGGTGTTGCCAAGACCAAAATGGCCTGCCATTCCCACATAATAGAGTGCAGCAACCTGGGAAAAAAAAATCGTTATATGAGTAGGTACATGCTCAGTAACAACCCCAATCCCAAGCCCAACCGACACAAAAAATTATCAGGAGATGGAAGTATCAGACATAGATGGAATGCTATTGATCAAATAGCTATCTGCAAGGGTTTTTTGAAGTTCTTCAATTTTATATGACCAAAAAAACAAAAACGCTAGCTAGAATATTTAGCCATTAAACTGACCTCAACCCATTGCCTGGTATGTGGGTCACCATCAGAAAAATACCAAATGCTAGCCAGGATTTGAACAAGAAGTAATAACACGGGCATTGAATTTATGGGCTGTTGTAGCAACAGTTGTAGAAGACACCAAGAAAATACACAACACCAACCAATTGCATATATAGAATCTCTGAAACCCCAGAACAAAGGTTCTCTCTGAGTTTGAGGATAAATGTCACTGGATAAGCAAAATAACCTGAAGGTCTTAGAATTCTTGAGGGGCATAAACCACGGGATGGCAAAAAGGATTACCACTGTAAAGATGCTGAGAAGTGCATAAATACTTTGAGCCAATGTGGTAGCAATAGCATCACTACTGGCTGATGTGACAATGCTATCTTGATAATTCAGGATATATAGCAGAACCAACCACCCCGGAAATAAGAAACTTACAGTGAATGACATGACAAAACGTGATTTCCAAAATGGCCAAAGAATGGCAGTTAAACTTATGCTGATTACAAGGAGAACAGATATCAGCTGCAATGACTTGATAGGAGCACTGCCTGCCTGCTCAAGCAATTTTGAAATGTCAGGTAGATGAGCCCAGTTGACACCCCCTTGATGCCAACCTTTCAGAATTCTTCCAGATATAAGAACTGCAATGATAGAATAAATTCGACTGCAACTTCTCCTTTGTTTACGGTTTACATTCTGAGCATGGAGCAATCTCCCTGGAGTGCTGAATTGCAGTGTTTTTCTGAAGAATATCAAATATAAGGACATTGTCATAAAATGCCATATGTATTGCTCTTCCTCTACCATAGAACTTGATCCCATACTTGAGATGAGAATAAAAATTACAGCCAGAGAAAAGATCTCATCCAAATGCCATTTTTTCATGTTATCTATTTGAGAAAGGTGCTGCCTTCCCTCAAAGGGGGCTTCTCGCCCATAGACAAAAAGAAGGCCCACTAGCATCGAACAAGATAGAAGCATGGCTGCTATTCCCAAAGCAAGTAGACCAATAGGTTTCTGTAATACAATAAAAGGAGGAAAAAGTAAAAGCAGTTTATAACTAAAAAAATGACCACACTTTTGCTGTCTATCATGTAAAGAAATAGAAATGTAATTGTTTTCTTTCATTTCCTAAGAAGAAATCAACTTTTAGATGCCAAAGAAGGTAAACTTACATCAGTTGCTCTGCCTGATAACCACTTGCTTGCACTACTAAGGAAATTTCGATATGCTAAAACAATGTTCCTGTAGTCATCTCCACCAACAGATCTGTCCAAAGATCAAAGAAAATATTTAAGGTTTCAACCTTTGATAATTGTTCTTTATAGACAATTTGTGAAGGATGTTTTAGTAAGAGAGCAGGTTCTGCGTGGAAGCTATAGAATCCTCATGTGCATTCCCCAGTATACAAGAATGGACAAAACACCCTCCCATCAAGGTGGAGCATGTGTATTATATACACCAAGCTTGTTATAAATAATTCGACTCTCAAGCTACCCAAGGCTTTGTGGGAAATAAATCCACCAGATTTTCTCCTTTTAAGCATATGCGGCATGAATGACTTTCTGCACTATCCTTCTCGTATAAAATGATCATCGATCTCAATATTTTATGTTCTCCCAAGGGAAGAAGATTGGAAAGGTAAAAATGCAGGCTAATTAACACAGTACAAATTTATAGGCTGTTCACTATCACATTCCAGTTCCTCATTCTTCAATCGCAAAAACCCCATGTGAGGTGTGCCATAGCACCACCTTTAGATTCGGTAGCAATTGGATTTCGTATATTGCTTAAGAAGACATTTTACTAATCAAAGGACTATATTTATTTTTTGTCCCGATAAGAAGACGTTTTACTTGACATTATGAAAAATGGTTTGTAATAGTTAGTGATGCTAGCTTGAGTACCAACGTAATAAGGTTAATCTTCCCCCTCTGGACAGAAAACATTAGCTTTCACCCATCTAACATTTCCGAAACCCTCTCAATTACAGGGAACGGAAGTAAAAATTTATAAGATTCCTAAAAGGTTGCAGAACAAATCTGAGAAAGCAATCAAGAAAAATAGTGAGTTGTCCACAAACTGTAAATTTGGCAGAAACTCTCTCTACTTCAAATCCACCTAACAAAGACACTTCTTTGCACTTTCCTCCACCTCACACATCCACCACTTATGTAAACCGAAATGGGGGTGACAAAGGATCTACTGTATCTACTTGCTTCCAACCTCTCCATAAGATGAAAAGAATCCTTCCAACAAATACACAACATCTAGCCATATACCTCCTGTCAAATGTAGATTCTGCCCAATGTGCATACATCCCTCAATTTGTATATATTTAATTCGCCCTTAGAGAGTACATGGCCACTCTTTCACCAAATTTAAAAAGCTTAAAAAATTAATAACCCCTTAACAATGAATTGCCCTCAAAAGAATTTAAAACTGACACGGCACACTAACGAAAAAGGTGTTATCCAGTCTACTCACAATCAAGTAATTTAACTGTCGAGAATACCAAGGCTTTGATAGATATATATTGCTTTCATTATTTTTACTATGCGACACAAAATGCAAGAATGACCTAAATACTCTAAATATCTTAACAGCTATAAAAGATTTATAACCTGGAAGAATTTTTAGATTTCCAAGATTCAAAAAGTGCAGCAGCATCTAAGTATAAGCAACAAAATATCTCTGCACCATCATGTCCACCACTTCCAGACTCACATGAGAATCTTCCGCATTCTAACTCTGGAAATTGTGCTTGAAGTAATCTGAGCAATTGCCAAGAATTCAACTCTAAAATCCTTAATTGTTGTTCATCTGCTTTATAAGGAAAATAAGCAAGAACTTAATCCAAAGATATGCAAACTAGGAACCAAAAAGCGATCACAAGTCTAGAGAAACTTAATAAACGGCGTACAGAAAAGAGAGGAAAATGAATACATGCTTATAGGAAAATGACATTAATGGGGACATTCAAAACCTCTCCTCCATGCCAAAGTTTTTAATTTACGTGTACTATAATATTACTTTTGCACATTATATTTAAGATAGATTTGATAAAAAAATTCTAACAAAATACGAAAATAGATAAAACTGCATCATATTTCTTCCCAGTACATGCAGAACAACGATACTAATAATAATTACTGCCATAAATACATTCTCTCCTTGCAATATTCAGTACACTAATACTTAATAGTCTCATTTATTGTAGGGGCTGAAGAACTAAATGATCGTATGGAATAGATACAAGAGAAGAGAACAAGATATAAAGAAAATAAATACAGGTTGAGTATACACATTTAACAACATTTTTCTAATAAGCAAACAAGTACTAGATTTTGCTTTGTGAAGGTGGCAGCCACTAAACATCATTTATAGCACAATTTTTTTCTACTCTCCCAATCCTTTTCATTAAGCTCCTGTTTGACAACCCTTATTTGAAAACTTCTTTTTCTGCATACTCATTTTCAATCACATATTCACATAATAAAATATTTTGCAAATAAACTCTAAACTTTTTCCCACTTTTTAACCATATATTCTCCTAAAAATTACTATTCAAAACATTATTTTGACCAAATAATGGCCATAAAATAGAGAATTAATTTATCTTTCAACTTGCCGCTCTACCAAATGCACCGATACAGAACCGTCGACATGCAATTTTCAAACAGTACTGACACGACACGTCATCGACACGTTGATTTAATTCTTTAAAATTCTTCATTTATAAAAAATAAATTTAGTTTTATAATTGTTATTAATTTTAGTTGAACTTTTTAAAATATGAGTACCTATTTGTTATTTAACAATAACTATGAGTTAAAAATATATAATATTTTTTATAAAGAAAGAAAATTGACCCTAATAGAGTGTCTGAGGAATGTCAGTATCTGACACGTGTTGGACACGGACGCGTCACCTAGTTAAAGTGTCCGTGCAATAGAGGTTTTTACCCTCCCTTCCCAATTATCAATATAAAAACTAAATAAAATATGCCATCAATCATGATTCACGAAGCATATAGTTTCAATTTTAAGGTTTGGTAAATGGTGGTGTGCTTCAGCTCCTCTTTCTTGGTCAAAAATAGTAAAGTCCACCACCCTTCTACTTTTTGGCTTCCTAACTGTAGGGTAATATTAGTTAGGAACTCCAATAACTTTCATTTCAGCTAAATACTATTATTCTACACATTTTAGGACAGGATTCAAAATTGTCCCTCTGCCCTTCCTCATGCTGTCCTCTCCCATTAGCAACTCAATTATCATGACAGGTCTAACTACGGAATGATTGGCAATCTGTCAAAAAATATTTTAACTTAATCTTCATTATATAAATCTCCTTGACCCATAAGGTATGCTATACGGAGTTTGTATTCAACTAGGAACATATATACTTTATACAGTCACAAAATGGGAACTAAGCACTAATATCTGCACAACAGGCAAAATCAAACTAAAAGAGATTATGGTACAGAGAAATGAGAACTACAACATACAACCACTGGAAGATTTCCCAGTTGTTTCCTTTCCAACATAAAACACAAGATGCTCAGACATCCTACTCACTATGAAGTCTCAACAGATATAAATATAATTATTGACAAAAACTTTAGTGGACGATTTCTGCTGAGGACAAATTCATATTACAAAGTAAAACCTGTTAGAGACGTGAAGACATCTGCCATTAGCGTGCCAATATTGTTTTTTGGAATTGGTACACCAAAAAGAAGAGCTAGCGTTGCTGCAATGTCAACCTAGAAACCAGAATAAGAAAGAAAAATGTTGAGGCATCAGTAGATAGCTATGGTATTCAAATCTACTACTTTTAGGTAACATGTATAATAATAAAGAAAAAATTACTTATTGAGCAACTAGAAAGTGATGCATATAATATGCATTAAACAAATAGCAATAATGGGTTAAATTCGTGACAATCAGCATAAAAAACATATACTATTATGCTAGAATTCATAATTTCTGCATGAAATGAGGCCAGTGACAGAAAATATGAAATAAACTAGTCAAAATTCACAGGTTCAGTCCAATTGCCACCAACTAGTATTCACTCCACGCTTAAAATACCATTTTATGGAATGCACTTATGCTAAGATAAACAAGGCTAAAGATTGCACACTCCAACACACAAGGCCATTGTAAAGGTTAATCCTAAATTCATTCCCACCCCGGTAAGAATCCAGATTGAACTTCCAACCGAAATAAAATGATGCAGCACCAGTAGAATTGATTTGTGGTGGGTTATTCAGATAGAAGTCAGGTCCCAGTAGCTACTGGTTGCAAGATTTGTGGAGTAACTGAATTTCCTAATTCGGGATAGAATACCTCTATATTAGTTTAAAGGAGAAATTTGAAGAAGAAATTGAGAATTTCAGGTCTAATTTCAAAGGTAAAAGAGATTGAAATAGGTGGAAGAAGAAGCAGAAGAGAAATAATTACTAAAAAAACGCTTAGTCATAATATAAAACAATTTACTTTTTATTTTCTACGCCAGGAATAAGTGCGTATTTTGGAAAGTCTTCAATGAAATATCCACCACAATCTGGATAAAAAGACTTTGCACTTGGTAAACATTGCTCGGCTTTTCTTATATAGAAAGTAGATGAAGCGGAAATACGTATTACTAACCAAGTCAATGGAAGATACATTATAAATGATATCCACCCGCATGTGAAACTTTGTGGGAGTACAAGAGATATGGATATAAATGCAAACAAAAGAACGTAACATGGTATTAACAGCTCTGCTAAGAGCTAAAGGGAACACCCAATACCTGGAAAGCTTTGATGTTAATTTCTGATGTATAACCAAATGTTCCTGGACTGATAAATAGTGCCAGCGAATCTGTTTCCTCGTATGAAGAACCACCATGATTACCACTTTCAGTCATGCCATGATCACTTACAACCAGCTGGAAGATAAATGCACATCAAAATAGATCAATCAACACAGTCAATTTCAACTATGAATGAAACTTGACACAGCAGAAGCCTTAAATTGGCACAGGAACCGTAATCTCAGCTGGTAACATCTTTAACAATAAATATTGCCAGGCATTGTGTCATATTATCCCCAAGAAATCTGATGATATGGGGTTTGAATTCAGTAGACCAATTTATTGAAGGAAAGTCAAGTGGAGATGTATTCACCAAGAGGTAAGCGTTCAAGAAAGAAGAATAAAAGTTTTGAACTCTGTAGATAACATGGCACAGGTAGATGCTAACCTACGTTACTATTTAACTCTTAATTTTTAAATGCATGAACTCATGTGCCAAAGGACAGGTATACTGAATACTTGTTCAGCCTTTTTCATAACTAATAAATTTACAAAATATAACAAAAATGTTAATTTGTTCTTTGGTGCACCATAAAAATTAAGAAAAAGAGACTGAAAATATTGCCAATAATTTTATGTTTCCACATCTCAGATGTCCAAACTAAGAAACACTACACGCAACAATCTGACAACACAAACACTCACAGGACTCTTTCATAATACAATATATGATGTTGAAGAAATATTTAAAATCGCTTAAATATATCTTCAACACCCCCCCAGGTGTAGGCGGGATTCATTTTCCCATCAAAGCCTAATACGTGGATAATTTTATTCAAACATCTGATGACGAGACTTAAACTCAAAACATTTATCTACAGTGATACCACGTTGAACCACTTGATCTAGCGGTTCAACGTGAAATCAAAGCAAACAAAGGTCCTGAATTCAGGCCTCATCGTCACCTGTTTAAATAAAATTATCCACGTGTTATGCCTTGATCGGAAAAATGAATGCAGCCTACATATGAGGAGGCATGTTGAAAATATATTTAAATGATACAAATTTGACCTCATCTAAGAGCTTAAACTTTTACATCAAGTGGTTCGACGTATATGACTCATTCTAGGACATGCAGAATAATGCAATTGTGTGTGTATAAGTTACTCCACTTCAGTACTTGTGCATTCTTAACAAATGTATATCACATTAATATCGTGCAAGTAATTCTACACATACTGCCCCAGGCAACACTAGTTAAGATAGGGTAACTGGTAAGATAAGATTGTACAGGCAGAACGATACTAGTTGGGCACCAGCAATACCAGGTTATGAGAATAAGGCAGCACGAACCAAAAGTGTCCCTCTTTGTTCAGCTTCTTGGGTTTGTATAGCGCTTGAATGAATCATTTTAATCACTTCATCCATCTCCATAAGTTTGGGGGTCATCAAGATACTGGAATAATAATATTAAGTTTCGTGAGATCTAAACTGATTAAAGAATGAATGGCTAAGGAAATATCATTACCAATTGCGTCCACCAATATGTCCAACGTGATCCAACCCAAGATAATGAAGAATCTGCAATATTTCAGTTTCAGTGAACATTAAACGTTGACGTGTGTCCCCAAGAAGAAATAATTGTGCCAGTATTCAGTATTCACAATTGACTTCCCTTTTACTGAGACCATAGTTCATTAAATCTGCCTGAACTATGAAAGTGTAACTCTAAATTCGACAGGAAATATCATCTCAGTTTACAATCATAGACGCAAATTACAGAGACTAAATCCAAATTAGAAACTGAATAAGCACTCATTGTCATGGTAACAAGACCACTCTTCTTCCTTTCTCTATTATATCTGTGAAGAATATTATAAATTGTATATAATAAACTTGTTTCTATTACAAAGTAAAAGACCCTATTTATAGGGTTACAAATAACTGTAAAAAGAAATAAATATAAAAGGAAATATTATGCAATCTACTACTAAGGAAAGTAATCCTACACTAAAAGGAAATATTATAATTGCAATCTTTGATGATCTCTGGAATCTTATTCAATATCTTTGACAATATCAAAGTGGAAAACAAAGCACATAGCTAAAAGGCAGAAATCAAAATCTTTCATGATATAGCTATTAAAAATATTTTTGTGTAAAAAGGGAATCCAAATCATCATTTATGGCGCACAAGTACTACCATAAAAGGATAGAAATATAAATCCAAAGGTCAAAGAATACAATGCATTTGTGTGGAAGGAAAAAACAAAAAGGGTAAGAGACACGAAGATCCCAAAAAGATGGCTGTGTAAAGATCACAAAAGATTCAACATGCAAACAAGTAGTCCCACATTTACATCAAAACACACATCTGTGCAAATCATATATTCTACTCCAACAACATGAGTGACACTTGAGATCAACTATTCATCATTTCAACCTCAAGTTCTAAACAGTTTATATTTTAAAACAACAAGAGCTAGATTAAAAGAAAGGGGAGGATGGAGAATCAGTACAAAAGTAACTCAAGGTGTGTGCAATAAGTTTTGATGACAAAATGATGGACTTCTTCAGCACAATGGAAATGATTTCGCATATGCAAGTGAATCTATTTCTTGCATATATGTAACATCACCATATTTATAAGATATGAAACCATGCCTCACACTTGAAAAGTTGGCATTTACCAGAAGATCCCAGTCGGTACTTTTAAGCTCATCAGCCAGATGTCGAGATACGTTGTAATCCACTTGAATGGTATCTTTTACCTGGCAAGATCGGACCAATCTGACTGTCAGAATTAGGTAATTACCACACTTGGACCTTCTCCCCCCAAAACAACGTGCTCATAAAGGAAAAGATGGAGAAGGGAAAAAAAAGAAATCTACATTTTACTTGACAAATGTTAGCACAAAATGAACAAACAAACATAAAACTATGTTGATTTCATGACACTAACAAACCATTACCTTTTAGACAATTAATTTAAGTTTACTGCTTCAATTCCTTATTATGAAGAAAAATCTGCTCGACTTATTTTATTTTTTCTTTCTTTTATACTAGTGTCTGAGTCACAATATTTTGAAAGAATGTATTTTAGAATGGTAGATTGATGGAGAATGTGTGGTTGAAAAAGAAGGAAAAGTTATTGATGTGATGGAAAATATTATTTTATTAAATAATGTATGGTTGAAAATGAGTACAAGAATAACAATGAAAATTTTAATGTGGCTCAAAACAGGGGCTTAGGTAAATTTTTTAAGTCATAGAATCTCTCTCTCTCTCTCTCTCTACTGGTTATAGCAATATACAGAAAAGAAAATTTCAGGTTAATATTACAAAGTATTCCCCTGACTTTTAATGTGTATAATCCATTTCTAGATCTGATCACCAAAAATATTGGTCCAGCTTCTGCATGGGAAAAAATTGATTTCCATATGGAGCTGCAAGTACATTTTGATGCAGAAGTGATCAAATTTTAGATTAATATACATGAGCATTTCCTAGTTAGTACATCTTCCCTAGTCATGCCATCATGCACCATGCATAAAATTGGAAAGAATGAACAAGAAGGTGTAGGAAATATATTACTTCAATAATCACATTCTTCCCTGTTCTTACTGAGAGCCATTAAAACTATGCACCAAATTTGGACTTCAGTGGTCTATGCAGCCAATCTAAGAGAGTGCAGTAACTTAATTGAAAAGGAGAAAAGACAAGAGTTAAAGGTGTGATGTACGTATACGTATGCGTACACCTGTGTACAAAGTTAGTACTCCATTTCATCCAATACACTTACAAAGAAATGACAGCACAAATAGGAAATTCATTTAGAAATGGTGTATCTAGACAAATGTTTTTAAGAAGTGCCATGAATAAGGAAGACTTACGAAGAAACTGCTAACTCCATCGTATCTTGTGAACATTCTTGGGAACAATTTAAGCCATGTTTCATCACCGAGCATCACCATTTTCCAGCCAAATCTAAAAAATTGCCCTGTAATGTATAAATTGAACATGCAAGTCAGATAACAGGTGACAATAAGCTAGATTAGTTATACAGTAACTGAACTGATATCCAACAGGTTATCGAAATTAACCAATGAGGTTATCGTCCAAAAACGCTTGTGTGTTGAAATTAAAAGCAACGTCCAAGAATCCCCCGACAGCTCCAGAAAGCATGGCCTGCTTATATAAAACACTAATATCTTAGAGTTAGGGAACAAAACTGAGTTGGCTGTGCTTCATTCCTCGTGCTGTGAGTTTCAGGAGAAAAACGATTGAGTTACCTTTAGGCGGGGCATAGTAACAGTTGGAGGTGCTGCCTTAGCATGGTAGCCAATTGCCAATCCCTTAGCCAGCAATGACTGAGTATATGGCATAGCTTCCACAAACTCCTTACTTGGAGGCATACCAGCTCTTCCAAGCACAAATTCTGCTGGAAGACCATCAATAACCTAAATTTAAAGAATAATAACAATAAATGGTCTATACACCAATTCTGGCGAAATAAGTCGTGTAATGCTTAGAATCTACATTTTGAAGAAAATGACTAGCAAATACTAAAAATCACAAGCTACATACCATTAGAACTAATCGATCGAATACACGAGGGACTCCAGATATTTCCTGCATTCGCCAAAATTAAGATACATAATATTCAAATTCAAGAAATCTGTACTTTTAAAGTACATTCTCTCTAATACAGCAGAAAACTCCAACCAACATCTTTGGTAAACTAGCAATTTTATCCAATTAGGCAAAATTATAACACAATCTCAGCTGTTATTTTCCATATAATTCATCATACCTTAAAAAATATGGAATAAATGCTAACCTGATACAAAGACTTGAGCTTGTCAGGTGGTAACGTTGAAACATTTTGAGACAAGTCAGTTGGATCAGAACCCGGTGGATAAAAACTCTCCAGCCCACTTAAACAATAGAGAAAACAAACGCCCACGTTGGGGAAAAACAATCAAATTGTTGCAGAGATTTACTACATTTTCACTTTTTGATATGTGTTTAATAATAAATACCTGATGCCTGAGAGAGTTGGCTTGACAGGGAAGAATCCCGTAATGAAAAGAGAGAGGCCAGTGATTTGGATTAGGACTGCTAAGATGGTGAACAGAGTCAACTTTGTGCATGTCAATGAAGAATAATTACCGACTGTTTTGATGTTCATGATGCAAGCCCCGATGCACAGAGTTTCTTCGGAGAATTTGAAATAGATGCAACCGTATGCCGCCTGTGAAGAACAGAGGGTCAGGCGGTGAGGACAAGGGTATTTTGGAGATTACCTGGGTCAATTTAGTTAGCTGTGCGTTTGATTGGTATAATTTTTTATGGAAAATATTGAAAGTTTGGTGTCTATTTGGTTTCATTTTTTATGGAATTTGTCCATTAAAATGATCATTTTTTCTACCATTGGGTCTAAAATTTGTTTCGATTGTTAAAAAAAAATTTATCATATCGAATACCATTCGTTTGACTTTGTTTTGCATGGAAGTTGTCAATAAAATTGAAATTTTTTTTTACCATTGTATTTAGAATTTGTTCCCATCGTAAAAGAAAAAAAAACAAAAAAAATGTGAAAAATGTTTTCCCACCAAATAGGTGTGAAAACAAAATCAAGTTTTTGTGCATCAAAGGATTTTTACCTCGAAAAAGGTAGAGAACATTTTGCCAAGAAAATTTGTGATATAAAACACCCTTAATTGACTAAAGTTACAAATATTTTCCTTTTCCACTCATTTTCTAGGCTATCAAACGGACCCTAGAGAAACTTCTTGAGCTCAAAAAACATGGCAAATGTTGCCCTTGAATCTCCCGTGTAAAAAATGTATTTTGAAATAATATTTTTTTAAAAAATATATGATTAAAAAATAAAATTTAATTTACGTATAAAATTATTTTAATAGAGAAAGTGTAGTTGAGAGTTAATTTTGAAAAAATAAATCTTTGATAATATATGGCTCAAATATATGAAAAAATAAGAAAAAAAAATTAATTTACATGTAAAATTATTTTATTAAAAATGTATAATTAAAAATTAATTTAGAAAAAAAAATAATTTTTTCATAAAATAGGACTCAAACAAGAGCTTTGTATTTATGCATTTATTAGAAAAAACAAAAGTCTTTTTATTGCAAAATCTCAAGTATATTGTTTGCAGAAGTTCGACTCACACCAATTTAGCGAAGAATAATACTAGAGCACCAATTTATATGACGTTATATGACATATTCATGAATTTATGTGATTCACTCAATTGAACGTCGTTAACATTGTCACCAAACTAGTATAAAATATCAGTAATGTTAAATAACAATACTCTCTTGTGAATCGAGTTCTAGCGATGGATTTGACTTTACTTGCTCTAATGTTGGATTAGACATTCGATGTCAATTGATCAGAGGTAACAAGGAGTCAGGTAGCCTATGTCATCTCATTCGGTTAGTTTTTTATCAACTAATTAATGTTTTATAAGTAAGAAAAAGAAAAGCTCAAACTGTTGTTCTTTATAAAAGTTCAAAAATTATGTATTTATAAAATATTAATTAAAAATTAGGTGTTATTACAAAAAAATATGAAGTAACTTATTCAATCCTTCTTCTTTCATCCATACTCTCAATCGATGGCACAACCACCTCCATCACCACCAACCCTTCATCAAACCCTCATACCACCCCCTTAAACAGACACCGCTACCATGTTGAAGATTTATTCTTCTTCATTTTTTATTTTTTATAGTCGAAAATGTTAAAAACTAGATTTAAACCTTTTGTTAAGTAATAGGTGTCGATGTTGAGACTGTACGGAGTCACCACCATGTTGATTCCCTACACCGCATGCCACCACCATGTTGTAGATCCGAAACCACTAGAATTTACTTGTATAATTTATGTTTATGTGATTTGCTGTTGGTGTATTTTGGTTGTATTGGTGGTGGTTTTGTCATGGTTCATGATAGATGGCGAATCGTTTTGGTGATTACTTGTGGCGGGCATCAATGGTAGTGTTTGTGGGGTGATGGTACATATTTACTCTTGTTTCAGTTGTTTGTGTTCATATAAGGTTAGGAGGTGGTGGTTTATGGTGGAGATATTTATGGTGGTGGGTGGTAGTTGGTGGGTGGGTTATTTAGTTACAATACATAAAAATTACATGCACGATAACAGTAATATATGTAATTTTCTTATGTTGATGGATAACCGTTGGTGTTGATGAGGTGATCGTTGGTGGTAATGGGGTGGTTGTGACATCGATGGTGGGCACAGGGGCGGACCCACTTGGAGTTATGTGGGGTCAGACGACACCACAAAAAAAAAAAAAAATTGAGTTTTTTTTATTTTAATCTAAACATTTTTGAAATTTCATTTTTGACCCCATAAGAAAATTGGTCTCGGTCCGTCCTTGGGTGGGCATGAGTTACTAAGTTTAAAATAAAAAAAAAAAATTACAACAGTAGACTTTGCTAGAATTCCATGTTTCTCATTGCATCAACTTTTATATTGATACTGTGGGGCTAATGGGAAGCCATGTTAATTACATATAAGGTAGACCGTGTTATGTTGTGTAATTTTATATCATCATCTTGATATCAACACCATCATGACCATCAAAAGCACCACCACATCAACACAAGAAAATTACATACAAGATTGTTTAAATGTCATTGTAACAATTATCTTGAAATGGTGTCAAACCAACACTCTAGATACTTTCGACCCCTTTGTTCCTTTGTAAATCCCCACTATCCATATTTTGAACTCACACAAATTGCACTAATATTCTAACTATCTCTGTTACACGTGTTTTAGAGAATTGAATGTCTTATTTTTGTAAGTGGCCTATGTGAATATAAGCCAAGAATGAGCCTGATCGATTCAATTTTTTTTCCCTAACCCTCGGCCTCTAATTTCATTTCGTTCTTCTTTACTGTCGCTTGAATGAAAACAACCAATCGATCAGACTTTGTCAAATTCCCACGACCTGCACTTCGTCTTTCCCAGTGTCTAATTCTACAGTTATCCGTGATTTAAATTGTCTTCATGTTACAACTTACATTCGCTTCAGAAGTAATCTCGATATATAACACCCCACATCTTCTAATCGTTTAGTCTCAAAACTTCAGAAGTGCATCTCAATATATAACACCCCACATCTGCTAATCCAGTGTCCAAGCTCCCAAGGACATTGTCATCCTATTGTAATTTTTCTCCCTCGATAATACCAACACAAGGAGGTCTTTTTGGCACACAGACAAATACCAATTTCGTATCATTTGTCAAATAATTTGTACAGAATGACAATAATTCACCATTTTTTTCCAGTGAACGCCATAGAAACAGAAAATGTACCAATCCCATACGCTACTGTTCAGTAAAATTTAATTGACAAATGGCAACTGATTTCATCGAGCTTAAAACGCTAAAGGCGACGAGAAAATGAGAGGTCCAGGAGCAGAGAGAGAAATGATATCTAGTTTGAACACACCATAAATAGTATGTACAACCACTAAATTGGTGATACTGGGAACAGTCACTGATCAGTACAAATGCATTGTAACCAACCACAATGGTTCAAAAGATCAGCTCACATGACAGAATACACAAAAAAAAAAAAAAAATATAATAAGCCGGAATTTATAAGACAAGCTAGAAAATGCATATTGTGTGAGAGATAATTGGAAATGAGGTGTACAAATTTCCCTTCCCAACGAATTTGCTCTTATGATTTCACATCCTTCAGTACTCCCCCCTTCTCAAGTTCACCAACGAGGTCCCGGAGAGCAGGAACCTTCATGGCAAGAGTCCTATACAATCTAGAGTACCGAGCTCGGGTTCCATCTGCAGTCCTTGCAAGAGCAAGTAAACTTAGAGCCTCCGGGAGTTGCGAGAATACTTCTTTCATCTCCTCCAGGCTCATATTTTCCAGAACAGTTGGTCTTGGAACGACCATAACAATTTCCCCACCTTTAGGTTCCTGAACCCGTGCATCAGCTTTAATGACCAATTCGGAATTTGAGTTGGCTCCGCATTTGATGATGAATGGAGTTGTTGAACCGGTGTTGAACTGTAAAACATTCCACTGCGCCACGTCGGTTTCAGCACCATATGCCATGTCTCCAGAAAGTTTGCGGGCATGCGCAGTGTCATGAAACTGGTCATCCTCTTCAGAAGTTGACTGCATCACAACAAGAATATCAGATATGTGTAGCAGTGAGAATCTATCAGAAGTTTACCCAACATTCTAGGCATTAAGACCAGCATATTACTCCAGTAGGTACACAGTATTGACAGATCCTCTATTGAACACAAAAAATAATGTCCCTCCAATTTCCTAAACAGAGTAACTTGCGGATGGCACCAAGATAAGCAAACATCTTTCGTATAAAAATGGGTAACACCCAAAAAATTTCTCTGTATTAATTTATTGAATTTCTTAGCATTTTGGTAAATGGTTAAAACATCAGATATGATTGCTTTTCAATGAGCCACTAAGCATAGAATGTGATTGTACTAAAGGTTGGAACGTCTATTATCGACTCAATCCTGAGACAAACCCAATTTATATAAAAACCCCAAGGAGTAATTTCAATGTAAAGAAGATTATAACTTCTCCAATTCTCATCTTCAAAGATCATGAACATCAGCACTCCTTACCAATAGGATAGTTACGGGATCTCACTTCCTTTCACAAAATTATATGGTTCTACAAATCTAACCAAAGTCAAAGTCAACATTTAATTTTAACCCCACATTTCACAGGGACCCACAACTTACACATTTCATCATCTTTTATTAAAATCTACTTAAAGTCAAATTTTAATCTCCACCAAACGGGGTAATTCTTGGAGTTTACGCTACCTCTAGGGCATGTCTAGCTTCAGCGATATGCCTCTGTGCACAAGGATGATCAATGTCAAGCAAGGATGGCATCCGTTCAGTAAGTTCATCAAGAGAGGCGAGCATTGATTTCTTCTTACTCTTACTGAGAACCTTCGCTGAGCATTGCTTCATTATATCCTGTTGAAGTATTAAAATTAAAAAGAACATTTCATTTACTTGTTACCTGGTCCAAATAAAACCTGTTTTTTAGCAAATATATGAATAGAATCATAGAGAAAGGTGAAAACCTTGACTTGCTTCAGTATGGAATCCAAGGAAATTAATGATGCCAGTCTTGCATCCTCAGCAGCAGTAGAAGGATTCCGAATAGGCGAAGCACTATCTTCCAAGTTCAGCATTGCAGCATCACTTCTCATTTGTTGCAAAATCTGATGATTGAAACAAAAGAACCACAATGTGACAAATAAATAATTTAATCATGATCATATGATTCACATTTTTGCAACCATCTCTCAATCTACAAACTAAGCATTAGCAACATATTATAGTTTGATCCAGTCAAGCAATCAATCACCAATATCAGTGATGATCGCTTCAGAGTACAAATGGATAGTTTCATTGCACGGTGTTAATTGACTGTACTTTTCTAACCAACCAACTGAAATTAGAAGACCATAAGAGAAATTTCTATGTTTCCTTCCTCGAGCCATTTCATGTTTATGCTGCTTATGACGTCAACAAATCTTGCACGATACCTTTTGCAGTCAAAGATTTCCAACAATACAATGCACTCAAAAACTTTTTAGCATAATCAAAACTAATGTCACTTGTATCAATTTCAAGCCATGTGTCCACAGCTGATGCATGTTCACCACCACCCCAAGCATCAGCTAGCACAAACTTCTTATGGTACTGCACTACCACAAACATCATTTTCATTCTAAAACTTGTCTGGTACACCATAATCAATTGATCAAATGCCTTCACATTTTCAGGAACTATAACATGCAATTTTTTCACTAATACAGTTTCCGGTAGAAGCACAAAAGGGTAGCAACTTGAAACAACACCAGAAACTCAAATGTGTAATACGCTGGGCAAAAATGCTGAAGAATAGATTTCAAATCCTTCCTATAGGCTGGGGTTCTACAGAAATAAGAAAAGCTCTTCCACTAAGGCATGAATATATGGTCTTTTTTCATAAAAGTCTAATAACACCCTCTAAATGGCCTAGTCAGCTATGTAGCAAATGCTATACTGAATCATCTTTCAAGCTGAAGAATGAGTGTTGGTAAATTGGAAGGGTGCAGAAGCTCAGCAAAGATGAATTTCAGCATCTCATGTACTCAAGATTCTCCTAACCTGTGAAATGAAAATCTGTTGAACTTGAAGTTTCAACATTTACAGGACCTGGGAATCTCACTTTTCAACCAACGGAACTTTCATAGGCAGTCAATTATTCCTTTTTAGCCTTTTCTTCTTTGAAACATAACGGCATAGATCACAGTCCTTCTCAAAGGAACTACTGTTCGATTCTGTTGCTCTAAAACAGTAAAAGCAACTAATTATCACATTTTTTTGTAAAAGATTCAAAACCAGTAATGTATTTCTATCAAAAAAATAAAACTATATACAAAGAACATGGGGAAGGGATTATAAAATATTTTTATTTAGATACTTCTCATAATAAAAATAGCCAACAGTTTGCCTATTTAACAAGGGAAAATTTTTCTAAGGACGGTTATTATTTTCGATACTTTAAGTCAGTTTCTTTTACTTGGGAAGCACAGTGATTTAAAAAAATATAAGTAGAAACTTGGGGTCCAAAAACAACAAAAATAAAGTCAATGGTTAGTTTTGTGTTTTACATGGACAGACAAAGACGGAGAAAAGGAGGGTGGACAAGCAAAAGCAATGAAAGCTGTACGACTCTAACTCTGACCTTCCTTCTCTTGTGATCCACAGACTCCAGAGCTCCACGTAGCTTAGCTACTTGTGCGGAGTCTTCTGCCACTTCGGCTGCCAAAGTACCTGAAATATCCTGATAAAGACGAGCATAATATTAGTAATATTATAGCAGTACAATGACAGAAACTAGTTTCCAGGGTCTTAACTAAACATTGCCTTCAGTTTTCACAGGAAAAATAAGAAGCAAATGAAGATTTTAAATCTTTGACAGCCATGGACATCATATGATACGAACAGAAAATACACCTTGTTCAGTATTGAAAGAAACTAAACATGCAAATTGATACTGAACAAATCGGCAGAGTATAGAACAGTATAAAACCACCATTCATCGCAAGCAAAATGAGGATGAAAGTACCTAACTGGAAGTGATTAAAGCTAAAAAAAAATTATGAAGAGCATCACTACAAACTTTAATTTAAGAAGTTTACTGATGAACAGTTTCTCAAAGGTTTATTCAATCCATCTTTTGAGAAAATCCTTTACTTTTTGAGGCATCCTACATTGATGGTTTTGGATTGTTGAGACCTAAAAGCTTCCCAAGAGCATTGGTATTGAGAAAATCCTTTCATTTTTTAAGGCATCCTCCATCAATGGTTTTGACTAACTTCTCAATCCTTTTAATCTTGGTTCCAGAGGAGCAAGTTGCAAAGTTTGAGAAACATAACAATGTAATTAATGCAGTCTCAATAGCCACAAAATGACTCTATTAAAATTTTGAATTGTGTAGCAGAAATAACAAATACTAAGTATATAAGTTCAACACATCTTGAAGGACAGACAGCCAACAGACAACGAGGACAATCCCATGACAACAGTGTGGCACACTGAATCTGTAGAACATACCCTCAGATGTTGTAATTGAGAAGTATAAACACGCCTTGCATACTCAGACAAAAGCTGCCCAAGAGCATCAGTATGAGGAGGTTGTGCAGCACCCAGTCCAGCCATCCAACCATCCATTATTGCTGTAGATAGAAGCTCCAGCTGACCAGTTGCTCCCCCTACTCCATCATCAGTAATGGAAAGAAAATCAAAGTTCTCTGCAAGCCAATTTCTGATTTGACGCTGGAGCTCACCAGCCGGAGTATGAACAAAAAGAGCTGCAAGAGCCTTGTTTCCAACTGCAAAACTTTTTGCTTCCTCAGTAATTTCCCTCAGTTTTCCACCCGTTACATGCTGTCTCCATGTTTCCTGTGCATTATAGTCCAAGGGGCACACAAATCACAAGAAGTGTATGGGTCACTAATACATGGCAAAACAGGAAAATACTAATAAATATACAGAGGGCATATAGAGGACTGCTAAAGCCATTCATTGCAACTCCTAAGTGGCAACGAACCATATTAGTAAGTGTTAAAGATTGATCGGCTATGAGAACAAGCATGCATAATATTTACAGTGTAAGTTTGGAGAATTGAAGCATAAATGACGATCACTAAGCTCCAAACCGCAAAGTTTGTTCAATTCAATGTCATAAAAAGCTACTGGCAAAGATTAGAAGTGTGTGAAATATAAAGTAAACAAAAAGGGATTCCAGTGGCAGACCATCATAAGCTCTGGCATCTTACTCTTTATGCTAAATAGATTGCTTCTCAAAAACTTATTTATCAAAAATAGTAAAACTTTTGAATGTAGATGGCCAGTCCTATATGTTTAAAGTTTTCACTAGGTGCATAGAAAAACTTTTGGTCTTTGGATGATTCAAAGAAGTGCTGGTTAAGCTTGTAACAAGCATGTAACACGTACGACATCTTGGTCTGTCAACCAGTCAACATCTATTGCTGATGTTCCTCAAATATGTTTTTGATATCTTTACTCTCTCAAACAACTTGTTCTGAGTCGTAAAAGTCCTGAGAGAAGTGCCATCTCCTCAAAGGGCTGGAGGGTGGTTCTTTACGGAAACGAATAAGTGAACAGTAGTATTACCAGTATTTGGAAAGCAATCACATTAAGTTTGAGAAGTCCAGAAAAAGGGTTCTTTGGTAGTTGTTTAGGATTAGTTTAGCGTAATCACCATAAATAGCAGGGCCATCTTTAAGTTCTGACTAATTACTCCATTACACCTGGCATTTGATTATTGAATATTGTTTTATGGAGCAATTTTATCATCACCACCATACTTGAATCAATAGTTTCAGTTCATCCTATTCAGATTTCTCAATCTTAAACTTTAGTAATATTGCTCTCGGTTCATATTTTGTTGATCGAGATCTAATATGTTGATTCTCATATGAAACTGATTCTTTTGAGTCGCTCCTTAAAGGAATAAGCAGATATGGCATGCAGAATTAAATAGAAAACCTACATGTTAAGGTTTTACAATTGGACGAAGTCAAGCTCATCTTTTTTCAAGGTTGCCTTCCCTATTTGTCATACAAAAAGTTTCATAATCTCGGTGTGTATCAATTTGTTGTATGATAGCTTGCAGACGAAGTTTTTATGCAAATTAGTCCATTCCCATGTTACGTCGTATTTCTGGTTTCATTGCCTCTTCTAGAGTAAGTTATAAGAGGGGCAAAAAATTTATGCATTTCAACCCAGTTGGAAATAAAAAGGTATAGATGAAAAAGTAAATGAGGGAACAAAAATTATGATGTTTTGTGTGATGAGGGAAAATATCATTCAAGTCACCTGATCAATGCCACGTATTTTCAGAACCACTGACGACAACTTTGACTTCTTTTCTGGCTTTAGATTTACTTTGAACCCTTGAATCTGTTCCTCAATCAGTGAATTCCTCGTGATAGAATCATATCTCACCGGAGATCTTCCAGGGCTACTCCCACGACTAGAGCTTCTGCTGCGTCCATTATTAGCCTTCTCCAGAAAGCGCTCAACAGGAGAAACCTAATAACAAAAAAGAATTATCTCGCCAAAATATCGAATGCCGTTTAGGTCTTAACACCTGTTAATAAGATGGCAAAAGTTTTCAGTACCTTAATTGATTGTAGCTCTGGTGACCGAGCAAGCAGAGACCTTATATACAAAATCCTAACACGTGAAATAAGCATGGTATCCATCACCCTCTTTGGCTCCATTTTACGAATAAAAGCAAAAACAGCATCTCTTATTTCAGCAAGTATTTCATGCTCTCTAGAAGCACCTGCCTTGATTACCGCAGCTAAAACCTGCCACATTACATATCACATGGTTTTGAGGAAAGATAAAGTTCATGAAATAAGATAAGTATGAACCAAGTATATAATGATAGCTATGAAAAAAGAATCCAGAGTGAGAGAAAAAGTCAAGTCTAGCCATATTGGTTTATTTCACGTGTTTAGACTGTCAGATGCCCAAAAAACACTTCTCACTATATCTGGGAAATGAGGACCAAAAATATAACATGGGCAATCACACCTGTCTAAAGCAACCTAGGATACAGTTATTGCTACAAAGAGCGCTCAGAATCACAATATATTTCTTCTAGTCTGCCTTAATAGGTTCTTCTACTTGTAAGCTACCCGATTTAATGAAACTCAAATTCACCCAACTTACTAAGTCACGAAATTTTTTGTCCATTGGTCTAAATGGATTGAAGCAGCATTTATTTTAGTTTAATTTTTGTAGATTTCCAGCAGTTCTAAATATTAATTCATGGCATATAATGGGTAAGGTCAGGAAGAAAATACAATCATATTGTGATAAGAACAAGCTATGCACAAAAAATACAACCGCCATCGAAGGGATAACACACCCTAATAAAAATTGAATTGTGGACCACTATTCATAACAGAGCGTCACAATAGCATCTAAAAAACTAACAGATTCTGTTCTATATCTAAACGCATGAAGAAATGAATGAACAATCATACCAGCATCAAAAGCTTGTTAGCCCCATCTGAAATGGCAGCAAGACTGTCGTATTGTTCTGGATCAAAATCATTAAGGGCAGAAGTAAGATATTCACCAGCTGGGGTCGTTTTCACCCTCTCAGTGCCAGATTTAACCAAAGCAACTGTGCCCTCTGTCTCACCAGAAGGTCCTTTAACATTAGTACTATCAGCCCTGTCAAAATCGAAGAGAACCCTTCTTAACCATAAATGAAGTAAAATATGGAAAAACATGATAAGAATTAGTTATTGGGAAACAGTAACAGAAATGAACCTTCCCACTTCTCGAGACTGAATAGCTTGTCCTTTAGGAGATGGACTTGACACCTAAGAGTAAAGGTCATGCAAGTGAGATGCACAGGTACCAAATCTAAATTTGAAACTCAAACCACAAACACTAAACTAATATGTATATTAAGATAGCATACAGATATAAACATTTTCAACAGAGAAACAAAGTCCAGACCCAAGTTAACAACTGTCATAACCCGCAACAGATATTCAAGATCAATAATGAACCTGAGGTGTTCCAGCTAATGAAGCTTTTTCTGTCAATCTGTCAAATAATTTCTCATTTTCTTCATGCAATCTCTGCGAAAGGAAATAAACATAAATATCAGTACAAGGACAATTTATTGCCAACAAAGATGGTTGGATGTCTAAGTTTTCTTTAAATTAAAGCAAATGCTGAAAAGAAAGGCACTGAACATAAATATTTTAAAGCATGGTAACCACCAATATAGAAGCACCCCACATATAAGATCAGTACACTGCAGTACCTCAATAAGGGTGTCACGTTTCTTGAGTTCCTCCTCAAGTCTCTTGGTAACTGCAGCAGAATCCATGTCATCCACTGTTGTTTTGGTAGTTTGCACCAGTGTTCTTGATTCTGAGCCATTTGTTGACTTTTTCTCACTTGAAAGAAGAGCTTCATTTAGTTGTGATTCAATGCCCTTCAGTTTTTCCTACACAGAGGCATTGATATCAGTGAAGTTCAGCAATTCCTCGGTAAAGTTATCTCTTCATCGGAATTTAGTTTTCCTAATATAAACAATAATGTTATCTGAATTCAAAATATAAAAATCAATAACCCTTGGGAGAAAAAAAGGCTAGATCAACTGATTAATTTCTTATAACAAATCCCTCTGTATTACCTTCCAATAAACCCAATGAATGTATCAACCCATAAGCCACAAAATTATAACAATTGTACAAGTCCGTTGTCTGATGATATAACTGAGGTATCATAATGGTATTCTATATTGATTATTTTACTGGCAAGCGTCAAGAGATTCGTTAAGCATGTATTGAAAGACTAATATCACTGATAGGAAAGATGGCCCATGTTGATAGAGATCATTATCATCTGATGCTAATAACTATTCTCTAGGCATTGTTCCCTCAGCAGGCATATGCAGTTGTCCACAACGCGCCAAAAGGGTAGTGACGACAATCTTTCCATTAGATGTGCAAGTTACAATTTTTTGGGTTAATAGCAGCAAACATCCCCAACTTTTTTTTTTTGGACAACTGAGTCCCTAACCTTTGATAATTAGTGGGATTCATCCAAATGGATGGTTTTCATCCATTTTTCTGTTAGTTCAACCAGAATATTCAAAAGGGCAAATTAGTCCTTTCAGTATTTTTAACTAAAATAGTAAAAAAAAAAAAAAAAAAAGCAAAGAAAAATAGAAAGTTCATAATAAAAAAAACAAAAAAAACAAATTTAAAAAGAAAAAAGGTCATCTTTTTTCAGTACCCCAACACCTCCCCACACCCTACCATAAACCCACCTACATCACGCCACACCATCACGGCTACCCCCTCATTTTTGGCAGCAAACCATGGGGGAGAAATCCCCCCGTTCTGCCATCAAACTCTGCCATATTTGGCAGCAAACCATGAAGGGGGAAATTCCTCCCGCACTGCCATCAGAAAATAGAAATAAATAGCTTATCTTTAAGATGTATATCAGTTTCCCCAAACATCACAGTGACAAAGAACATTAAAAAACTAGTATAATGTTTGCAAAAATTTGTTCTTACATACAAAAAAACTGAGTAAAAGCAGCATTATCCTTAAAATGTATCCCAATTTAGATTCAATATATCATACGTCAAAAGAGTAATATCATAAATAAGAATTTTTCCCAATTATGTATCTCAATTTACATTCAATATACCATACGTCAAAAGAGGAATATCATAAATAAGAATTTTCCCTATTATTATATTCCACATCACAAGATCGAGAAAAATCAAATTCTTTCACATAAAATCAATCAAAAGAGAATACACATTTCAGCAAAATCATTACACAACCATAATTCATTAACTTCTGGAGTGGTTGACCTGCTGGAGAAAATTGAAGAGGGGCCCAAAAAGCTGCGCTTCTACAGCCGGCGGTGGTTGCAGTGGTGTTTTTTCTTCTGCCATTTTTTTCTTGAGAAATTTAATGGGAATCAAACACGACCTTAACTATATAGATAATGTCCGCCGATATGGGATTTTGTTTATCTCAAAATTAAATAGGTGAAGGGTTGGCAGAGGTGCTGTGGCAGTGGTGGGGAGATGCGTAGGGGTGGGGTAGGATATGACAGTGATTTTTTGTTTATTTATGTGGCCTATGTTTGGCTATGTTTATAAACACTGAAACCACTTATTATCCAGACATTTCGAGGGACCTACAAGTACCACTCACCTATCCACCATTTATTTCTATCTATTTATAGTTTAAACCATTTATAAACACTTCCCAAACGTGCTTTTATTTATTTATTGAATTTCGTTGTTTTTTTTTTTTTTTTTTTTTTTTGGTAGTCTTTCCAAATTTTTCATTTTAAAATTATTTTAATTTAGAATAATAAAATGAATAGTTGCCCTTTTAAATTTTATAGTATGTTTGATAGAGATTAAAATCGGATTAAAATTGAAAAACTAGTCGTTATTGTTGACTTTTATTAGACGAGTAGGACTCAATAACGACTATAATTGGACTTTAATCTCTACCGAACACGCCCTTAATATTCTGGTCAAACCTGTTGACTAAGAGAAAAATGGATTGAAACCATCAGGTTGGATGAATCTAGCTTATTTATCAAAGGTTGCGAACCCAATTGTCCCAAAGAAAAGGTTTGGGATGAAGTTGCAGAAGAAGTGAAAGGTAGGGACATTTGCTGCGATTTACCCTAATTTTTTTCATTACCAGAGCTGAGGAAAGTATGAACTCAAATGTTTTGATAAGGCGACGTCACATCTTACACTCGCATATGATCGCACCAGGATTAACAGATAAAAATGTAGAAAGCACAATAATTCAACCACATTGTGCTTGACTTTCTAACTATATTCTAGAATTTCTGGAGCCATCACTTAGCAATAAAGAAACCAGTGACAGATAAAAGAACGTAAATTCAAACAATCCAAAAGAAAACAAGTCATTATATTCACTGAAGGAAAAAAATATCATCAAGAAAAGTGTACAAGTCAAATCCAAATCTACAATAAACCGACAAAAGGAGATCAGAATAGGATTTCAGTACCAACCTGTAAAATCTGAATTGTTGAATCTCGTTGTTGTATTAGCAATTTCTGGTCCTGCTCTACTTGCAACAGTTGAGTAACTTGATTCCTAAGTTGTGCATTTTGATCCTTCTCTATTTTATGCTTATCAGCAAGCATAATATTCTCTGACTGCTCAACATAACACAAGGTTATATTGTTAGAAAAAAGGGACTTTGGAGGAAATCAGTCGCCAGGGTGCTGTACTTAAAAAAACATTTAAACATCATCTGGCACAATTAATGTGGTGTTTTGAACAATTCAACAAATTAAATCAATTGAAGGAGAACAATTCACGTGTGATCTTATCAGAAGCCAGTATATGTTGGAGACAGAAGAACAGCTAAAAAGGGCCAACATAGATATTTCATTGCCCTGTCTCCGAAACTGAATTCAAAAGAAGCATTATCCATTATATGTCTTGGATCCATGCTTGGAAAAAAAATGAATATAGCTTACACATGTCAACGTAGTATATTATTATCAGTAAAATTACAAAATGGAAGGAGACTACTATATGTATGCTGTTGGAAATTTAAGAAAAAAAAGAAATGAATTTATTCCAAGGAACAATCAATATAAAAAGACCATAAGCTCAGCAAAGTAATGATTACAATGGAATTCAAATTAGAAACGCAGCTTCACAAGTACACAATGAATGCTCTAATACACAAGATACCAGATAATGGTACATAATCTACAGAAGATGTGAGAATTTGAACTGATCTTTCAGCACAAAGGGTATGTATTTTCACGCAAAATTAGGGAGGGCCAAACAGGCTTCTGAATTAATAACACAAATTATATTTCATGAATTATTTAAATGTTTAGTTTTTATCTTGCAACATGCTGGACTAGTATTCTTTTGTTTCATCTTATTGATTTTTTTAACAAGTATAATCGTTGTTCACTATGATGCTGCTCGCTTTTTGTGGAACGATATTTTGACATCGCAATACATGGACTGGACATTGCCAAGGCGTATGGAGGACATGTTAAGAGCATGGAGAAGAAAATTTCGAGATAAGGATAGTAAACTTGTTTGGGACATTATTCCGAGCTGCATCGTTTGGTGCTTGTGGAGAGAGAAACAACCACTGTTTCGAAGACCAATCACGGACTAAAGCGCAGATTAGAGAATTATTTTATCTGACATTATATAATTGGTTTAATATATCGGCTTATAGGCATATAGATGGGCTGCCCAATTTCATGTCGTTTTTTCTGACTTAAAATGATTATACACTCCCCGTGTATTTTTTTGATTAATAAAATTTTGATTACCTTTCAAAAAAAAAAAAAAAACAAGTCTAATCGCTGTAACATGTGATTCCAGGTAATATTTTCATATTAGTGACTTTCATCAAATAGGTAGCCAGGTTGGACATTGCATGATGGATTATGGTTCTTGCACAAACTTCGAGGGAGTTGCAGTTGGAATATTACCTTTCACAATGGAAATGACGTAACAGTCATTCACAATGGGAGTTACTGTTGGAATATTACCTTTCAGAGGGGTTTGCAGAATTGAAAATTAGATGATTATACACTATTTTTTTTAACCTATTTGAATGAGGTGCAAATTCAGGTAGAAGATGATGATTATAGTCGATGGAGGTTGGCACAGAATGGTATTTTTTCAGTTCACTCTTATTTTAGATCCTTTTTAGGATCTGTGGAGACTTTATTCCCCTGTAAGATGGTGTAAAAATGTAATTGCCTCCCCGGGTAGCATTTTTATTATGGACGATTGTAAGGGGACGGGCATTAACGATGGATAATCTTCGTAGAAAAGGCTTTTATGTAACCGAGTGGTGCTATATGTGTAGGAGTGATAGGGAGACGCATGACCACTTGTTCATTCATTGTGATGGTGTTCGTTGGCAGTGGAACAATATTCTATCTTCTCAACATACAAATTAGGTGTCGCCTATACATATTGAGGATATGTTGCAGGCATGGAGGAGAAAACTTCATGATAAGGATAGCAAGCTTGATGCATTGTTTAGTGTGTGAGGAGAGAAAGGAACAGCCGATGTTTTGAAGATCAAACACGGACCACAGAGCAAATTAGAGAATTATTTTATTGACTTTGTATACTTTGCTTAACGTCGCAGCTAGTAATCCTATAAAGGGGTTGAATAAATTCATGTCTTTTCTTTCTTGTTTAAATTGTTAATACACTTCATGCGTGTTTTTTTTTAATTATTTTTATTAATAAAATTACCTGATTATCTATAAAAAAAAAAAAAGCATTGGCAGTTTAGTGCCTTCCGATAAAACTAGAGGACAGTGGCATGTTCAAGGAATTTTAGACCAAATAGGTCAATTAGTGATCTCAACTCATATATCCCACATCTAAGGAGACAGGAATTATGTAGCTGACACCTGGAAGGGAAACTACTGCACCGTCTCGAACTAAGGAGGGTTGTACTACAAGGCTTTAAAGGAATTTCAATTACAGGACCTAAGACCACAAATGAGAAGTATGAAGCAAGGCGGGTTCCTTGTATTAGAGGATGATTTTTGTTGGTTACTTTGCTTTAAATGTTTTACTAATGCTTTATATAATATAAAAGGCAGTACTTCCACGTCTATAGGTTTCATTAATCTCGTTTTCTTCTCCTCAATTGTATCTCTAGAGGTAATGTCCATGTCCATGTCCTCCTCCATCTATACTGCATTTTCATATCAATGAACACGATAAGGGTACTCCAAACCACCACATTGGATCTAGATGGAGACCTAAAAATCCTGCCTAGGCTTTGATGATGTTTTACTAACAAAAAAAAAAAAGCAGCTTCCCATGGGGGACTTTAAGACCTATAAACTGTCGCAAGATACCAGCCTAGTGTTAGTATTTCTTCCCCTAAAATGCCACCTAAGCATGGTGCAAGAGAATAGTTTAAATAAGCTTTAGGAGTTATATGAAGAAAAAAGTGTTAAGGACCATAACAAGTATTTAGAATACACAACTAAGAGAATCATGATTCCACAAACCTTTAAATCCGACTGCAGCGTAAAAGAAACTTTCCATGCTTTCTGAACTTCATTGAAGAGTAAAACACACTGGTCATTTGCATGCTTTAAAGCTTGTTTTAGACCCACAACTTCTTGTTTCATATCACTGATTTCCTTTTCCTTTTCATATAACTCTTTCCGTGCATCATTTGCCTACAAGGGATATTAGAAGATTCTTCCATCACATTTATCTCCATGTTAATTGCCACACAGAACACGAAGCCATAAATAGGCAGAAAGCGTACTAGAAAGTCATGACAATAGTAAAAGCCTAGATTAATTTGTCGAAACACAAATAGCATCCAACTATTGACATGTAAGATGAGTAAGTTTGTACTTTCAAAATAATTAACAAAGAATCTTTTCTCCTCCCTCCATCTCTCCAGCAGGGATATATAAATTGTTACATGACGAGAACAAAGAAAAGCAGCAATGTTCCTATTGATGTGAATTGTACAGGAATACTGCAGAACTTACAACATCTTTCCATTTCTTGATCGTATCCCGATTCCCAAGGCTCAGCACAGCATTTCGAGCTCTAGCAGAGAAATTGAGGGATGACAATGTCTCAGACATGTTTGAGGCATTTGGACAGATATTAACAATCATCAAAGTTTTCGAACTTCCACCTACAGAAAAATGTAGATATGAAGTCTTCACCAACAAATCCACCGGAAAAGTAAAAAATGAAAAGGTGGAAAACAGAAGCTCATATTAACTGAAAATACATCGGCAAAGGCTGGCTACTACTGCACATGAAAGAAGATAAGAATAACACATATTTTAGTATGTTGTCCCCTACATTAATCAGTAACATAAAAAGTTCCTTTATTCATTGTATTTTAGTATGTTGTCCTCTACATTAATCACTAACATAAAAAGTTTCCTTTATTCATTTTCTTGAACACCGCATACAGGATTTAAATGGTTAAGTTCAGATATGGCACACACCAAGGGAAAGGAAAACCTAGATCAATGAGTCACATAGACATCAGCTACAGCTTTTTGAATAATATAGTAACCCGTAAAATACAACAAAAAAAAAAAAAACTTGATAATTAAGTCGTCTAACAATATTTTTCTTGTATTACCTTCTTTCAAGCAACAGTAACAAATAAATAACACATGAAACTATTTATGGATAAATTAAAGTCAGTTGTTTTGTCATCAAGAGATCATCAAGTGGTGAAGAACCAATATCTAAGTAAAACCTTTCTATATCTAAGTAAAACCTTTCTATATCTAAGTAAAACCTTTCTAAGGATAAAATAAATCTCATACAAATATGTAAGAATAGATCGTAAATTTAAGAAACGTGAGATTTTCCTACTTCGCCCATGTGTTGATGGCCACTATAAAGAGAAATTGGGAGAAAATGATGTTTTAAATAGTGATTTTTTTGGAGAATGTGTTGTTAAAAAATATGGAAAAGTTTTGGGTTTACGTTATTATGTAAATATGTGATTGAAAATGAGTGTGAGAAATAAAGAGTTTTGTTTTAATGGGAGTCAAACAAGGGCTTAATGAGATAATAAATCTTGTTTTCCCATTCGATTTATCCCCGCTCCACATTGTTTGGTGTCTGAGATCAAGAAAGTGTTCTGATTCTATTTCTTTTGCTTCTTTGTATATTATCCCATTCTTTCTTGTCAGTCTCTTCAACCGAGGGGATTTTTCCTGAGAACCTCAAATTCTTACACAGCAATCCAGAAGTATTATAGCACTTAGAAGTTGAGGCACTAAATAATTTCATGTGCCAATCAACTAGGATATAAAAAATTATTAGGATTAGATAATTAGTGTAGCCTGTTACATCACAAAAAGTTGTTAGGATCAGTCCTTCGAGATCCATACCTCTTACACTCGTAACACATTCAAAATTTCCTGTAAATAGTCTCTGCACCAACTAAAATTTTTCCCAAATGCAACTTGTATTTTCTCTTTATTTTACTTTCTGGAAGTAGCATGTAGTATTGATACGGTTAGTCATCTAAGTTTCAAGTAGCAGCATTCTCCTAGTAGAATATTGTATCAGCAGTATTTTCAAATATCGTATAAAAAAGACATTTAATGTCACCCAAGAGGACATTTAATTTGGGAAAAAGTAGAGGAAGAAAGAAAAGAACAAGTTGCTCCAATGACTGTATCTACATAAAAATGTGAGCACTGTTAAGTGGCATAATTTAAGCAGCAGTAGTACAGACTTTTGTTCATGTATACAAAAGTTAAATAACCAGAAGAGAACTAAGAATTGCATTATATCCAATTGAGGAAAATACGATTGCAGATTGGCACAAATATAAAGTCCTAGAAATACCAATAAGCAATAATTATTCAGAGGCATCAATACCTAGTGAATCTGCAAGAACTTGTGTTAGCGCTGAATTCCCATAAGGAATGTTATCCTTCTTCGAAGTTAAGGATGCCAAAACATCTCCCAATCTGCACATACAATACTCAATAGCTTGTAATGGATGGCAGATAAATTTGAAAAATGTAGCGATCTTAATGATCAAAATAATCTATTCAAAAATATACTTCCATTATCGTCATAGTCAAATGCAAATGTTGAAATAGTATCTGTTTAACTGGTTTCCATAAATAAATACTACCATGTGCATGGAAGCGGATAAAAAATTGGGAAAAAAGACACAACAGCAGCGCCACCATACAAACAAACAATATGGGACTTAGAACTATTAATATGTAATCCAACTATGATAAATAACTCTACAGTCTACAAAAGAATGAAAAACTGCTATGATTAAACATAAGAACTCTTTTAGAATTCAAGATGTCCACATTAAAGAAAAGGAAAATCAAATTTCCATTAAAGTGTGAAAGAGGAGGAAAATATAAGATGAGACACGAAATTGGACTACTATTTATGTGAGAATGTTATTTTTAAAGATGATTACAGAAATAAATGCACAACTTACGCTGAGAGCGATTTCAAAACATGCAGAAACTCTGCTGCACGCTCGCCAGTTTCTTCTTCTACAATTGAACTTTCACTTCCAGCCAAATCAACAAGAGAAAGCTTGCTATATAAATTCTCACCCGTGATCAAGTTGTTATAGTATATATGTATCATCACAATACTGCAAAGAAAAATAAATAAGCAAATAGATTAATAAAACCTAGCAGGATAAAAGAACTGAGAACAATCTGCCTTTTGAAAAAGCACAGAAGAACAAGACGTGTGTATAACGACACATGTCCCGAACACTATTACCATAACCATAAATCTTCAACCTATTCGTGAAATATAAAGCAATTTCCTATTTCTTGGGTAGTTTTACCCACTATCATTGATTTACTCAGACAGGAAAAAAGCGACAATGACCTACTCAAAAACATGATGTAATAAAACAAGAACAAATTATAAGACATTTGTGCACTTCAGAGCAATTTATCCAGTTTTCTCTCCTTGAGAACCACTTTGAGGACTGTCTATAAGTAAGTTGCATATACTTCTCTTAAGAATTTCACGTGATTTAACTTCAAATCAAGTTTTTGCACAGAATCGAACAAAATGGATTAGTAGTCACAACCTCTCAAATGATTTAGTCATAAGGAATTGCAGATATTATTGCAACCTCAAATGGATACTGCTTTACAACAAATAATTTCACTCCAGAATGATGCAAAATGTGTACTTAAAATTAATGCAAATTTGGTGTTTTACATAGGAAAGGGCTGTAAACAATATTTTTTATGATGTTTAGGCCGAGAGTTTTTGTTGTTTAATTTTTTTCGGAAATTTGAGTTTTTAAGCTTTCTTATATTTCAGGAGTCTGAGTATTTAGTAATGGTCCTAACACAAAAAGACATGGTTGCATCTTTTTTTATTGGCAAGTCTCAATTACGACATTTTTTTACTTCGAATTTTATTTGCAGTCATTAGTAATCTATAATTGGTCATCTATTAGTTAAGAGCTTCCAAATCGCACTGCTATTAACTATAAATAATAAAGTTGAATAATGCGAATTTGACTAACCTTTTGCAAGTGTGGAGTGCATTTTTTTTTCCCCTAATCTATTTGTGATTCCTGCAAATCTAGCCCTAAATTTTTCCATTTTTCAACATATTATATTGGCCATTACGTCCAAATTACATATTAAATCAGAACATTGCCGATTTTGTTAAAATTGATGTTACCGGATGATGTTATTAGCATACAAGATAGCCACATAAACTTGCTTAACTGGCTTTGGAATGCTTAGAGCATATTTGGCTAATCCTAAATAAAAAGTAATAAATACTCAAAAGTAACTTTTAAGCTTAACCAAACATATGCTCAGCTTAAAAGTTACCTCTAACTAGTTTTAAGAAGCCTTTTTTTCCCCAAAAGTTAGCCTTTACTTAATTTCCAAAAACAAAATTTTATTTCCTTTTTAGGCTTAGACAATCATGTTGTTAATCTATTAATTAACCAGCCAACCTTAGGCCACAAAATCCATTTATGAGGCCCTATGAGATCTTTCTAAAGCTGTTCTACACAATAGTAGCTGCAACTGCAACTGCTTCTAAATTTATAAACAGCCTTATGCTTATATATAATTGATTTGAGGTCACAGGTCTTGCAGAGGGGGACATGTATTCACTTACCATATAAAAACTGACAAGAGTGTAAAATAAAATAAATCCCACATGGATTGCACAAGAATAAGGTTGACTGATTAAATAACAAATGCATAAGCAGAATAAGTCTCAAGATTATATGGCAGAAAAATCGACATAGATCATACAGATGAGAGACGTTAAACTTCAATATATCAGTTCCTCGATTCTGAAATGCTGTTTTGACACTTCTGGAGAAATCCATAGGATTCTCAACTTTTTCTTGCACAAGTTCTACAATATAGTCTGATGACCCAACACGTATATTTGGTAGCCCATTTCCAGATTGCAAAAGCAAATCGCTTATCTACAATCACATTAATGAGGTCCAACATCAGAATTGTATATATTTCATTTATACAAACACGAAACACATACCAGATGGAGGGTGAAGCGTGGCATTTAACATTTTACACATAGAAAACAAGTAACCTGCTCGTTATAAAGTTCAAAGACAGAAACTGAGAAATTGTATCGAGATGTTGAAGTAGCATCTGAGTTTGATAAATCAAAAAGCTCCTCAAAAGATCGAGCATATAAACCACGGTCATGGCTAGATCCTTCCTGCAAAAGAGTGGAAATATCAAGAGAAATATAGAATGATTAAACCAAACAGCTCCAACATGCACATTCTTGTACTGTTATATATAGGTAAAATTTTATATATCGCATAAGATATTATTGCATAAAACAGCTCTAATGGGCATATGCTTGTTACATAGGATATACTTTATCATATAGATAATCAATGTAGTCAAATGGCACAATACAGATTGTACACCATTGTGTATTTTCAATATAACTCATTGAAAAACTGGTTTTACAGAATATGGGGAAAAGTTTATACATTTATACATCACGTTGAAAAAAAAAAAAAGTTTATAGATGCCTGCAATGAGCAAATTATTAAGTGATACTAAGTCACACCTCATACAAAAATGGATTGTCCTAATTCTACTTTCTTTCTGACTTTTAAGTTCGTTTTTTATTTTTAGGTGTATGTGTGAGGAGGGGTGTGTGTGTGTGTGTGTGTCTATATATATATATATATATATAGAGAGAGAGAGAGAGAGAGAGAGACCATAGTATGTGTCTTTCCTGAGTGGGTTTGTCCATATGCAAATATAGTGACATTATATCCATCAAATGCTGACTGAACAAAAGGCTGAATATCGCTGAAGAGATCGGCTGCATATGGTGAAGTCACATAAAGTTAGTACAGTTCCAGGATCTCCAGACACGGAAAATGAAGAATAGAAGTTCCACCTTGTCCAATATGAGGTCCATAAACCCTATCAAACTCAAAATCCTTCTTTGGATTGGAGAGGCTATCATCGCCAGTATTTACACTTAGTGTACAATCATCAGGAAATTCAACAACAGATGGACCTTCATCTTCAAAAAGCGGTCTTGCACGACAAAACACCTTTATGTTTCCTGTCATTGTTAAACATGGGTTTCATATAACATAAGAAGGAGAAGCCCTTTGAGACAGCTTGCATCTCTGTTAGAGTTTTAGATATAGTGACAATAGAATGGCAAAGAGAACTTGGAGAACCATTCAGTACCTTTGGCAGTCAATAAGTCATTAAATAACTTTTTCTTCTCAGATATCAGAGGGGATATTCTAGACTCTGTTTCAAGGGCAGCCTGATCTGAAAGTAGATGAACATTTTCTTAAACAATTATACAGTCTAAATCGTCGAGAAATTCGTAATGTGTAACCACGTCATAACTGTTAGTTTAGAGATCTAAGCCAAGAAGTCGAGTGTGACATGAAGAAAAAAGTTTTCCATGGTGCAAGAAAAGATCCTTTCAGTATCATATTTGATACGGTTACTGTTACTGAATGTGAAAGAGAGAAATTCACGAGGGAACAAATGGGAAAATGAAACAATGGAAGAAGAGGCATGAAAATGATTAAAACCATGGGATCATCTTTGTAAAATTTAACTAGTAACTGATAAAGAATCAGTCCAACAAAATAAACAAAATAATCTTGTCCGTCTACCCAAATCCGAAAGCCAAACTAATTTGTTTACCTAGCTTACGGGTCTTATCAGCAAGTACACCGAGGTATCGTGTCACGCGATCAAGTTTTGCATTGGAATATTCTTGAAGATCGGTAGCTTCTTGTCTCAAGTCCATGTAATCTTCCTTCACAGTCTGTCCGAAGAAATTAAATAAGATTCAATTCAAGAGGAAATAATATTTATGGATAATAGCCATACATGCTCTTATAAAACTACAGATAGGGGAAAATAAATCACCATATTTAACAAAGTGATTAGGTATGATGTTTACTGAATATGTTCAAATGCAATTTTCTTCTTTCTCATTTTTATTTTTAGCCCATATTTCAACTTGCAAGTTCTTTGAAGAACTTATCATAAATGAAAGTTTGCTTTCCATAAATGAAATCATGAGTAGAAACTTGAAGTTTTCTTTTCCAACTAATCAACCACAAAATAATTAAAGATCAAATCTTTATGTTTGTCATATTAGCAGAATTTCACAATAAATATAGGCATTTATTGCACATGTTAGGATAATTTTTACCAGAGATTGGATGCCTTTATTGGAAAATAATGGTTCGTATTCCTTATATATATAATGCTCAACTCATTCAATTTAAAAAGAAAAATACTTAACAAATTCTATGATACACCACGCATGCCAGATGCGTTTTTGAAAAAATAGCTTTTAAGTTTACCATTCAACTCGTTCCTCAATAGAGGAAACAAAGCCTAGAAAGCTTATGTCGTAGCATAATAGAGCCAATTTCACAACGTGGAGAGAGGGTCAAGTGCAAAATCTGAATGAGCAATTTTTTGTATAGTAAGAAAAGCCCCTTTCGAAAGTTCCTATGGATGGTGAAAGCTAATTACAGATCCACTTCATTAATTGTTTTATCTCAAACCTCTTGCAAGAGTTTGGTGAAGACCAGTCTTTTTCTCAATAGTATTAAAAGTAGTTCAACTCAAACAATGCCTCAAAAAAATAACTACTGCCGAAACTGATGCTTTACTTGCCCTAAATCTAGTTTCCGCCAATAATTATGGAGGGCATTATTTTTGTTCAGGTGCAAGTAAAACTCTGAACTGTGCCCTTTAACTCGATGAAGACATGAATATTATAGTAAATTCTTTCTTCACCGTTGAGAGTTGGCAACTGCCAGCTGGAATACTCTTCAATAAAAGTTAAACTCCATAGTAAAGAGTTTCAAAGTTTTCCTGTAATTCTCAGCACCAAACTGGATTTAACATTCCCATGACTATATTTCCAATTCATCAGAAACCCCAACAAGTGTGAATTTCCAAATATTCCACCGAGTACTGGATGTCAACATTCCCATGATTACATGCATTCTCCAGAAAACCCAACTAGTGGGAAGAAATATGCCACCGTGGATATGAACATTACAATCACTTCAAAATTCAATTCCCCAAGAACCGAGTTTTAGGTACCACCAAGAAAATTGAAAGCATCTTTCAAATGTCACCACAATTGAACAGATGATATCAGTAATTTCTTTTTATTGAAATTTCAACCATATCCACTTGTATATCAAAACTAACTCTCACAAGCAAACAACTTCAAATTATATAACCATAAACACATCATCCTAAATTCGTGTGTCCGCATAACATATATACCCAGAAAGATTTACTTCACCAGATTCAAATGAACAAAAGATATTCATTTAAAATGCATTGTCTTCGAAACATACAGATGAAGTAAAATAAAATAGTTATCTCACTGTTTCAAAAACATGTAAAGAGAGGGTGGGAAAAAGTAAAGCAAAAAATGGGACCTTGACTTTGTCCTTCAATTTCTGGAGCTTAGAGTTAAAGCCCTGCTTCGTGAGCTCAGAAGCCGACGACACAGACATCGAGTAGCGGCGCACCACCGGCGCCACTGACGCCTTCTGATAATCATCACGCTCCACCAATTTCCTGGGCTCAAATCCGGTCACCTCCCAATTCCATCTTCCCTTCTGCTCCCCCATTCTCAAACAAAACAAAATAGATATCCACACAACTCTTCCCACCTCCCGAAATCAAATTTAAAAATACAAAAATATAAATAATCAGAAGAAAATTGAATTGTGAAGAGAAAATGAGTATAAATGTACTCTCCCTTCTCCGCCTTGCCTCGGTAAGGTGAGGTGACTGAATTGTGGCTTTAAATTTTTGGCTTTTCGGCAATATAGGTTGAAATTTTTATTTTAAATTTAAATGATAAATTATATTTAAGTACGGCGTCGTATTAAGATGAGTGATTTTTTAAAGAGACACCTTTGGACAATTGGGTTCACAAAAAATTAGCGCCCGAAATGGAGTGAGAACTCGCTCTCATGATTGTGTTTCAAAATTTGATAAGGCAGTGGCACGTGATAGTGTTCATTGTGCTGAGTTGGATACCGTGCATTCTTTGCAAATATTAGGTTGGAAAAGAGTTTGGCGTGGATGCTTCGCCTGTTTGAGCTTATTTTTAGGAAAATATGCTTTGAAGTAGAGAATTTGTAATTAAAAATAGTGAAAACTTTGAATTTACGTATAAAATTATTTTGCGAGAGAAGATGTAATTGAAAATGAATTTTTAAAAAATGAGGCTAAAAAATAAGTTAAATGTCGGTTTTTTATAATAAAGTTAAGCTCTTGTTATCTGAAGTGTACAATTTTTGTATAACCCGACCACCCACGACCATGTACTCGAGGTCATGATAACCTCGAGCACTCTCCTAGGATCAAAATATCCTCAAGTTTACGTGTCGAGCTTGAGGTCACTCTCTCTTTGGGCTAGAACGTCAACGGGTTCGTATAAGTGAGCTCGAGCTTAAAGCCTTTAGACATCTCACATCTCTCACTATCATTTTCCCTCTCTTTCTATCAGGTCCTCTAATCTAATATGATTTGACTACTAGAGTTTTGTGCTTATCTAAACACCATATCTCACAACTTCAATCAAATTACAACTCCCAAGTATGGAAAGACTCTCAAACACTTCACAATTTTTTAATCAAATAAGGATACTCAATTGATTTATCATACTAGGAGTGCACTACTTAATCCTACCATGACTATACTACATTCCTCTATAAACACAGGCTTTTGGATCATTATTCATGTATGCTTTTACGTTCAATATATAATCTTACACTTATATTTTCCCCTCTCGCTAACTTAAGTATCGGAGGGACGACGATATCACACTTCGTTACCTTTGTTTCATGTTTTGGAGATTCTGTTCATGCTCATTTTCGGTCATCAAACTCGAATATCCTCAAGTGCAGATCATTAACACATTTGTTCCTGCTCTTAGAGATCTTGTTCGTGTTCATTCCATGTCGTCAAACTCGAAAAACTAACAGGTGTGATTTTTTGTAGCATCGGTACTCATTATTTTAAAAATACATTTTTCTCTATTTTATATTTAACCACACATTCTTCAACAAAATACTATTTCAAAATGATTTTTGGATGAAAAATGGGGCTTAAACTAGTGCTAAATATCTCAAACCTTTAATCTTTTTTAATATAATGTAATACGAGTTCTTACTTCAAATTTCAATTTAATGATATTATTGAGTTTCATGATTTGTGGTTAAGTTCAAGTGTGTAAATGAAAAGATTAGTCAAATAATGAATCAAGTCTTGTTTGGTAAAAATTAAAATGGGAAAATTAGATTGGGTACCCTCAAAAAATAACAAATTAGATAATACCTCCTAAAACTAATTAAAATTCTAGGCCCCGCGTTAATTACGTTCAAACCCGAGAATCTTAGAAACCCCCAAAACCAGAAATCTTGAAACTCCCACGATGAATCTCCATTTTGCTTCCCACTATCAAGAATTGGTTGTTGTCCATGATGAAGAACGAGAAGTGTCATCAAAGCCAATGGAGGAGCTTCAGATTCCGATTACAGGTGATGGCGAGGATGCACAGATTCCGATTATTGTTGCGGCAAAAGCAAAATCGATCAATAAAAATGCAGATATCAAGATCATGTTGATGGAGAAACTGGTTGCCTTTTTCAATTGTTTCAGAGTTTGTTAAAGTGGTCATCTCTCAATGTTTCTACATTAAAAAATTTAGTACCCATCATTTAGAAGATGAATTCTGTGTGTTTTTGAATCAATGATTGATGATAGGATTTTCAATTCATGGGGTTTTAATGGTTGTTTTTTGTTACATTTTTAGACAATGAAAGATAATATATGAATTCTCATCAGGTGAAATTTAATTATATATATAGCATACTGGCTGCTATTTGTTCTGTTCATATCATGTTTACGATTTTGATTATTCTACATGGTTTGACGATTAGAATACAATACATATCAGAACTTGCATATTTAAAAAAGATAAATCAATCAATCAAACAGGACTTGTAAATCTTTTAATTAAGCACCATTAAGCATATGAATACATCAAATATTTAAAGCTGGTGGTTTTGTGGGTGTAAAGACAAAGAACCCATAAAGGGTTTTCAAGATTTTATAATCTTGCTCAACGAGTTTTCAATCGAGTAAAAATTAAAGGTTTTTCTACTTGTATTTGATTTATGAGGTGAAAGGATTTGTGATTTTTTAGCTAATGATGAAAGTAGGGAGGCAAAAAAGCTCGGCTCAGCTCTGTTACAACAAGCAGAAGCTCGGGCCGAGCCTAATTTTTTTGGCCGGGCTTTGTTCGGCTCGAGTTTAAAAAAGCTCGGCACAAAAAAAAAACTTGAGTCGAGTCTAAGTTTTTTTCTTTAATTTATAGTACGTATAAATCGGACAAATTTTAAATTTTTTAAGTAAAAAAATGTAGATTTGACATTAAAAAAAAAAAATCGAGCCGACCCGGGCTTGGCCCGCTAAGGCTCAGACCGAGCTTTATTTTTTTTTTATCGAGCTCGAATTAGACCGAAAAAAGTTCAGCAAAAAAAAACTCGAGTGGAGCCCTAATTTTTTTTTTTTTTTTTGTTCGACTCGATTCGTTAACATAGCTAAATGAAAGAGAATTCACGATCAGGAAATATGATGCAACAGAATGGTTCTTATGGAGATTTTGATTTGCAAGGGCCGACAGAGTCCATCATCACCAACAAAATCCGCTGGCGCTGGCACCCCACCAACATCACCCTCATCCTGGACAAGGTTCATAAATTATTCATTTAATCTGGCTAGGAAATGGAATTGTTCATGTGAGCCTAAGGATGGAATTGATGAAGAAGAGGAGATCAAAGAAGATGAGGATATTGAGAGTCAGCTCAATGTTCTTGCAAGGAAAAATTCGACTCTAATTGTTACAGAAGGAGGAAGTCCGTGAATTTCATCAAAAGATTGTCACTTTTTTTTCTAATTTGTCACTTTTTAAAAAAAATCGTTACTTTTTTTAGTTTTGTCACTTTTTTTAAAAATTTTGTCGCTTTTTGAGTGTCACTTTTTTTTATTGTCTGACACTTTTTTAATTCGTATAACTTCTTTTAATTTGTGCCACTTTTTTGAATTTATTACCTTTTTAAATTTTGTCACTTTTTTTAGTTTTTTGTCACCTTTTAAGTTTTTCTCATTTTTTAAGAAGATAAAAAATTGAAATAATATGTTATATTTTTCTAACATAATCAGAATGTGGATTGACCTGAACGTGGTGATTTTAAGAACATGATTACTCGAGTTGCACAAATGAATGGTGATATTTTGGTATTTGTCACTTTTTTTGAGTTTGTATCATTTTTTTTTAAATTTAAAAAAGTAAAAAATTGACAATTTTTATAAAAAAAAATGACATTGTGTCACTTTTTCATTTTGCACAGTATTTTTTATTTTCTAAAAACTTTTCATATGATTTTTCTAAATATCCCTAATTTTAAGGGTATTTTTGTAAGTACCCCAATTAAAATCTAGATTTTAATATAAGTCTAAGTCTAATATTAATTTTAGCTCATGTTTGGTATACATTAAAATTTTTATTATGATTCTTCTACTCATTTTCAACCACGCATTCTTCAATAAAATAATATTTTTCATCACATCAACAATTTTTCCTTCTTTTTCAACCACACATTCTCTATCAATTTATTATTTCAAAATACATTTTTCCAAAATAATGTACATTAAACACAACGTTAATCATATATTTTATATGATCCATATTTTTCAACAAAATGTTTTCATCATTTTTTATCAACTTTTATCAAAAATATGATTTTAATCAACCACTAAACAAGAGCTAAATTTGATGATCTTTAAATGAAAGATCATCGTGAAGTTTATCCCTTGTTTGAGCTCAATTTTTTCAAGATCAATTTTTTTTTTCAAAACTCATTTTCAACCACACATTCTCCAATAAAATAATTCTATACATAAATCGGAAAAAAAATTATCTCTTAATCATACATTCTACAAAAAAAAAATTATTTCAAAATAATTTTTTTCCCAAAATAGGGCTCAAACAAGGGCTTATATTTCTCTAAGGGCATGCTCGGGAGTTTCTTTTTCAAGGTTTTGATCATTTTAGGTGGCAACATATACGAGAGGTAATTGATGTTTGTTAATTTTGCTGAGTACTAGTTTTGGGTGGTTTTTTGAGTGATTTTAAAATCACCCAACAAATTTAATCGTTTTTTAGTCTGCTCAATCGGTTGGTTTTGACCATATTCCAAATTCTCTTCCAATTATACTATTTAAAAAATAATCATTTACACCCCTCGTATTCAGTTCAAAATCAACTTGTAAATAACAATGCAATAACTAAGAAATTTATTTATAAGTTAAAATGTCACTCATAAAATATAAAAGGTTACTTATAAGAATAAAAATCACTTATATGTTAAAAATTATTTAAAAGTACAAAATTAACTATAATTGTAAAATTTACTTATAAGTAAAAAATACTTATAGCTTAAAAATCTAATTATAAGTAAACATTTTACTTTTTAAGTTAAAATTAACTCATAAATAAAAATTATTTATAGGTAAAATATTACTTATGAGTAAAAAGGTTTCATACAAGAAATTATATTTGAAAAAATTTACTAAGGAACGCTTATCTAATTTCGTTCTTTTAAAAAACATTCGAAAATGCTAAATAATAAAATCTCGAACATGAATTGGACTGTTTTGAAAATCACAACTGAAAAACGCAAGTTCGATCCTAACAATACCTAGAGGGGGGTGAATAGGTATTTAATACGGAATTAAAAACAAATATGAATTAAACAGCAACATGTCACTTTTAATTCTCATCTACATGGTTAATCAAACAATCCAATTTTTCTATGTTGAATTACCGCAATTTGAATGTAATAAACAGTAAAATATAAAGCAGTAAAGAACACAATAGCTATTCACGGAGAAACCCTACTGGGAAAAACTTCAGGCACTTTGTCAGTCAATCCACTATAAACGATTCAACACTTACAGTCTACCAGACTGACGACAACACGAACTATCCGATCTCCTGACTGCAGTTTCAACAACTCTCCTAAATTATGTGCTCCCCTACACCAATTCCAGCTGCAATAACCAACGCTCTCCGGAACTCTACTATCCTGCAGCAGCCCTTAGTTTCACGGGTTACCTTTCTTCTTAGTACAGAAAGGGACACCGTGCGGAAGGTAGTCTAGAGTTTGCTCCGCTAAACTACCTTCCGCCTTTTCTCGGTCGTGTCGGGACAAAAGTAAAATTTAATTACAATTTAAAAAAAGCTTACAACATGAAATTGCAATGCATTGAAATAAACCTGATCATTGATTGCTTGAATCTGAACATTACATTAGACGAAAGTAGGAAATTACAATGGCTAGTGCAGGGAGCGAACACTAAAAAGTTTGAAAGACTAATACCTCATATAATAGATTTCGGAACAAAAACTCAAATATTTAATGTAATAAACAGTAAAACATAAAGCAGTAAAGAACACAATAGTTGTTCACGGAGAAACCCTGCTGGGAAAAATTTCGGGCACTTTGCCAGTCAATCCACTATAAACTATTCAGCACTTACAGTCTACCAGACTGACGACGATACGAACTATCCGATCTCCTGACTGCAGTTTCAACAACTCTCCTGAATTATGTGCTCCCTTTCACCAATTCCAGCTGCAATAACCAACGCTCTCCGGAACTTTACTATCCTGCAGCAACCCTTAGTTTTACGGGTTACCTTTCTTCTTAGCACAGAAAGGGACACCGTGCGGAAGGTAGTCTAGAGTTTGCTCCGCTAGACTACCTTCCGCCTTTTCTCGATCGTGTTGGGACGAAAGTAAAATTTGATCGCAATTTAAAAAAAGCCTACAACATGAAATTGCAATGCATTGAAATAAACTTGATCATTGATTGCTTGAAAGCTGAACATTACATTAGACGAAAGCAAGAAATTATAATAGCTAGTGTAGGGGGCGAACACTAGAAAGTTTGAAAGACTAATACCCCATATAATAGATTTCGGAACAAAAACCCAAATGACGGGAGTTGACGTCTTTGGCCGAAGAATCATACTAAAATTTTCTAATATCTATCTATTTAAATAAATTATTTACAATGATAGGATCACGGGGCTTAATCAAAGCTGCAACCCATGACGCCTAGCTTGGTAGAGTCATATATCTCATGTGGATCATGAAAAACAACTCGTTCTTCACATACTGGAACTCAGTCGCCTTCCTAGATCTCCAGCACTCTCTGATCGATATGTAAGAAGTAGTAGTTTGGTATTTGGATATTGAATTCGAAGTTTTTTTTGACCAAAACACTCAAGTAAGATGAATGTTAAAAGAAGTAATCAATAGATCTCTCAAGATGAAGCTCTCTCAATTAGCAACCTTAAGAAATTCGTTCTGGACATGTTCTGATACTTATAGATAGGGCAAGAAAACTGCCACGAGTTTTATGCAACATGATTTATACCGCAGGTGTACGATGTCAAATTTTGTAATATAGTAATAGAGTTGAGTGTCGAACCCATAGAGATTGTAATTTAATTCCTACAAAGTATTGTAATTATTTCAGCTTTTGCTTTATCTAGACAATTCAAATTTCAATTCAATGTTGTTATCCTAAAATAATGTGAATGTGTGATTATTCAAATGGGAAGAAAACAATTTATAGGAGAATATTAATGCGAGAAATCCTAGGGAAAGATTTCACCCCACTATCAATTATGTCTAGATATTCTAGTCAATTTTCTCATGTTTAAAAGCAAGAATCCTAATGTATTTCTCTCCCCTCTCTCGAGTGTCGGCTATAAATTAATCTTAAATTTCAATTCTAATATCTCTATTTCGAATTAAAATCAAAGATTTATCAAGTTCATTATTCTTTTATGGAGTAAGCTTCATAGATCCTATACTTTCTCTCAAGACCCATAAAATCTACGTTGTGTCAATCTTATGATCACGCATAAATTTTTCTCTATCGAGTGTCGAAATTGACTAGTATCTATTCATTCAATTAGTGGCCAATTAATTAAAAGCATTAATTTCATGACACAATCAAACATATATGAGAAATCAAAAGGAAATAAAAATGATAAAATCAAATCATAATATCAAGTTTGGTTACATCAAACCCTAGATATGGAAATTATTTCATAACTCTTAAAAACAACATAATAAAATCTGAATTAAAGAACATGAAGGAGAAAAAAATAAGAAATTTTTTTTTGCCGCTTGAATTCTGATCCAATTCCTTGTCGTTTTAGCTCTAGATCAATTATATTTTGTGTTGTCTTCTAAGTTGTCGTTCTCCCTAGAATTAGGTCTTATAACTTGTATTTATAGCCTATTAAAATGTTAACATGGAATGAGGTTGGGCCGGGCCAAAAAAATCAAGAAAACATGTTTTTTCTCTCTTCTCAAGTCGCAGCGCCTAGGCGCCAGTGATTCTGCTGATTTCTTTAAAGTTGGCGCCTTGGCGTCAGTCAATCTGCAACTTTCTGACATCTTTTAGTATTTTTATCATAACTCTTATCCCTGATATCCGATTGAGATGATTCAAGATGCGTTGGAAAACTAACTCAAATTGCTACAACTTTTCTTTAGACATCATCCTCCAATTCGATCGTTTACTATATCAAAAGTGAGTCTCAATATAAGACTAAAAATGCGGAGCAAAACTTTTTCGGTTGGAATTTGATATGTGATCACTTCTTGGTTATATTTGATCCCTTTGAAATCTTTCTTCATTTAATTGACCATTAACACTCTCAAATATTCATCATGAGGTTCGGCGCAACTATTGAGTATTTGCATATTAGTCCCCGAACTGTGGATCTCTTACAAGTTAGCTCATTTATCCAATTTTGTCTACTTTTGCTTATTTTCTTCAATTTCATCACCTACATCACAATATCAAAATCACGTATTAAAACATCAACAACTCATAAGAATTAACCAAATAACAAGTTTAATGGTATTGATATCATAAGTGAAATATCACTTATCAAAAACCATGGACCAGGAAAAAAGCCTTTAAAATGCGAAGCTTGAGAGGCTAGTGGCAGTCGAGCGACAAGGTGTCGCTTGAGCGAAGGAGGGGCGACGGTCCAGCGTGCAGCGACAGTGTTTCTAGTTTTGCAGTTCGAGCCAAACCCTGGCAACAGTCCAGTGAAAATCTGCATTATTTTCTCATTTTGTTTCAAACTCGAAACCCTATACCCATCCAACTAATTTTGATATATTTGCACATTACTCCTTAAACTTTTATCAACGATCAATTGAAATCCTTTTGTCTACAGAATAAGCCAATTATAAAATCAACTAAAACCCAACAACAACTAAAACCACAAAAAATCAAATCATTCATAGCCACGTAAAACAATACTTTCAAAAACTCCATAACCAGCGCCTCAAAGCTCCCAAATAGACCCTAAAGGTTCTTTTACGACTTTTGTTGTCTTGAATTTTTCTTTTTTTTAGCTACACATGATATCAACAAGTGCTTCATGAGATTTTTAATCTGAAAACAGGCAAAAATTGAGCCTAACGATTTCCCGTTATCTCCTCAAAATAATTTTGTTCAACAAATGTCATAATGCCCTTGTCACGATAAAAATTGGAGTATGTTCCAAATTTGGAGAGGGTAAACTACTAGAAATTTGAATGAAAACTAGAAAAAAAAATGATTATATATATATATAAGATTTGCATTTAGTCATAAGTCATGCCGTCGCTACAATTTTCCTTTTGGCTCGGTAGCTTCCACCCCTGAATTGGAGAATTAGAGAAGCGTGCTCGAAGAGTTTGTCTTGTTAAAAATACGAGTTGAACTTGTCTTTTGTTATTGGAAATAGGCTGTATTTATAGAAATTGAAGAGTCAATTTACGCCTTTAGTTTGGTAGCTCGAGAAATATATGTGATGCAAATAAAATTGAACTTGTCTTTTGTTATTGGAAATAGGCTGTATAATTGGTGTATACTTTATATTCCGCTAATAAAATATATGTGCATGCAAATACAAATAAAATAACGATTTATCGAAACTATGGTGCGTACATAATAATAAGCAAATCACGACTTACTCAAACGTAAAAAAATGTAGAAATTCAAAGGAGATAAAATGAAGTGAGGTATGCAAATGCAAATCTTTTTAAAACGGATTTCGCCACTACACTGATACAAACGTGATCAAGAGGATGTCCATCTCCCTAGATATAACTCTTCTTCCAAAATAATATATCATAATATTAATTTTGTCAAGCGAACCAACACGACCGTACTATTCTAGAACGTAAGATATCAAATACTAATATCGAACACGAAACTTGAAAATTATTTCCACATAATTTAGAGAAAGAACGAATTAGAAATCAATTATGTGAAATTGATTTTGAGTGAATAAAATAAAATTAGGAGAATCCTATTTTTAGATTTTCCTGCGTCTTTTTCTAACTATCGCATCTATTGACAAAATTAATTTAACCATTAGATCGCACCATTTCATTTTTAATGGTTTAGATTACACATATCAAAAGATTATGGCTTTTCATCTATACCTTTTTGAATAATTACACACATTCTGAAATAATACGATTATTTGATTCGCACAATTTGCAATTGAAAAGTCACAACTAGTCGTCACATCAATTGAAAACTTTTCCAATTCACACCTATAAAAAAATCCTAAAAATTTCAACAATGGTCAAATTTCAACCAGTGGACGAATGCTAAGTAGGATCAATTAGAACCCAATTCACACAACAGATCTACTTGTAGGATTGGTACGAGGGGGCTTGAGAAACTATATACCTATTCTACATTGGTATGCCTTTTTAGTCCTTGAATTTATCTATTTGTACAATTTTTAGTGACACTTTTGGTTGACAATATTGATGTTGTTAAAATCTGAACTGTATATTTAAAAAATAATTTTTAAAATGGATGAATGTAATGCTGTCAAATGTAAGTTATCAACTATGATTGTAAAAAAAGACTGTACAAATAACATGATTGTTAATCATTTCACCGTCACCATGCCATGATTCTGTGGATCATTATCTGTTTAAATGGTATAATTACTAAAGATTTTGATTTTCTTGTTAGTAGAATCTTTCTTGCAATTGATTGCATGTTAATCTAGATATATTTGTTGAATCATGCTACATGTACATTCTACCGACATTATTGTTGACACTTTTTCAACGAGCACGATCATCTCTTTTGATTTCTCCTATAACATTTCACGTCGTTGTCCAGATTGTGACATTTAGGGAGGCGTCAATTAAAGTGTAAATAATCATGTACACCTAGTATTATTGATATTCGTTTATGTAGTCTACACGATGTTTAGGAAATACAACAGTTTCACAGATAGAAAAATAGTTTGACGGGACTGAGCACTGAGGTAAAAGGTAAACCATCTGTGGATTTTTGGAGGTACCATTAACAAGTTGAATTACTTGAACCGAATGTCCACTGCAAATGTATCTGCCACTACAAATGTCCGCGGATGAAGCCATGTGGCTAGGGACCAACCAAAAAACAAAGGGGCCACTTGGAGCCCCCCTATAGGAGGGAGGGGCTGTCGGTGGGACCCCTGTTCTTGGCCGGTCATTGACCCTGGCCAAGAAGCAAGGTCCAATGTCCACTTTGTTCTTCACCATTTTTTTTTATTAGATAAACCCACGTACAATTTTATTGCAGCCCCGTGTCCAAACTCATGATTGGATCCTCCCCTGGAACCAACGACATGGTGTGCATTGATATTTGGAAAAAAGTTGAAAGTTTGGTTTGAATATTGTGATTTACATGTATGTTAAAGAGATATAATCTCATATCGAATTAAGATAAAAATATTAACCAACTTATAAAAGATTTGATTACTCCTCTTAATAAGTTTGACCTTTTAAGATGGAACTCAAAATCTTATCATGGTATCAGAGTCCATTGAACTCCAACGAGCAATTCAATCCGATTAAAACTAAAAAAAAATGAGCATACGGATTTCAAGATTGGTCTGCTCAAACGAGCCACCATCTTGTGGAGGCATGTTAAGGGATATAATCTCACATCGAATAACGATGAAAAACATTGACCAACTTATAAAGGATTTGATTACCCATCTTAACAAGGTTGGTCTTTTAATATGGAACCCAAAATCTTATCAGACGAGCCCCATGAATCCATCAGTTTTGCAGGAATTTCTAAAAATCCAGCTATGATTTTCAATCCTCCGTTGCTATTATAGGAATGATTTCTTGTGCATTTTTGTCCGAAATTATAAATGCTTACATGCGAATATTCAAACTCATTAGTATACTTTCCTCTAATATGTTAAAAACGTTTTATTGGAGCCCCTGTAACTGGCTGCACTATGCAAGTGCACAGTGTACAGCATCAACCTTCAAGCATGGTATTGATTTATTCAAGACATACAAAATTATTCATTTAAAATAAATGCAATAGACCAATAGTGGAGCGAAATTACCAATATACATTTTATATTTTTAGGAGATAAAAGAGGATAAATCTGTCTATTTATATGCATGGGAGAAGTTAGACCTTATCATGCCTCGTTGATTTATATGTACGCGAAAAAAAAAAAAAAAAGGAGTAAATAAGTAAGGATTTCGCTATTTGTACATAAAAATGTATATAATGTGAAAGGAAAAAAATAATTATATTTTTGAATTAGCTGATGATAAAGACTCTGTTTGTTTCCCATTTTGGCTGCACATTTTAATAGTTTTCTTAACAGTTGCCAATCACGCAACCTTTTTTTTACTCTTTATCTCACACTGGGACCCACTTGCAGGAAAACAACGATCAAAAAATGCATCTCAAATATAATTCATTACATAAATTTTGATATACATATAACAAGATTAAGTGTGTTAATCATGAAAAAACTATTCGCTAAAGGAGAAAGTTATTTTAATATCTTTCAAGCCCTTGATGTAATGTAGGCTCCGTCAACATTTTTGGAAAGTAAAATATAACGTACTGTCCCCCCAATCAACTTATATTGACAATTACTTTTGACAAGAGTTTTGAGTAATAATATAACTACCGCTACAAATATTAAGAAATTGTGAAAAAGAAAACAACTTATTATGAGAGAGAGAGAATGTCGTCAAATTTGGCAATAATGTTTCATTATTTCTTGTTTAAGTTTTTTGTCTTTTTCACTAGAATTTCAATATGAGACATTCGACAATAAGCCGACAATAAATCGACAATAACACTTTTGATTGAATATATAATTTATCCATCTAGTGCTTTGACCAAGTCAAGTAGCGAATCGAGAATTTTTTTTTTCCATTTTGGTACATTATATGCGAGCATGGCATGAGCTGAGTGATAAGAGGAGTGAAGGACAATCACCAGATCCATGGAAGACTACTTCTCATCTAGGGAAAAATAAAATTAAGCATCTCTATTTTTTCTCTTCTTCTCAACAATATATTTTTCAATAAAATAATATAACGTACAATCCAAAAAAAATTCTTTCATTTTTTACCGCACATTTTCATTGATTTACTATTCAAAAATGTGTTATATATATCATTATTTGTGTTATATGATTATAATGCTAAATGTATACTTAAAAGTGTACATTTTTGTTGACACTTGATGTGGTATTAAAACATGATAGATTGAAGGAAAATAATTTCAATAATATAATGTCACGGACATTAACGTAGAATACACATAGGCGATCGTTGAGCTGTTGGCCTATTTATGCCTCGTCTTGTCAAGAGATATGGGCTATGGCTAGGCACTGTCTTTATCTTCAAGGGTTATTTGGCACCCGTTTGGTCCAGATTAAAATTTGATTTTTCAAGTCAAAATTAAATAATCAATATTAACCACATTTTTATGGGTCTTATAATTTTTCAACCACACGCTTCAAAAACTTTTATATTAATCTACTAAAAATCTAATTTTAATCACCCACCAAACACATCAAATTTGGGATTAAAAGATATTGCCTCTGTTTGACCCCATTTTTATTTAATATATATATATATATATATATATATTTTTTTTTTTTAAATAATGATTTTGTTGAGAATATATGGTTAAAAAAATTGTAAAATTATTTTATAAAGAATGTGTAGTTGAAAATGAGTTTTGAAAAAATGGAAGTCAAACATAGACATAATATCATTAGTATTAAGGGTGTGTTCGGTAGAGATTAAAATCGGATTAAAATTGAAAAATTAGTCGTTATTGTTGACTTTTATTAAACGAGTGAAATACAATAACGACTGTATTTTTAATTTTAATTGAATTTTAAGCACGACCGAACACGCCATAAATACCAATTTAGATGTAAGTACATGATATTTTCTAAATAAGTTATAAATTATTGTATTTAATTGAACATGTAATTTAATATTACAAATGTTTTCACTTATACATGACACCACTAATACTAAATAACATTATTCTGAAAATTAACTTGCTCCTTTCTCCATCCTCAATTTTAGTTGTCACGTGTACACCAATGCATGTTTTTGCATTGAAGTTCTTGCAATTTCATTGTAATGAAGATGAGCGGTGGGTCTTACATGATATATGATAATAGATGGATAGTAGTTGTAAATGTATGATTAAAAATAAAGTTTAAATTTGACTTTAATTATAAGGAATTAATATGTAAGCGAACGACACTTTAATTTTATACAATTTAATCATTGATATACTCAATAACGGTCCTTATATTATGCTCATGTTTGGTCCACGTTAAAATTTTCATTTTCATTCTTCTACTCATTTTCAATCACACATTTTTCAATAATATAATATTTTCTATCACATCAATAATTTTTCCTTCTTTTTCAATAACGCATTTTCCATCAATCTACTATTTCAAAATACATTCTTCCAAAATAATGTGGCTCAAACACATCCTATATAGTGGTTTGCATATACATGACATGATTAAATATGATTGAATTAGAATTTCTTCTATCAAATAAAATAAAAAATCTCTCCTATATCTTTTTGATACATTATTTGTATGTAAATTATTATATAACTCTTTATTTATAGTTAACGTTATTTTTATATATATATGTGCATGTTTGAGCCCCATTTTTTCGCGTAGAATGCATTTTGAAATAGTTGATTGATGAAAAATGTGTGGTTAAAAATAAAGAAATTTTTTAAAATTGTGTAATATTATTTTATTGAAAAATGTATAATTGTTAAGAAGTGAGAAAAATGCATTTTAAAAAAAAATGAGATTGTGCCCATGTTTGGTACACATTAAAATTTTTATTTTTCTACTCATTTTCAACTACATATTTTTCAATAAAATAATATTTTTCATCACATCAATGACATTTCATTATTTTTTAACAACATATTATCTATCAATTTACTATTTCAAAATACATTCTTTCAAAATAACATGGCTCAAACACACCATATAGACCAGCCAAGATCTTTTTCTCTGTCTTTTGCATTGGTGGCCTTTCAGTCAAACATTAGTCTTTCTGTCTTTGGTTCCCAAAAAACCAAACCAATCCAAAGCCATTCACAGCAGCACAATACCACCCACAGACTCAACAGAAGCGTATCAAACTGGCTAAAGCAATAACTCTCCATCAACTAATCAATCTTCTTTCTTTTCCTCTAATTTATACCCACTGGTTAATTGGTGGACTTGTATATCGGAGAAGTCCTTTTCCCTCTCTCCTCTCTCAACCTCTGGATCTGATCAATTGAGTGAGAAAATGAATGACCAAATGAAGCTCCTGTCTCTCTAGATGTCTTTAGTCTTTAATCCTTTTTCTTTACCTTTTCTTGCTTTAGGGTTTGTTCTTCTATACCCCTCTAAATATAGAAAAATGCTGCCCTTTTTCTCCCAAGTGTATCTGTCTCACTCCTAAACACTCGCTTTCGCTATTCAAATACACTTTTTTTAGAAACCGTTCTTTTCATCATTACTACAACATATATCATCGATCGTCCCTTCGTCTGTTTGTCATTTATTTGCTGGTTTATTCCCTATGTTCTTGTGAAGTGAGGGTTCCGATATTAATTAATTCTGATAAATCTTTAAACATGGCGAGGGAGAAGATTCAGATCAAGAAAATCGACAACGCCACTGCCCGGCAAGTAACTTTCTCCAAAAGAAGAAGAGGTCTCTTCAAGAAAGCTGAAGAACTTTCAGTTCTTTGTGATGCTGATGTTGCTCTCATCATCTTCTCCTCCACTGGCAAGCTCTTCGAGTATGCCAGCTCCAGGTAGCATGCGTAGAGAGTAATGGCATACTTATTCTGTCTGTTCCAATCTGGGTTTTTTCTGTAATTCTTCTTCTAATATGCCTTTGCCTGTGTGCCTTATGCTGTTCTGGTTGAGTTATCACTGATCTACCACAAATATTGGTGCTTATTCTTTCATGAATATGGAAATAATATCTGGATATTATTCTTCAATCATTTCACATTGAGAGTTTTTTCAGGCATTTTTTATTTCCCAAAGTAGTCAGGTTAGGCAGCTAGCGCATTTCTTTTCCCCTTTTTGTGGAAGTCCCACTATCTCAAAGCTGATTTTACTAATTATATTGTTACAAACACAAAATCTGCACATGTTAAATCTTTATGAACTCAATCATATTTATGTTTACCGTTTGCTAGTTATACGAGGGCACGCTCGATAATATAATAGACGAGATTTTAATTAATCTATTTGATTTTGTTCAGTACCTTGAATCCTCATTATCAGACATGTATGGAGCGATTTAACATGTAACCCTAGCTGCATCTTATTTTAATTTTCTATCATCTTGGTCTTTGGAAAGGGATATGATTTTTTATTGGCTCATCTGCTATGTAATTTTCCAATTATGGAACTGTCATTGTATGGTGCCAGATGTAACTATTTGAACCATTATAAGAAAAATCATACATCATTTCTAAATGCTAGAACTTCACAAGGAGTTCTTAATCACTTTAAGGAGGAAGTATCTCATTTTTTTTTTTTTTTATCTAAACTAACTTTCTTTGACAAGTTCAAAACATCAACATTGGAGACATTATCGACGCTACTAATTGAATAGTCTTTGAGAATGCTTTAATGGGATTTCCTGTTATGTATGAGAAAAATTAAAAAAAATAAAAAATCTTTCCTTAATGTTCATTTAACTAATTTCCTAACTTGTTTTTCATTTGTTTACGCTCTGAAGTATGAAGGAAATACTTGAGAGGCATAACCTGCAGTCAAAGAACCTTGAAAAGATGGAACAACCATCCCTTGAGTTGCAGGTAATTTTCTTCTTTTGCACTTCTTTTAATATGTTACAACATTGTATTAATGTTGAGCCCAAGCAACTCAAGTTGATAATTTGGATGCTCGTTTTTACCTTTAAACACTGAAAGAATAAGGATATGTCGTGCAGCTGGTCGAGGACAGCAACCTCTCTAAATTAAGCAAAGAAACTGCTGAGAAAAGCCATCAACTAAGGTATATGTTTAATAAATATTGTTTTCTTAATTAATCTCTCTTTAATATCTATTGTGCAACACGGAGTATTTACTATTAACAGGCACATGAGAGGTGAGGAGCTGCAAGGTTTATGTATTGAAGAGTTGCAGCGTCTGGAGAGGTCACTTGAAGTCGGATTAAATCGTGTAATAGAGAAAAAGGTTGTGCTTGACTCCTTGACGTTTTGCCGATTCCACGATATATATATTTCACATTTATGGACTTGTTCATTGACAAGCTATAGTGTTCTTATGACAGGGTGAGAAAATTATGAAAGAGATCAATCAACTACAAGAAAAGGTTAGCACAACATTCTAATTACACAAGACTAGATTGTAAGATCGATGAAAGACGCTTTGAATAAATTACCAAGCACTTGAGAACTTGTGAAATGTGCAGGGAATGCAACTCGTGGAAGAGAATGAACGCTTAAGACAGCAGGTAACAAAACCGCCCCAAATCTCTGTCTGCCTATATATGTATAATGGAAGATTTCACTGCATATTTGTTTACAAGGTTATGGAGATATCAAATGGGCGCAAAAACACGGCTGAAACTGATTTAGAGAACATAATCTACGAGGAAGGGCAGTCATTGGAGTCTGTCACTGACAACTGTAACTCGAATGGCCCTCCACTAGATGATTATAGTTCAGATACATCTCTTAAGCTGGGGTGAGTTTGATTTTTATTTTTCCTACGTAAGACCTCCAAGCCGTGTGGTTTTTAAGCTGAATTAATATCTAAGTATGCAAAATTAGGTTTTAAAAAAAAAAAAATTCCCACCCAATTTTATTTACTTAAAAGAAGAAATGTTAGTTAAACCTTTACTTTTTACGGGATCTTCCCCATAAATACATCGCGTTACTTGATGTAGCGTCGCCTCCACCCAAAAGAGACCCTTTAGAGATATGGTTTTTAGACAACTCTTTTCTTGCAGGCTACCGTATTCTGGTTGAATCCTAAGGGCCTAACTGTTGTGGGACAATTATATAGTCTCAAGCTATGGGAGAACTGACTGATTATTGTGAATGTTGAAGGTAACACCAAAACTTGTGGGATCATTATGAACCTGTAACCCTGTAGAGAACTGTTGCTAAATGTTCTCGCAATATTTTCCCAGTTTCTGTATTTACGGTTGCCGGAAATGTTTGTGTTCATTTAAAGGGCTTCTTCCACCTCGCACAAATCTTCTCTACAGGGATTCTAGTTTGTGTTTTTGTTACAAGGCGTATGATTGCATGATCTTCTTTATCATTTGCATCATAAAAATAACGATGATGCTCAAATACCAGTCAGAAGAAAGACGAGAATACATGGGACGCGCACTATCCCAAGTTTCCTCAATTCAAATAGCCAGAGATTAATCAAAATTTAACTGTCTTTTTTCACCACGTGCATTTTCATCCAACCGTCGAAGACGAGAATACAAGTATACAACGGGGTTTATTTTTTTGTTCTTAATTCTTCCTGGGTGGTGGGTTGGGGTGCGGTGGCATTATTAATAATAGAATTAAAATATTGTACAATAAAAACAACTTTAATGGTCTGATTCCTCGTCATCATACATGGATTGATATTTTCCTTTAGCTTCTCGACTGGTTACTTGAGGGAAGTTAATGGCCTTTTTTAAGGAGGTTGGAAAAATCGAAGAATCTATTTTTTGAAAGCTACTATCTTAAACGTTGGTTGAATTTTGGTTTTTTTTTTTTTTTTTTTTTTTTTTATGAACTGAAAACCAGCATTAAATATTGTTGCTGACTAAAAATGATGTGGTAAAAACAGTTCTACTTTAAAGAAATATTTATGAAGTATTGCTTGAACGGAATTGAGCCAATGTTTCTCAACAACTATTATTCTTTTCCTTTCGAACTCATTTTCAATAAAAAATTTACGATAAAATATTTTATATATAAATTCAAAAAATACATTTTTAAATACTTTTAAATCACATTATTTAATAATTTACTATTTCAACATTCATTTTTCCAACTTTAATAGTACACAAACAAGGTAATCATTGCTTAATGTGAAATATTAGGTGATAATGTTGGGGTTGTCACATATTGTGCTGTGCAAATATGCTATTTGTCCTGGGATTAAATCCCGTGTCAAATGGACAAGTAGCATCTCCCTTGCGCTGCGAGTGATCGATCTTGATGGCGGGCAGTGTGACAGTAAATGTAAATCATTCTTCTTGTAAATTACGATGGCATTTATCCGATCTGATCTCATTACTCATAATTTCGATCTCAAGGTTAATACACGGCAGTAGTTTAATCTATTATTTTAATTATGGGGGAGGTCGGACTCCAACAAGATTTATTGAGATCGGCCTTAACCGCATCAGAAATGAATTTTGGAGACTCCCTAATCCATTTCGAGTGAGTAAAACGCAAAAAGACACCTTGTAGCGTACACTAAAAACTGTAACAATCATAACATGTTATCTCAAAATGATCCACGTCATCCATCATTAACGAAGAAAAATATGTGTGAACAATTGTAGGTTTGCAGCGCAACAAAAGAAATAAAAATTCTTAAGAGTTAATATGAATATTAAAATCGGACTTTGGGGACTATTTGTTAATACAAAAAATGCTATTTGGACCTTATTGAAATTCTCACGGAACATACAACAATTCGCGAGGAGAATGAAGGCGCAAGAGATGCGCATAAGATAATGCGAACCGCTCCCCCATCTGGTGGCTACATGGTTCAAATATCTTAATGTCAAATAACCATTTCGTTTCGTGCTCCAGTTTGAACATCAAAACTAGTGAATTTAGAAAATAAAAATTATAATTAGATAAGTAGGAATTGTTGATCAGATTTCTATCAACGGTCATGATTATTAACGATCTAATCTATAATAATTAGGAGTGGTTGTGATTATTAACAACATAATCTATAATTATTCTAACAAACATAATCTGAGTGGTAAAAAAACGTTATGATTATTCTAACAAACATAATCTATATTTATTCACCTTAATATTAATTCCACAATTTCATAATAATTTATGAATATCAATTTTCCGTCAAATCAAAAATATTTCTAAGCACGATCTGAAAATGTTTCTATCTCGAATTCATATGCGAAGCAATGCATTAAAAACGCAAAAAAAATAAAAATATATCAATTACATCACGCAAGAGTTAGATTCTTGAATCTTGAATTTCTTCAACGTTTCTTGAATCTTCCTTTGATGTCTCGTTCTTCTTCAGTGATTCCAAGCAATGCTGTAGGGAAGTGACTTGCAACGAAAGCTTCTTAAAAGCTTTACAAGAAATAATGACTTTAGAGTATTTTCAAGAGACTCTTTAAACATGAGATGCTCTTTATTTTAAAGAGTCGACATTTAAAATAATGCTCCAAGAGACTCTTTAAATTAACATTTTAATTTAGAGAGTGAGTTTGACTATCCAAATTTGGAGAGCCAAACCCACTCTTTATAATTAAATGCATTCAAAAAGTTTCAATTTTCAACGTAGCAAATCAATAAAATAATATAAAGAAAAGCTAGTTACAATAAAAGATAAAGAAAAATAATAAATATTTGCTGGGAGTAGTAAAATTAAGTGTTAAATATAAAGAGTTTGTTGGAATACTTCAAAATTTTAACTCTTTAAATTTATTGATGCTCTCCAAATGATAAAATATACTCTTTAAAAATAGAGAGCCTCTTGGATATGCTCTTACTGCTTTACAACAAATAATGACTTGATACCCAACTCTCTCTCTCTCTCTCTCTTTTTGAGCATCTAACTTCCTCTCAAGCTTCCCCATTTTATTCGTAGATGAATATCCATATTTATAGGATAAAATTTATGTCAAATTCGTGCCCTAGATGGTTTACATAAAGTGTTTGATTGAAAAATGGAAAGAAAACGATATGTTTGGGACAAAATTTTGTGATTACAATAGTATAGGGAGTGAGATCGCGCAGCATAAAGACTTCAGGGGCTGTTTTTGCAACAATGGTAATTGCGATTGCAACCCTTAACGTTTGTTTGAGCCCATTTTTGGGGGAAAAAAGAGCTGTAATAGTGTTTTTTTTTTAAATGTGATTAAAAAGTAGAATTTTTTTTTAAGTTTACATGTAAAATAATTTTATTGGAAGAATAAATGGCTGAAAATGAGTTTGACAAAATATATTTTTAGATAATGCAGTTCAAACAAGAGCTTAGTTTTTCACCTATTACAATTTGATCTCGTATGATATTCAGTTTGCATCATTTCTTCTTTGAATCTTGATCGTTCAGCTTTACTTCACTATAAATTGGTCCACAACATTATTCAATCATTCGCAATCGATTCAATGCAAGTTACAAGAGAGTGCAATTAAGCCCCTAAACTTTTGAAATATTGAGTTTAGCTCCCGAAAATTATGAATCACTTCCTATTTCTCCCATATGAAAAATAAGATCTTAGATTTTTCACATATTTTTCCAGCTGTGCAATTGCAAAGTTGCCACGAACAATTAATAATCAAAATTTAAAAGTCTGGACACTTCAAAATGATTAGCTCAATGTTCATATAGTCCAAACATGCTATTGAATTGAACATACTAAAAGAAACAAGCTATATGCGATTTAGTACTTGTTAAAATTACCATTCCAAAATTGAAGTCCCAATTCACCTTCGACATAAGAGTTTGGCAAGTGTAGAACTCTCGGTTGCAGTTGAGATTCTGAATAAGACATCAAACGAAATGCTCGTCTTTGAAGTGGAACACCGAGTTACCATCAATTAAAAGAATAATGTTATTTAACACCAGTGGTCAGTGGTGTTAGAACACCAGTTTATGTGGCAATATGCGATAAATTCAATTAAGCCCGTGTTTGATGAACATTAAAATTTGCATTCACAATCTTCTACCCATTTTCAATCACACATTCTTCAATAAAATAATATTTTTCATCACATCAATAACTTTTTATTTTTTTTCTACCACACATTCTCCATCAATCCACTCTATAGGCGGGGCGGTGGGGGCCCTCAAAGTTGGGGTTCAACCTTTTTTTTTTTAGAATACATTTTTTCAAAATAATGTGGCTCAAACACATCCTAAATGTGAGATTATGCGATTCATTTAATGGAACGTGTAATTCAATACCATTAATGCTGCCGCCTAAATAGATATTAAGGGTCCGTTTGATAGCCTAGAAAATGGGTAGAAAATGAAAATATTTTCTAACTTTTAGCCAATTAAGGGTGTTTGATAGCACAAATTTTCCTGACAAAATGTTTTCCACCTTTTTTCTAGGTACAATCTTTTGATACACAAGCTTGATTTTGTTTTCCCACCTATTGGTGGGAAAACATTTTTCATTTTTTTTTGTTTTTGTTTTTGTAATGAGAACAAATTCTAGATATAATGGTAAAAAAAATTTTCACTTTTATTGATAACTTCCATGCAAAACAAAGTCAAACGAATGATATTCGGTATGGTAATTTTTTTTTATAATTGAAACAAATTTTAGACCCAATGGTAGAAAAAATTATCACTTTAATGGACAAATTCCATAAAAAAACGAAGCAAAATTGACACTAAATTTTCAACATTTTCCATGGAAAATTATACCAATCAAACACAATTAATTACAATTCTCAATAAAACATTTTCTAAGAAAATCAATTCTCTGTAAAATATTTTCTTTCCACCCATTTTTCACATTTGCAATCAAACGGACCCTAAATACTAGTTGTGTTAAACAACATTACTCAAAATAAAAATATAGTCCTATAATTTTCACGTAATTAAGAAAGTCAACAAATTAATTAAAAAGGAATGCCCTAATTTTCTTTACCCATTTACTTACGTTTTCTTACCAATCACTCAATTTTTTTATTTGTTATTATAATTTTGTGTCGGTAAGTTTAATCAATTTGAGTGTGCGTGTCACAAGTTCTCTTACCAATCATAGAATATGGCGTAAGTGCCTCATATCAATCATAGAAATGGCGTAAGTTCAATCAATTTGAGTAATTCATTGTCAATTTGTATAAAAAGCCTTGTACTTGTCAGTATTAATGAATCGAGTCGAGCTACCACAAGCCCAAACGATTCGACTCATTTTTCTAAATAAATTAATAAAATAAGTCAAAAATGAATAAATTTATCAAAATTAATAAAACAAGTACAATCATGAGGAAAAAAATGAGTCGACTCAGTGGCTTGTCCCTACAAGCTCAAATGAGTTGGCTCATGAAAAATGTGAGTTCGACTTGATCTAGTCCATGTCTCGTCTCAATACGAGCTGAGCAGCCCTTGGAATAAATTGAGCCCAAGAGTCAATGAACGGTTCGACCCATTTACCAGACCCTACCCTTATATCGTCTCTCTTCAATCTCGAAAATCGAAAATGATTTATACTTGCATTAAAAATCCTTGAGACAATGTCACTTGTACTGTTGTACACCTTTTCTTAACATGATTGTTAACATGTCATTTTTTTTTGGTAAGGTAATTTTTTTTTTTGTTTTTAACAACAGTTTTTCATGTGTAAATTTTTTTTTTTCGCGTATTGGCTCGGTTTGAAATTTTGTAGCCCGGTCTTGAATCCAATCCTGGATCCGCCCTGAGGCTAGTGTTGATTGGGTGAAAAAATTCTGTAAAATTTAAACTATTTAATGATGTGTTGTCACGCGTCAAAGTATTAAAAAAAATGTAAAAGATAATGTCATGCTTGCAGTTCCCTTTCCTTTTTGTGTGTCATTATTTATGCAACTCAAAATTGCATCATTTCGCAGCAACAATAATACACATAAGCAGCAACAATAATACACATAAGTAGAGCTAGAGGCAGCTTTCTAAGCAAAATACAGAAAAACGGATATTTATTAACTAAAAAATAAAAAATCATAATGATTCTTCCAACATGAGAAGATAAATATGTTGTTATACAAAAAATAGATCGACCAGTTGGCCATGTATAGAGAGAATGACAGACGGGATATGCTGGGGGTTGTTTGGGTGGGTCCATTTTAATTTTTTAAAGAATTTAACAAAATCACTTAAATTATTAGATCGACTTAAATTATGGGTAGGAGGAATTGTTCCACCTGTAAAGGTCCCAACAACCGCCTTTATGAAAGTAACAAGTCTAGAGAAGAAATAGACCAAATTAGACTTTGCTCCGGTTTGGCACTCTTTCTCATTCTCAATTTTTGGTTTTTATCTTAATTTTAATTACACAATCTTTCATAAAATAATATTACACGTAAATAAAAAAAATTTCTCGTTTAAAAGAAAGGGGGGCAAACGGGTTGTTTATTTGATGTAGTTAAAAGTAAGTTGGTATTATTCCCTCGATGCAAAGATAAAATTGAAAAAAAGAAAAGAAAAGGCATAAGATTCCTTTCTTAGACAAGACAACTTGACAAGTGTCCGAAATAACTCAAATTCACAATTTTTTTCAGGATAATAAAAACATTTAGGGACGGTTCTCATTATTGTTTTCAAGCCGTTTTCCGTTTTCCAAAACAGTGAAAACGGTTCTTTTTCATGTTTTCGAAAACGCGTTTTTGAAAACAAGTTGAAAATTCAAAACGACAAATTTGTCGTTTTGAGTGTTTTCAGTTATAATCAAATCAAAACTTTCAAAACGTGTTTTGGATAGTTTCAGAACAATTTTTCAAAATGTCAAAAATAACACATTTTCAATAATTTCAAAATAGACACTCAAACCCCAAAACCCAAAATGAATTCAAAATTCAAAACTGAAACACAAAGAGAATAGCCCATTACTTTTTCAGGTTTCTATTTTGGAATATTCTTGTTTTCTAGGATTTTTATTTGTACATGTCTTAGCACAATTATGTTATCTAGCCTAGGTTTGATTTAGATTTTTTTTAAAAAAATTAAAATTTCAGTAAATTTTTATAAAATATATAATTGAAAAGTTGTGAATTTTATAAAATACGTAATTAAAATTAATTCTTAACGTTGACTTTAAAAAATGAATGTAATTTTTTTAGTTGAATCAAATAGGGACTTATAGTTTCAAGCTGGTTTAATATCTTGTCATTGGGGTGTTAAGTGACCCACCCATGAGCCCCATTCCATCTGCCAGTGTTTACTGTCTTAAATAATGCTTAGACATTACATCAAGTCCTTCGTGACACACTTAAAAGTTGGTATGACTTCAAGTCGTCGTATCAATTGGTACTTGAGATTGTAATGTTCTTAAAATTTAAATTAATTAATATTCCTCGTCTCATAAAAATATATTTTTATCCGTCCCAAATTAAGATCGCTGATAGTATATTGATTTCTTAATTTTCTAATACATCCCATATTTAATGTGTCTTATTATCAGTAAATATTAACTATTATTTAATGTATGGACGTATTAGAAAACATATAAGAAAATTTTATATTTTCAACTATATTAATTACATTTTCTTAACATCTTTAAAAATAAAAAAAATAAAGAGAATGGAAAGCTAAAGCCTTATATTCATAGATAATGTTTGTGACAACAAAAATATAATTGTCATAATAATTAAGGCTACAAAAAATAAAATAATCATCCTTATTTTTTGCTACATAGAAAATGGAGAAATCACACGCACTACAATTGACCAAGACTGTCGGTGGCTCGATGGTAAAACGCTAAAGCAATAATGCGAGGCAGATCTCAATTATATACACGAAAAGGAGCAGATTTCTATGAAAGTATATGAAACAAAAAGGAAAAAAGTAGCGACAGACTGAGACAAAACGGTGATTTCTCTCCCCATTAACCTGCCCTTGTTTGAACAGTAATTTTTGAGAGTACTTGTGTTTGAAAAAAAATAATTTAATTTGCATATGAAGTATTTTATTACGTGAATGCGTGGTTAAAAATAATTACGATAGGAGAGAATGATGGGCTCATTCTACCCGTCTGCAATTGGGGTCCATGTGAAAAAGACGCCGCACCATTTAAACAAGATACCCATCAATTCAGTCAAGCTGTTTCTTGTACTATCTAAACATATTTACATGTTCATGTGATTATTCCTTGGCCTTGTTATGCTTTCTGATTGGTGTATACTATTAATAAATTACATTGTTGATTGTGATTTATGGGATAATCAATCCATTGGTGAATCGAAGTTCTGTAAGGGTCCGTTTGATAGACCACGTTTTTCATGGAAAATGAAAAAAAAATTCCATCCATTTTTCAATTTTTGTAGTATTTGATAGACAAAAATTTTCCGGAAAAATATTTTTCATATTTTCTAGGAAAATAAATTCTTAATGTTTTGGTGGGTAAATATTTTCCATGTTTTTTTTTTGACAATTGAAAAAAATTCTAGACACAATGGTAATTTTTTTTCACTTTTATTGACAATTTCCATGCAAAACAAAGTCAAACGAATGTTATTCGATATATTTTTTTTTTCAATTTTTTGTTCTTTTTGCAATTGAAACAAATTTTAGACCCAATGGTAGAAAACATTATCACTTTAATGAATAATTTTCATAAAAAAACGAAGTCAAACGGATACCAAATTCTCAACATTTTCTATGAAAAATTATACTAATAAAACATAATTAATTACAATTCTCAGTAAAACAATTTATAGGAAAATATTTTCTTGTAAATTTTTTTTTTTCCATCCATTTTCGCTTTGCAATCCAACGACTCTAAATTTTTTGGCTCTTCTTTTTTTTTTTTTTGGGAAAATACAGATGTGTGTGTGTATAAGTGCGTGTATGTATTGGAAGATAGGTGGGCATGTGAGATGCTTTTAATGAGACCGATAATGACAATGGCCCCTCTTCAATTGCATTCTCTCTCCTGCATGAAAGTTACTTTAGTTGAGTGTTCCAAAGTTAAGACTTGAAAGCCCATTTGTTGTTTTATAGCGTAGAATCAAAATCAAGATCAAGAAACATTATGAGACACCTCCATAGCAGTTGTAGCTGCAGAGGAGGAGCCATGGCTGGTGCTTTTGTGTTGCTTCTGCCCTTTCTGTTTCCTAGCCTTTTCACTCCTCTGACCCATGCTTCACCTTCCATGATGTCGGTATGATTATGAAATCGTAATTTTCTTGTTTTTGCGTGTATTTTGATTGATCTATGTATAGTATGCGAATTCCGTGTTTCTTGTCTTTTGAGTGGTTTTTACCTTTTTATATCTGGGTTTTGTTTAGTTTGAGGGAAATGCTTGAAAAAGAAGAACAAGAAAGAAAAAAGATTTAAACTTTTATCTTTTGCTAGTTATGTATAACATGAAAGAAAAAGATTCAAACTTTATTTTTTGCTAGTTACATATAGTTTGAAATTTGGGAACAAATTTCTGAAAAGATTCGATCCTGAGAGGGGTTATTTTTTTTATTTTTTTGGGTGGGGTGGGGATTTGTTTTTAATCTTTAAGATTTTAGTGCTTACCTGCAGAAAGGAAAGAGCGGAAATATTACATTTTCGAGACTTGGGTATTGATGCTGAATTTGGAAAGGTGGAAATACCTTGGGGATTTATTCCAAGTTGGGATCATAAACTGGATTAGAAAATTGCAAAAAAGAACTTAATAGAGCATCATTTAGGTAGATGTGGGATAAGGGTTTAGATGGATATGGAGTGGATGAGTTCGATATGTTGATCTATTTTGATCTGGAAGCTTGTGGAGATGCACATGTTTTCCAGGATAAGCCTTATCGAATTTGACTATTTCAAGACTCAATAGTACTAGAAGATTTCCTTTTCAATCCTACTTTGGATTTTGGAAAGTAGAAAAGGGGTTTTGGGATGATAGTAATTGGTGATGCAACAAGTGAAACTATGATAATGTTTTACCTTCCGAAAAGAGAAAATAATATAAAACTTCAGACGAAATGAGTTAGGTTTGCTTCTCTGGGGTGGGGAGTGCGCTTATCTTCGAATGCTGGTGCAAGTTGTCAAAGAACAGGGACCACTTCTCCGGTAAAAAAACGAGACTTTAGAAAAAAGTAGCATTAAATGGTTCCTTGTGGAATGGCAAAAGCGCTTAATTAATGGCAACCCAGGATATGTGATTTTTGTTCATAGTTCGGATTCCCGAACCGGCAACAGATGAATCTGTTTAATTAGGAAATATCAAAAGTTTGTGCATTTGTTGTTTGCCAACTGAAACATTGTCTTTAGTTAATTTTATTTGCTTGTGCAGGAGTGGAATGCTCCCAAACCTAGGCATTCACGACTTCTCAAGAGTGCTCTGCAACGTCAAACTGTGAGTAAGAGTTTTTTGAGCTGTATGCATGTATTTTAACAAAAAATCTTGTCTCTGACTCTTTTGAGTTGGATGAAAACTTTTTGGAGCTATATGCTTGTATTTTCAACAAAAAATATTGTCATTTGAGTTGCATGAAAACTTCTCTTCATTTGTTGCTTTTTTTTTTTTTTTTTTTTTTTCTTTTCAGTCGAATGAACAGCAGCTATGGATGCCTTTGGCCGACGAAGGATGGAAAACCTGTGCTGAATCAGACACTCCCTCCAGTGAGTAATAATAAGCAACCAAAAATGGGTTGTAGCATTTTTATTTTCTTTTCCCCCTTTTCGTGGAGGCAATTTAAGGAGGTGTAATTGCCATCTACGACTATATTCACACATTTCTAACCTTTACTAAATTACTTATTTCTTTGAAACAGCAATGCCAGAAAAATCTCGAGGATATATTCAGGTTTTCCTTGATGGAGGACTAAATCAGCAGAGAATGGGGGTAGGATTTTTATAGTTTCAATTTTCATTTTATAAATTACTTGAGAAAGATAATTTATAATTGTAGATTGTAAAAAATTGTCATTACTACTTCATAAGTTGCTAATTCAAACTAGTTGTCAGTTGATCTAACTGATGTGTACTCTTTTACAAAGATTTGTGATGCAGTGGCTGTTGCTAAAATTTTGAATGCAACTCTTGTTATCCCTCTTCTTGAAGTAAATTCCGTGTGGCAAGATTCGAGGTCCTACTCATTAACTCCATGCATTCACAATACTTTTTCTAATATTCTAATCTTTCAGATTTAAAGCAGTAATCATATTAATAGCACTAGTACTTTTTCTCCTGCAGCACCTTTACGGATATTTTTGATGTGGATCACTTCATTAATGTATTGAAAGATGATATATCCATTGTGAAAGAGTTGCCGGACGACTTCTACTGGAGCACAAGGGAATATTATGCTACAGCCACCAGAGGTAATAGAGTCAAAACAGCACCCATTCATGCTTCAGCAAACTGGTATATAGAGAATGTCATGCCTATCCTGCAGAGGTGAGTATATAGTAGATATTTTTTCCTTCTTGTCAAACATTCAACCATTTAACAATATGAATCTTCCAGTGAACTGTATGGCATTTTCTGAAGCTAGATATACACAAACATTATTGTATATATACAGTTTAGAATGGGTAATATGTCCACCAGTTCGCTTTGCTTAATGATAACTTGCCCGTCTATCTAAGGTAAATATACCAATCTTGATTTGTTTCCTCTAGTTCTATTTGAGAACCCTTGGCTATATGACTAGGGCCTGCTGAGAATGAATATGTAAATTTCGATCTGATCAGGAATTTGGCTTTTTTCCAAAACCCATGGCACATGCACAATAAACCAAAATTTTATTAACAAAACCTTCAAGTGCTAACATATTTCGCTTGCCTTCATTCTCAAGAGAGCAACCACAATTTTGTTAATGCTATTGTTGAACTTGGGACATGTTTTGAATTCATCAGATGGTTGACATTTTCAAAGGTATGATGATTGAGAAATTGATTTAAGTTGATTTATGAGAAGGGTTGCTACATATGAGCCAAGAATCTTCAGTTAAGAGTTTGGTAGTTGTGTTTCTTTCGTTGAGTTTCTACATGACGATGTTAAGACAAATGATTGTCGTTTTAACCTTACACCGATGTCCCTATGGTTCTTTAGCTTTATTACTGGTATTGACCTTATCAATATCTCAAATCAATGTATGGGGTCTGTTTGGTACCTAAATGGGCGCCGAAATCGGACCGAAACATTTGTCAGGGAAGACCGAGAGCTAACTATTGAGACCAGACGCATACTTCGTTTTCTTCAATTTTTCAATAAAGACAAATTAATTCCATTTTTGTCTAAATCGCGGAGTAAATTTGCCTCTTTACCATTTGTGATCTGTGGTTGATCAGTTATGGGATTGCTGCAATTGCACCATTTTCTCACCGACTAGCATTTGACAACATGCCCAAGGATATCCAACGCCTTCGATGCAAAGTCAACTTTCAAGCTTTAGAGTTTGTTCCTCATATTAGAGCTCTCGGTGATGCTCTTGTCAGTCGCCTCAAATATCCGCCTAGTGAAAGTGAATCCAGTACTAATTACCTTAAAGATGTTACTGATTATAGAAGCAAGCAAGGAAATGGAAAGTTTGTTGTCCTCCATCTTCGATTTGACAAGGTATGTCTACTTGTTCAAGACAAAACCTAGTTAATTTTATTTTGGTATCTAACAAATCCATTCAGACTTTCTCATAGTTTTGATTATTATGCAATGCAAATGGGAGTAGATTGTTGAAAACAGACTTGTGCTATCTTCCTAAACAGATTTGTGTTGAAATCTGCGTGACTTGAGATTCCTAACTTGTCTGATGCGGGGAGTATCTTTATGGTGTTTCTTGAATTTGCTGCTTTTTCAGGACATGGCTGCTCATTCAGCCTGTGACTTTGGTGGAGGAAAGGCTGAAAAACTGGCTCTAGCTAAGTATCGACAAGTTATTTGGCAAGGAAGAGTCTTAAACTCTCAATTCACCGATGAGGAGCTGAGGAGTCAGGGACGGTGCCCATTGACTCCTGAAGAAATTGGATTACTGCTAGCTGCTTTGGGATTTGACAACAGTACTCGCTTGTATCTTGCCTCCCACAAGGTTTATAACAAAAGTTTGGTTTAGATTTTAGGCTTTTAGCACAAAACTTGGCGGTCAAAAATTTGGTTTTATATTCTAAAGTTCTGGGTTTGTTAATGCCATTATTTGCAGGTTTATGGTGGGGAAGCCAGGATCTCAACCTTAAGAAGTTTGTTTCCATTAATGGAAGATAAGAAGAGTCTTGCCTCTTCAGAAGAAAGAACCCGCATTAAAGGAAAGGCTTCCTTATTAGCAGCACTAGATTACTATGTTGGCATGCATAGTGATATATTCATTTCTGCTTCTCCAGGAAATATGCACAATGCTGTGGTAAGCACCAAATCTCATTTATTTACACTGGTTGCTGATACGAAAATTGCTTAAAATCTTTAGGTTACTAAATCAGATTCTGGGAATTGTATGTAACATTATTCTGTCTTGGCCATTTTTTATTTCGAATTAATGATGTTTAAATTACTGCACTTCTGGATTTCATAACTATTAAATAGTGAAAACTGGGAAATGACGTTTCATAGTTGCTCATCTCCGCAAATGTGTTACTTGGAATTAACAGGTGGGGCATCGAACTTATCTAAATCTGAAGACTATAAGGCCTAACATGGCATTATTGGGACAGCTTTTCTTGAATAAAAGCTTGACTTGGCCAGAGTTCCAAGAAGCTGTTGTTGGAGGGCACAAAAATAGACAAGGGCAGCTCAGACTACGCAAGGCAGAACAGTCTCTATATACGTATCCTGTTCCTGATTGTATGTGCAACGCTTAAAATTACTTCGTTAGCACGCGAGTGTTTTATGTAGATGCAACTATTGTTTGTGGCCACTAATAATTGAATTATGATCCCTATTTGCGTAGTCACAGAGCCATACAAGTTTTACCATGCGTGGGAATTCTTTGAGGGTGGAAGATCTTTGTAAAATATGGGATGATATTTATCTGAGTTTGATATACACAATTCACTAATAGCATGAGATCATCTGTAATATATTTACTGAATTCAATAATTTACTATTGTTTGTTTAGCGCAACTTGTCTAAATTTTACGACAGAATGTGCTTCAATGTACATGTTCATTCAAGCACCCTTGTGGCATGTTTGGTAGGCGGACATGGCAGAACTTGAGGGGGGAAAAAAAAGTCAAAAATCTTATTTGTTCTTGATCAGTACTGTATACCCAGTATGTCCTTGTGGGGAGCTTCAAGAGAGTGGGATAACATATTTTTAGTTGTAAGATTGCGTTCTCAACTTCTCCAGTTCCCCACTGATTATTATAGTCGAGCACATAAGGAAAGTCTGTTCTTTTAAAGTTCAGCTCTCTGGCTAGTTATTACTAGGTGAAGTGACACCATTTATCGAGCTCATTACAGATTTAAATTAAATCAGTGTCGAAAATAACTTTCAACCAAGTAGAAGAAATCTGTGGACCAAAAACATGGTAAAAATAAATTTCATGCCAAGCAGAAGAAATCGGTAAACCAAAAACATGGTACCATCAACTCGGAAGTAATCTCACTAAACAAATACAATTGATATATAATGCTTTTCATTGATGTATGATCAATTTGACCAAAGTGATCCTACAATATATCCTGAAAAAGATATTAAGATGTCGATAAATGGATGTGTACCTAGGATTTTATCCAAGAACCCGCTCTAAACTGGATGGTGCAAGAGTCTAAATATCATTAGTCTCGCTGATCTAACTGATCGCCAATTGTTGACCCGATGATATTTGAACGCTTGATGTCATTTTTATCCTTCTCAGTCACTGGAGGACAATTAGCTCTACGTAATGCAGCCAATTCCTTCACATCATCAGGATTTAATGACGGCGCAATCTCCTCTTCAATGGGCAGGGTTCTCTTTGAGCCCTCCAGTGCAACGCCGAGAACTATATTCTCTTCCAAAGCAGTTTTCGTTACAGGAGGCTGCATGGTTGATGCTTGTCTCATGTCGTCTTGTTTCAGTGTAGTACCAGAAACAGTATCTGGTCTATCGCCTCCAGACTCTGGCAAGGAGTCTGAGGCATTGTCAACTGCACTGCCCAGAAGAGAACTTCCTCGGCCCACCTTTTTAGGATTCTTGCTATTAGAGGTGTTCTGAGCCGAACCAGGTGAACTTTTGGAGTTAAAATTTGATGCTTCCACAAACTTAGAATCAGCCCTAGAGACAGATTTTGATGTTGATTTTGCTGTTGCGTTATTGTTGACCTTGAGATCAGACAAAGGGCTCGCTGCAACCTTTTGGTCCTTCATTTCAGCTTTTGGCACTTGTCCAACCTCGGCACCAGCTTTCCTATCTGAAGTCAGGATCTCTTTAGCCTTAGAGTCGGCAGGCACTGTTTCCTTAGATTTAGAATCAGTCCTTGAACTTGTTTCACCATTAGCATCCACAATGTCATCAGGTGTTGACTGCGCCGCAGCCTTGCTGTCTTCCTCACCATTCACACGCACTTGACGAGCTTGAGTTTTTGTCCTCTCTTCCCCATTAACTTTATAGGAGGGCTCAATCAATAGCAATGGACGGTTTGATGCTGCTCCATGGTTAAAATCAGAATCTGCATATGGTATGTTGTCCAAGTCTGCATCACTATATATTTTCTGAACAGTACGAATGGGAGTGGCTAATCTAGCACGGTGATGCCGAATGACTCTGAGAAGGTCCAGAAGTATAGCTTCCTGTTTTCCTCAACCAAAGAAACATTAATGAATTAAGGTCGAAACTAAATATATAGAAATTAAATGAATACATTTAGAAATGAGGAAATCAAAGTATGATACTTATCTAAAGTCAGAAAAACTGCAGGTATAACAAAATTAAAATCTTAAAAGCTGTTGTATATTACTTCAAAACCAGGTAATCCAGTTTCCAATCGTAAGTGGCATATCATTGAGCAAAGTTTGAATTGATAAGTAGGTGCAAACTTGAACAAAATCTGCACCTCACCTCTGCTGAATTCGTGTTTTTCCAAATCTTACAGCTCTGATACATATTCTAGGAGAGAGCAGCAATTTTAAACACAAGAATAGGAAACCTCTTCCCAGTGCTGAGGAACTAATAGGAGTGTAAATTGTTTCCCCGTGTAAACTTTCTACATGAACTAGCGACGAGTTGGCTGGAGAAGCTCTCAGGGTATATGTAATCTACTTCAGAGTATAACGCAATACCTAGTGTCAACTTAAATTTAGCCTCTGATGTAAGACTTCGCGGAATCCATTGGTTAGAAATTTATCTTTGTTGCTCCTCTAGTGAAGAGTTTGTAGGTCTAGACTTTTGCCTGCTCCATATCTATTGTTATTATGATTATTATTTATTGACAAAAATTGATAGGTTTTTGCTACGCCCGTAGTGCAATGTTTTCTTTATCAACTTCTAACTTTCTAACCAAAGTGAAAAAAATTGATAGGTTTTTGGTACGCCTGTAGTACAATGTTTCTTTATCAACTTCTAACTTTCTAACCAAAGTGAAATGACTAATCGATATATCAACAGTTTACTTTTTTCCCACACTGATGCTCCAATGGACAGAGTTCTTTATCAATCAACTTTCTCCCACACCCGTTTCCATATTCTGGAATCTTAACTTTAAACTGGTGAGTTAATATTACAGCAACTTTGGAATGATTAGTTCAGAGTGACCCAAGTTCAAAACGCGTGCATCACTAAGATGAATCTGTTTCAGCTACTGAACTATGAGATTAAACTATCTGGTATCAACCTTGAGGTATGAGTGACGTGACTGTAGTTGTAGTTGCAGTTGCAGAATGTATCAATTTATTAATCATGCAGACCACGTCTTAATACAAGGGAAAATGCCTGCAGGAAAATGTACCCTCACCTTAACACACAGGTATTCTTCAAGATGTGAGGTCTTCACGAAGCAGGACACCAATATCTGTATCATTTGGGAGGCGATGAGAATGCAGTATTTGAGGTGAAAATTTTAGAATCATATTCAGGAAACAAAAAAACACCATGATTATGCAAAATTATTTTCCACGTTTTAATAACAAATAAAATGCAGAAAGTTCACATAAACAGGGTTTCACAAATTAATTCAACTAAAAATGAAAAAGGGGGAAAAAAAAAACTCAGCTAAAATATCAACTTTAACATCATCGCGGGCTAAAGACACCCACCATGACCTCAATCATTAGAAGTTATCATATGCATGATAAACAGCCAGGTAGAGTTCTGGGAAACAAGAAAGAAGCATGGAGACTGAATACAGTAACCACCAAAATAATTTTTTACGATAAGAACACATGATTATTTCTCTCTTTCCCTTCTTTAATGGTTTTTTGAGTTGTGGGGGGTGGGGTGCTAATAAGGATTCTTAGTTTACTATAAAAATTTCCTAAGGAAGAACATATTTTTCGATAGTAATATTGGTCAGAAAAACAAAGGGTTTTGATGATGTAATAAAATCCTACACCAAAATAATTACAATTTCGCATAATAATGTGACATAATTATCATATTCAAGCACTGAAACTGACCAAGAGGGCCTGATTTTCAGGATTAATATTATCCAAAAATACTCTTCTATGCAACTTCTGTTGTTCAACTTGAGGATTCTTTGCCAGAACCTTGCGCATATCAGCAACAATGTTCTGCACAAGGCAGGAAAAAAATTGCGATGGATCAGTACAAGATAACTGTATGAATTTCTTTTGAGAATTTATCAATTATAACCCAGAACAATCCAAAATGATCCTCACATTAATTTTGTTGACATCCAAGTGACTGATGGCCAGGTGGGTTTTAATACGCCAGTGAGTTTTTTGAGTGAGATTTCTCACAACATTCACGGTAAACTTGTGGTTTGGAATGTGAACAGCTTCACGATCTTCACCTCTTACAATTGTTGGTGACCACCACCCCACATGCTTCCATTTGTAAATGCAAAATTATTGATAATTCAAAACATATTAATAGAAAGTAGACCCATTAAAGAAACTCTTGAGATAAAGCATGTGACAAACTTGCAATTTTGAGAATTAACCAATAAATGGAGATTGTTTTGTACTCATTTGATCACAAGGCGCAATTACAAACATTAGTGTATATCAGATATAAATTATCCCAATCGGACATAATGTGCTTTATTTAGATAAAGCTTATCTTCCTCGAATACTAACCTCAACTGGTGGTGATATCTAATATTGGATGGTTAAATGAGTTCAACACTAACCTCAACTGTCCCAGAAACTTCATAGTCTTCAATCTTCGTCTGAATCCATTCATTCACAACAAATGGCCGGGTTGCATGAATCATTGCACTTGAAAGGAAATTGGTGAATATCTAAAGATAACAATAAAACAAGAATTTAATTGGCAATTTCAGAAAATTGGAATGGGAGAGGACTGGAAAGGTAGAATGATAAATGTTCAAATAAAGAGAGTAATTTGATTTACACCTCACGCCCAGCAAGAGTCAGCAAGACTGTCCCGAGCCCTCCTGCAGTGAGCCATTTTTGCGTTGAGAAACCTAACAACTCCATGAACAACGATACAGCTGCAACCCATACTGCAGTGTATACAGTTCTGCCTGCAAACTGGAAGCCCATCTGCACAGAAGAAAGAAAACTTTCATAGAATGAAAAAATAGTACTGGCATAATCTTCCAATCCAGGAAGCAGCAGTCTTTTACGCGCACATAAATATTTTATCCCATTTCCTTTCTCTCACAATTTTTTTTTTTTTTTTGGGTGTGGGTGGTGGGGGGGATGGTTGCCGAGAACTCATGTATAAGTTATTATCAGGAAGAGAATAAACATAATTTAAAAAAAAAAAAAAAAAAATACGTATTCGTTTTAGAGAAGTTCACAGGGGCCTCAAATATAAGGCAATAAAAGAAAGAAATTTGTTGGTATGCTGTTGTTATATGGACATTCACTTGATTACATTTTGATAGATAAAATCTTTGCCTCAATCTGATAAGAATAACAGCCAAAGCTGTGAAGCTGCAGTGAAACTGTTTTGTGGAATTTATAAGTAAAATCTTATTTGGTGATTATTAATATTAAAATAAGACTTCAAACATAAAATTGATAGAGAAATCCAACTGTGTGATGCAAAGGAGTTGGAACGTACATTTCTAGTATCAGCAGGGTCACTTGTCTCCATGAAGAATTTCTGTGCCTGCTGAATTACACTGCATAAAAGATCCAAAGATTGCTCAGTCCTAACAAGCTAATTGTTTCGTGAAACAAAATAGATGAATATTACATGGATTAAAAAAACATAATATCAAACAATGACATGCGTGAAATAACAAGAAGTACAGTTCCTCTGTTTAAGATTCAGAATTATAATAGAGATAAAATGAAACAATTTTATTTATAGAAATTAAGAATATAAAATAATGAGCTTTGTACATGCATCACAGTTGTCAAAAATGCCTAGGTAACTTGGGCGGTGCCACCTTTTCCCCAAAATGGAATACAATAAAGCTTCAAAATGTAAAAATTAAAGCTCATTAACATAATACTCTACACCATCTTCTCTACTCCAAATTTTGCATTTCTTCTCTTGTATGTGAGTCATAAATACTTTATACAGTTACTGATCTGTGAACTTGATGGCCACATACACACATCTAAACCATCTTTATGCATGATTGTGCCCATGCATATGCACGCACTATGTATGTATGTACGTAGGTTTTCAACAGTATGTACCCATAAAAGACTATGAAAACTAATAAAATATTCAGCATGGACAACCATTTGTGCTTGACCTTGTGTGCAAAACTATTCCAAACTGGAACCATAACAACAATGCCATGAAACATTATCTCACACTCACATCAAACACAGTTCAAACAGGAAGGATAGAAACTACCTAATGCAAGAAAAAATCCCAGAAATAAACAGCAGCTAAGAGTTTCTGGTCACACTATCATGTTTGACAGATGAAACAATGAAAATATTGTACACCTTGATAAGCAATACGCAAAAGCCAAAACTGTTGACAAGGATCTGACGAAATTAAGGAGACGCTGCTTAACAACTTGACTAGCTTCTGTGGGAAGAATCATCGGATCCAATGCTCTGTAAAATGTTTACTTTTCTTCAGTATGTCATGAGAAATCTGATATGATACTCTTGTTTCAATAAGAAGAAAAATGACCTGCAGACGAAGATTGCTCCAGTCCATAGCAGGAAAGGTCGAACGTAAGATGTCATTAAATGATATGTGCTACTCCTTTTCCAACTACTATCACCTTTCTGTTGGACATTATGAGGTAATAAAACTCAAATTGGTATATGACATAAACAATCGATTATTCATGAACTGAAATATAGTGAAAACTGGAACTGGAAAAACACATACATGGAGCAATAAGTTTCTGCTTTGACGCACAATTGGCCCAAGTCCCCATATTGCAAAAACAATAATACCAACTGCTGAAGCTAATTTGACCATGAGAGGACTTCCTTGCAAACGATGAAATGATCTGCATAACGAAGCTATTAAGCTTGAGAAAAAGATAGCATGAAGAAATAAGAAATGAAAGCTATTATAACTTAAATATGAAATTTGGAGCTGCTCACTGAAACATTATATAATTCCAGAATGCCAAAATGTCCAAACATATTAATGACAAGCATTTGGGCCAAATTATGATTTGATGATGCTTCTATACTTGTCTTGACATCATTTGTGATTCTATGAGGTATCTAAAGTTCTTCAATCTCAGAGGATACTTCAGCATACCCGAAATACCAAAAAGTCTGACTCGTCTCTTAAAGCCTTAACTAACTTACTCCCATTTTGGTTCACAAAATCATTGCTTCCATTGCCTTAAAACTGACTTTGCTTTCTGGACATCCCTTAATTTCATCTAATTATGCATGTGCAGTTCCTCATGGGATATGAGGTTTTTTTTCCATTTTAGACATTTTGAGTATAAGGAATTCGCCCAGCTACTTCAGATTTCCTTATACCTTAATGTATCATCCTGAACCAGTAAATTAGTGGATTTTTTAATGTGAAACCACAGCCAAAGCATGAAAGAAATTAAGAACTGTGGTTGGCACTTGGAATAAGTAAAAATTCAAAGCCACTATATTACAAGGGCTGTAGAACATTTTTGAGTAGAAATTGAATCTCAGCAATATAACCCAGGCTATGGGAAAATACATTTCTTGATTCAGGTAGGTAATTCAATTGAAAAGGAGAAATTACCTTGCTAGAGTTAGAGTGGCACTCTTTACACAGCTAGCATCTACAGAGGGGCCTGGGTTTAGAAAAGAATGGCACTTGAACTGATGATATCCACACGGGATGTACACTCGTCTGTACATAGTCTTAGAAAAATATGCATTCCAAGAATTCTGTCTCTGAAATGTATAAAAGAAACAATGTCAATGTGTTCCTAAAACAAAGATTGAACATGTCAGGGCCTTGTGAATAAAAAGATGTAATCACGTAACCAGAAAATTATTTTGTTGACATAAATAGCAACCAGAAAACTAATATCAATCTTATCAGCATTCTTCAAGTTATATAAATTACCAGGAAAGACTAACCACCTCAGGCATGTTTGGTAAGTGTTTATAAATGATTTAAATTATAAATACATAGAAATGAGTGGTGGATAAGTGGGTAGTACTTGGTATGTGTTTATAAACGGTTTGACTTTCTCTAGTTGGTAATTTGAATATACCAAGGGTGTAGGGACAAATATATTAAAAATAGGTAGAAACAAGTAATGGATAAGTAGGTACTACTTGTGGGTCCTCAAAGTTTGTAGATAAAAAGTGGCTCGAGTTCTTATAAACAGTTCATAAACATGAGTCAAACATAGGCTAAGAAAAATGTCCACCACAACAATTTTCTTCACTTTGAGTAATTACTTCCCCACCCCTAACCCCAGTACAGGTGGAGCCAAGGGAAGAATATTTCAGTATTTCAGAAGAACTTTAATTGGGATAAACACTATGAAAGAGCAGTGCCTTCCTTTGTTTAGTCTTTTGGTCCCTGATTTACATTCTAGACAAGTTGATTGAACGAAATACAATTACTAGATGCTATATAAATGATAGAAAGTTAAAGAACCATTGCTGACCAATTCATGAAACAATGCACCCTACCTCTAGATTAAGATTTTGAGTCAGTTAAAGTTAACACAGTGTCTTTTCTAATCTAACTGAAAGACTGAAAGGTATAAATCATATTAAAGCAAATAAGATCTTAACAGAAAATGGGAAATTGTAATAGTATGTGAAAATGAAAAGATCTATGTTTTTTCTACCATGCCAGTGAAAATGCTGACAGATTAGTGTCCGAGAAACATAATTTGCCTTTTCCTGTCACATTCTGAAGTTAGCCATATGATGGTGTAGTCAGCAATGAGAGAAAACATTAGTTACTTAAGAGTAAACCAAAAATAATTCAGCATTTACATTTTTACCTGAAATTGTTTGCTGCGTCCCTGGTTCTTGCAAATTCCCAATTGAAGGGATAGTTGCAAAGAACCAGAAACAGCCATTATTGATGAACGTGTGTTGCAAATGTGGTGAGGAGCAAATGATGATGATGCTATTCAACAGAAGTCTTCATAAACTTCAATTGGATAATGACATAAGAGTGACTACCAACCAACAGCCTTGCTATTATTAATGCCTGTTGCAGAAAACTGAACATACCAGATTTGTTATCATTATTCATCCTTTGAAGCTAAGATGAGAAAGAAATTCAAAGAGAGAAAATGTCAAAATAAAGTAATGATGTGAAAATTGAATCTGGTACTATCGCATTGTGAAAACTAAATTTTCTTTCAACGGAAGTCGGAGGGACGGTGTGTCACGGGCCTCAGCTTTGCTTAAGCCCCATGATCCTATCGCAGCCGTAGTTTGCCCGATTTCGACCACACATTGTAAATAATTTATTTAAATAGATAGAAATTAGAAAATTTTAGTATAATTCTTCGGCATAAAGACGTCTACTCCCGTCGGTTGGATTTTTGTTCCGAAATCTATTATAGGGGGTATTAGTCTTTCAAACATTTTCAAGCTTTATAGTGTTCGCACCCTGCACTAGCTATTGTAATTTCCTACTTTCGTCTATTGTAATGTTCAGTTTTCAAGCAATCGATGATCAAGTTTATTTCAATGCATTTCAATTTCATGTTATAAGTTTTTTTAAAATTGTGATCAAATTTATTTTCGCCCCGAAACGACCGAGAGAAGACGGAAGGTAGTCTACTGGAGCAGACTACTGCCGCACTGTGTTCCTTTTTGTGCTAAGAAGAAACGTAACTCGTGAAAATTGGTATCAGAGCTGTGGCTCAAGACCCTTGATAAGAAAGTTATGGATCTAGATCCAAATTTCTCGAATACCACAGAGGTGGTAGATGTTCAACAGATGAATATGAAACAGCGTTTGGAGGCGCTTGAAGTGATAAACACTAGGTTGTGTTTTGCCATAGAGGGCTTCGGAGAGAAGGTCGAGATAGTAGAGACGAAAATTCGAGAATTACGCATTGAACCGGATGAAAGCCAAGAGACTTGCGCAGCTATGACTGAAGCTGTTGCTATCATACTTGATCTGCAGGATGAGATGGGAGTGTTGAGAGCTCATTTACTAGTGCTTCAACGCGCGGTTGGCAATGGGCAAGCCATCGCACAAGAGCCTGTGCATAGGCTCAAAATTCCAGAACAGTGTACCTACGGAGGGTCACACGATGCTAAAGAAGTTGAGAACTTTTTGTTCGATATGGAACAATACTTTCTTACGGCTTCGATCAAGGACGAAGCGAGAAATGTGACAACAACTACCATGCATCTTGGTGGGGATGCAAAATTATGAAGGCAAACTAAGTATGCTGATATTCAGGCCAACATGGTCCGAATAAATTCTTGGGATCGTCTCAAGGAAACAATCAGATCTCAGATTTTCCAAGAGAATGTGGAATATGAGGCACATCGGGCCTTACGAGAACTAAAACACATAAGCTCCATCAGGGAGTACGTGAAAGCCTTTTCAGGATATATGTTGAATATTCGAGATATGTCGGAAAATGATAAGCTATTCACCTTCATGGAAGGGTTGGAACCGTGGACACTCACGGAACTTCAGAATCAGAAGGTCAGTAATTTGAGCGCGGCTATGGGAGCTATTGAATGTTTAAGTGACTATCAACTGGAATCGAGAGAGGATCGATCTTCGAGAAATAGTCAATCTGTTGAAGGTGGAAAGAGACCTTACAGATCCAACTCGAACTCAAATGGGGGGAGCGTTACTCTCAAAATAGGGGAGGAGCCTATCAAGGCAACCGCCAGAGTAACTCGTAGGGAAACTATCAAAATAGCCATCAAGGAAACTATAACGACAGTATCAGTAATAACTAGAACCATGGAAAAGCAAAGGAGGGCAGATTTGATGTCGCTCCTAAATTGAAGTGTTTTTTATGTGAAGGGCCACATCGGGTGGCGGAGTGTCCTAAAAAACGGATGGTGAACGCATACTGTCAACTAGCAATTGGTGGCTCGAGTTTAAAACAAAATACCTCACAAGCTATCTGTCATGGCGACACCGACTCTGAAGGCGATGAGGATGTAGTTGGTGCATTCTCGCATTGGTGCAATACACTATCGCACCGAGCTACTAAAAGGGATGAAGTTCCCTTGAAAGAGCCAAATATCGAAAAATCGAAGGCTCGCATTTGCAAGGCTAAATGCCTAATGTACATTGATGTGAAGATCAATGGAAAGCCAATCGGGGCTATGGTGGATACCGGTGTTATCCACAACTACCTTGTAAGTTTCGAAGTGGAGCAACTCGGACTTATTCTGGAAAGAGGTAAAGGGAAAGTCAAAACAATCAACTCCACTGCTCAACTAATAGCGGGAATAGCGAAATATGTGTCAATCAAAGTGGTCCCTTCGAAGGAAATACAAATTTGTTGGTAGTTCAGATGGATGATTTCGAGCTTATTCTGGGATTGGAATATCTTTGGGATACAAAGCTAGCAGTGCTGCCATATTCTGACTCGTTAACGATGATGGGTAGTAAACCGTACATTATCCTCACACAGGTTGGGAAAATAGGCGAGAAAGGTATCTCGACCATGTAATATAGTAAGGGTTTCAAGAGGAATGAACCCTCATTTCTTCTGTGCACTCTTCGAGTAGAGGAAATCGAAGAGACAATCGGCTCTATTCCAAAACCTATCACAAGGTTTAAGGAATTCGAGGACATCATACCGGATGAGTTACCAAAAAAATTGCCAACAAAGAGGGCAATTGATTGTGGGATTGGACTTGTTCCGGTGCCAAACCTCCCACCAAGGCACCATACTGTATGGCTCAATCGGAGCTTGAAGAGCTTCGGAAACAAGTGAGAGAAGTGTTGGGAAGTGGGACTACAGTGGAGTACACTTCTGCACTACTACAACGTGCATACTACTGACCTCAAAGGCGAGACGACATTGCAAGTTATAGGCAAACTTGTCTTGTTCGTTAGCAAGATGTGGCAAATCATCATAAAAGACAGGCTTACTGGAGCCCCTTTCCATCCCGAATAGATCAGTCGAGAGTGGATCGATGGACTACAATGGTGGATTACCAAGAGTTGGAGATTTTGGCATTATCATCGTCAGGGTGGACCGTTTATCTAAAGATGCAACTTTCACTATAGCGCCCAAGTATGTATCAGCCGAAAAGACAGTTCAACTCTTCTTCAAACATATTGCCAAATACTGGGGACTGCCTATCGTCAATGATCGAGATTCTCAATTTACTAGCATATTTTGGACCGAGCTGTTCAAATATCTTGGTTCAACTTTGAGCATGAATTCTAGTTTTTCACCCATGATCAGACGGACAGACGGAGCGCTTCAATTCCATGCCGGAAGACTATTTTTGGAACTTTACCTCTGTTTCGCATGAAAATTGGGTGAAACTTGCGGATATGGCTCAAATGTGTTTCAATGCTCAAAAGAGCTCCTCTCCCAATAAAAGTCTTTTTGAAATTACTACTGGCCAGCAACCGTTACTCCCCATACTACAGATACTGATCAGAAACAGTACAAAAAGTCTGTAAATCTGAAGCGACCAATGTTTAAATTGAAAAGATTAGAAAAGAAGGTTGCTAAAAAGATTCTTGGCTACCAAACTACTCGAACTTCTAGGAAATATCTTCAAGAGTACTTGGTCAAATGGAGCGGATGCAACAGCGAGAAGAATACTCAATGGCTCTGAGGACGTCGCTTAAACAAATTGGGGAGAATGTCACGGGCTGCAGCTTTGCTTAAGCCCCGTGATCCTAGTACATTGTAAATAATTTATTTAAATAGATAGAAATTAGAAAATTTTAGTATGATTCTTTGGCATAAAGGCGTCTACTTTGGTCAGTTGGATTTTTGTTCCGAATCTTATTATAAGGGATATTAGTCTTTCAAACATTTTCAAGCTTTCTAATGTTCGCTCCCTGCACTAGCCATTGTAATTTCTTGCTTTCGTCTATTGTAATGTTCAATTTTCAAGCAATCAATGATCAAGTTTATTTCAATGCGTTTCAATTTCATATTGTAAGCTTTCTTTAAATTGTGATTAAATTTACTTTCGTCCCGAAACGATCGAGAGAAGGCTGAAGGTAGTCTAGCGGAGCAGACTATTGCCGCATGATGTCCCTTTCTGCGCAAAGAAGAAAGGTAACCCGTGAAATGGGGGGTTGTCTGCCCCAACAACATTTTTAATTTTTTCCCAAAATTATACGAAATTTTAGAATAAGTACTTATATTATGCCCATGTTTGGTACACATTAAAATTTTCATTTTCATTCTTCTACTCATTTTTAACCACACATTCTTCAATAAAATAATATTTTTCATCACATCAATAATTTTTCCTTCTTTTTCAACCACACAATCTCCATCAATCTACTATTCCAGAATACATTCTTCCAAAATAATGTGGCTCAAACACACCCTATATATTAAAGGTTTTTGAGGGTTACAATTAGATCTAGTGCAGTAGTGCCCATACTTTGCAGATGGAGAAGTACTTTCTCTAAAACACAGCTTAAAAGTGGCATTTGGTTCACATGTAATTAGAAGCATGTGGTAAAGTAGTTAGGTTTTGCTATATAAATCCATGCCAGGGTAAGCCTCTGAGAACTCCAGTTGAGAGAGGTACGATTAATTATCAAGAACCGAAAGATATCAAAGCCAACTTGCAATGTTGTCGACAAGTATTCACAGGCCACAGCCATTGAAATTGACAGTGCAACCAAAACAGCATCCTGAGCAACTATTGGCATATAAATGTACAATGCTTGTGAAAATTAGAAGGGGCCAAACACAAACAAGCCTCAATCAGAAGCCACTAACCATTAAAAAATGTAATTGAAGTTCTTATACCAAATATAATCCCTCCTACAAACGCAAAAGGGTCTAAAAGAGTAACTCATATGACCTTTTCTTTTCAAAAATTAGGGCTAATAACAACACTAAATTGAATAGCCGAAAATTTACTAGGCCTGGTGCAATTTCACATGAAGTGATAAAAGAAAATTGTATAAACCTTCCGGCTCTCAAATTAAATTGGTGGTAAAATTATCTATTTAACGCATAAACATCAAAAAACTCATACAGAATACTTTAAATTTGTATGGATCCATAAAACTCAAGGTGAAATGATACGAGACAACGACTTCTTACCTGAAATTATATGATGCAAACGGAGAGCACGAAGTGAAGGTTCGTCACGTCGATGTTGAATCCGGGAGGGGGGGGGGGGGGGAGGGGTGTGTGGAAGTTAATTGACGATGCGGCAAAAAATAGAATGTATTTTTCGTATTTTTCGTTGGCAGGGAGGAGGTGCCGCCGCCGAATAGACAGACTGTGGTTGTTACACGTGGCGACGGTGTTCAACGTATCGGGACCACCGGGTTGGGGAGTTCATCTTTTCTTCCTTGCCAGCTGTTCTAAATAATAGATTAATAATAAAAAAAGGGTCAACCTCAACATGATAGGGTATAAAAACTGTTGTACTGGTACTCACAAAGAGTCCGTATTTAAATCTTATTAGAGGCATGAATCGAATCATCACACTGCGACTGTCAACTCAACTCAACTGAGTCTACTCACTCCTATCTATTGCACCACTGAGATATGCTCAATGAACAAGAATAAAGAAGATGCGGTGAGCATGGAAAATCACGTGGGAATTAATTAAGGAAAAATGGAAGAAATAATGATTATACAGAAAAGGAGTTGGGCATTGGAAGATATATTAAAATAGATAATTAACAAATAAATATATTAAAACAGATAATTAACTAAAATAATACATCGGGCATCGTTAGTGTGTGGTGGTGGTGGTGGGATGGGCTAGCGATTTATACAAAAGAGGAGTTGGGCATTGGAAAGTCAGATGCGCATATCCGTGCTTTTAGACGGAGGGGAGGGGGCGACGGCGGTGGTGGTAGTGTTGTCATCGACGGAGTGGAGATGGTGGCGAGTTTGTAGGTGCTGTTGTGGCAGTGGCGACATGGTGAGAGTGGTCAAAAGTGGCCATAGTGGCAGCGGCGGTAGTCTGTGACCAAATGTTTGGTAATCTGTGACCAAATATTTTTTTAATATATTTGACCAATTACTCAACTGTGACCTAAAAAATTAATAATACGTGACTCGAAAATAATCTGTGACCAATTCATTTAAAAATATGTGACCTCGAAATAATTCGTGACGTACAAATTTTTTGATCTATGACATCGAAATAGTCTATGATAAAAAAATTTGACGATATGTAACCAATAAATAAATCTGTAACTTATAATTATGAATCCGTAACCATTAATCACAAAATGTGATTTTATTATCTTTATTTAATAAATATTTTAAATTAATTAAATCCATACCTTATTTTTGAATTTTCAAACTATTTACCTTACTTTTGAATTGAGGTAAAGAATACACCTTAGATATGAATTTTTCCTCTTTTTTTTTTTGGGAAATTACAAAAAATCAGGTGTATAATTTACATCAATTCAAAAAATCAGGGTGAAAGTTTAATTGTTCAAAAATCAGGAATGTTATTTTATATATCAAACCCTATAATTATTCATTTCTCTCTTTCACTCCACCGCCCCGCCGCCTCCATCGCCATCCGCCTCCTTCCCCTCCAGCAGCGCTTCGACACTGCTGTGAATCGCAGCAGCGTTGCGAGGCGCTGCTGCGAGACGACGACGGCGATGCTCCAATGGTTTTACATACGATGAACTAGCGGTGGTTCTACCGCTACAAGGTGCCGTTGCACCATGTCATGTGTACCAGTGTGCCGATGGAGTCGTCGAGCCGTTGGATAGCTAGAGAAGGAGAAGGTGGGTTGTGATTTGTCAATTTGGGATTTTAGGGTTTGTATGGTTATGATTTAGAGAGACGGATCTGGTGGTTTGTGGGTCACGACGGTGATGGTATGTGGGTCGGCTGTGGTGGGGTGTGTGCCGTTCGCGGGGTGTCGACTGTCATTCGTGGGTATGTGCAGGCAGTGGGTGTGTGTGCAGTGAACAACAGTCGGCGGAGTGGAGTTGTGGTTACGGTGTTGCGTTGGGGTATGATGGTGGTGTTGATGCTGGTTGTAGTGGTGTTTAACTGTAGATGTGGTGTGTGATGGGTTCAGATTTGGTTGGTGGTGGTGTTGATAGTCTGTGACCTTAAAATTCGGGTAATTTGTGATTAACCATTTTTTTATCTGTGACCTAGAAATTATATAATCTGTGATCGTAAAAAATCCGTGACCAATTAACTTGAAAATTTGTGACTCTTTGACCTGTAAATTTTGATTTGTGACCAACCGTAAAAAATATGTGACCAATTAATTTGGAAATCTGTGACTATGTGACCTATAAATTTTGATCTGTGACCAACTAATTTTGAAATCTATGACCAACGAATTAATTGTGACCTATAAAATTTTTGAAATTTGACTGCCGAAAAATTGTTGGAATTGGAGGAGTCGCCGGAACAATCATCGGAACGATCACCGGAGAAGAGTGGTGGTCGGAAAGGTCGTCAGAATAGTCCCCGGAACGGTAGGTGGTGGAGGTGAGGTGAGTTAATTATATTATTTAATAATTAATTAATAAAAATATTTTTAATTAATAAATAAATACCTGAATTTTGCATTTTGAAACTTGACACCTGAAAAATGAATTGTGTCAAAGTTAACACCTGACTTTTGAATTCTTCCCTTTTTTTGTGCCAGGCTACTAGCCGTTAGAGTTGAGCCCACGCCCAAATCTTAACCAGATTAATGAGTGGGGCTTATTAAGAAGTGGAAATTACACTAAACTAGGTGTTTAGTTTTATGTTTTTTAAAATCAGGTTTATACTTTATTTAATCAAAAATCAGGTTTTAATTTTACAATTCATATTAATAATGATATTTTCAATACAATCTATCCAAACCCTAAATCTATCCATCTCTCTCCACCCTCCCATTTCTCTCCACAACCCCGCATCCTCCCACATCCACCGCTCGTCGCCTCCACCACCGCCGGCGACTCATCCACCACCACCGTCTGCCGTCTCCGACTCCTCCCCTTCTCTCTCCTCCCTCCCTTCTCCTCACTGCCGGTGTCGCAAACCACCCCACCACCTGCCTCCTCCTCTCTCCCTGCTCCTTTCCGCCGACGTCGCGACACTGTCCGTTCGCCGCCTATACACCTGCTCCGTTCGTTCGCACCGCTTCCACACCTGCTCCGTTCGTTCGCCGCCTCCATACCTGCTTCTCCCCTCTTCTCTTTCTCACCACCCCGTCCGCCGCCGCTTCATCCAGTTCATCGATGGGATCACTCCAGTAAGTTCATCCTCTACGTCTGTTTTCCTCTCTCTCTCTCTCCCGTCCGTCTTCTCTCTCTCTCTCACCGTTTTCTCTCTCCTAGGTTCTGCAGATCTGTTTTCGGGTGGGTGCGGCGGTGGTAGGTTGGAAGTGAGTGATGTGCGTGGAATGATTGTCAGTTTTGCTGTGTGTGCAGATGGTAGTGGGTGCTTGCGTGTTGGTGGTGACTGGTGCAGGGAGGTTGTGATGTTGGCGGATCTGTGGCGAGGGTTGGCTGTGTGTGCGTGTTGGTGGTGGTAGTGGGTGCGTGCGTGCGTGTTGGCGGTAGTTTTGGAGGTGGATCTGTGGGTGTGGGGCGGATCTGTGGGTATGTGTTGGTGGTTGGGCTGATCTGTGATGTTGTGTTGGTGGATGGTTGTAGTGACGGCAAGGAGGGCCTGTGACCAACTATTTGGTCGTTCCGTGACCAAGTATTGGTGGTGGATACGGATCGGGGACTGGTGTTTGGATGTCCGTAACCTACTATGCAGTTCTCTATGACCCACTATTAAACCGTGACCTTAAAATTCGATAATATGTGACATATAGTTTTGTTTTTTAGTGACCAATAAAGTCAATAAGTATGATCTGTGACCAACAAATATATGATCTGTGACTATCAAATTTGGAAATATGTGATCTCTGTTATCTATAATTTTTTTTTAACTTGTGACTAAATTAAAAATTTGTGACCTATACTAATTTTAACTTGTGACTAAATTAAAAATATGTGACCCATACTAAATCTGTGACCGACAAATTTTAAAAATATGTGACCTATACTGGTCGGAATCTGATCAATCGCCGAAATTAAGTGACGGCGGAACGATCACCGGAGTGGTCATCGGAGTAGTCTCCGTCGCCGACACAATCACGGTCGCCGGAGCAGTGGGGGTGGGGCTGGAGGTGGTGGATGTGGGTGAGTTAATTATATTATAGTTAAATATTTAATTCAATATAATTGTAAAATATAATTAATTAATTTTTGAAAAACCTGATTTTTGCAAATTTAAAACTTGGGATCTAATTTGTGATTTTGGAAAAGAAAAAGTCTAATCCATGCATTTTTCCCTATTAAGAAAGTGTGTGACAACTGAAACCAGCCCAAATTTCAATAGCCACTAAAAATAAATTTCAGAAAATGAGCTTTAAAAAAATGGGGGTCAAACAAGGCTAATTATATAGCACATAACTAAATCAAGATTTTTATAATTAATTACTAGAATAATTTATAATCTATGAAATGGACTGACAAGTAACACGATAAAAAATTGTCTAAAGTTCAAGCTGGTAGGGTTACTGACTACTGAAATCGATAAATTATTAAATTCTTTTAGAACAAAATTTAACAAGTTGAAGCAGGTAAGGATTCATTCGACCCGTATTCTCCCTCAATAAATATTTTGCTATTTATTAATGTGGTTTCAGAAGGACTTTTCTTAATAATAAGAATAGAAACATATACAAACTTAACTACAAACAAATGAAGTATTTTGCTTTTATTAATTATGACAACTGGGAATTACATGAAACCCTACTTTTGAATATTGCATCTCCAAAATTAGAATTATAGTTTATATATACAAAAATTAGATGATAATACCCAAACCTTAATATTCTTTTCCTTCGTCATTGTAAATTCATTCTCTCTCTGCCTTGCTTCTTCTTTTTGTCTCACCGTCGCCGTCAAACACCTAGACACCGGAGCAGCATTGTGCAATGCCATGCACCCCCATCGACAGGGCTTCTCTATGCAGCGTCACGCTCAAATGCCGCATCGCCGTTGTGTAGAGAAGTCGAGCGTCGAGGTGCCTCGCGCAAATAGTGGCGGTGGCGATGTTTTACATGTTTTGGTTGCGGTTTTTGTTGGTGGAGATGGTGGTGGATTTAGCGATGGATGTGGGTTTTGTTGGGTCGACGGTGGATCTGATGGTGGTGTAGTTGGATCTGGAGGTGCTGGAGGCTTTGTTAGATCTAGAGGTGGAGGTGGCGATGATTTTTGTTGATACAGGCGGTGGTCTTGGTTATTGTTGATACATGTGGTGGTGGTGCCTAATGATAGATTTAGAGGTTTTCTTTAGTGGGGGGTTGTCGATGTGGAGTGGTATGCTACCGCGGCGTAATTGAATCGTTGGTGGTGGTGGGGCGAGGTTGGGTTGGGAATGGGAAGTGTTTTGTGATCAATTTATTTGGTTGATTGTAATCATAAATTGGTTAATATGTGACCAATTATTTGGTTGATTGTAACCAATAAATTAGTTAATTTGTAATCAATAAATAATATGTGACTCAAAATTGTGATTGCGACTCACAATTTATTAAGTTGTGATTGAGAAATTATTTGTGACGGATTCATTTTATAATTTGTGACCGTTAAATAAGTTGTAACTTATAAAATTTATGATTTTGTGATTGATGAATAAATTGTGATCTACAAATTTTTTTATCTGTGATTAATAAATTTTTTGATCTGCGACAGAGAAATAATTTGTGACCTATAAAATTGTTGATTTGTAATCCAGAAATAATTTGTAACCAAATTGTATCGATTTGTGATCTTAGTATATTTAATTAATAGAATATTTTTTAATTAATAATTTCATAAATAAAATTTGGTAGTATTTGATTTTTGAGATTTTAAACCTAATTTTTTTTTAAAAATTTTGAAATGGATAATAGTTAAAACTCTTATATATGAATTTTTATTTTATGACAGTCACTCATTGTCTATTTAATTATTTGCTTCAACAGGCAAAAAATCATAATTATTATAACTTATTAAGTCCCTGTTTGGTATAAATTTTAATTTAGATTTTTGTCAAAGTCAATTATTAATTTTTTCAACTATATCTCTCATTAACTTGTATCAAAATTTGCTAAAAAATTGATTTTAATCTCTATCAAACGGGGACTTAAAAAGCTCAAATTGTACCCCTTGGACACTAAAAATTATTTATTGAATCAGGAGATTCACCACCATTTAAATTGACCGAGACAGCTAATAATTATTACTCCTTGTTTGGTGGACTGGTTATGTGTATAATGCATACTCCCATGTTATAATAAAAAAACGTGAAATTCGGATGTTGCTTCCAAAATCAAGTTGGCATTTGGGTTGTAACACTTTCTCGTCAACTTGTATCAATTTTTGGCCCACGTCTTTCAACTTTAAAAACTGAAAAGTAACCTTTGAAATTAATTAACGAGAAATGCTACAAGAACATGCTCAAATCCAAGTTTAAATCTAGGGAGGACACATGTCGACGTCGGATTGGACAATTTAAAAAAAAAAAACACAACACTCAATCATTTTCCTACCCATCGCCCTGTCTCCTTGTTTTCTGTTTTTGGACCTGGATGAGTGGCTTATTCCTAAATTAACCCTTCACTTTCTTAATATATAGAAAATATTAGAGGAAGAAACCACTTAACTTCTTGGTAGAGACATATCTTAACTCCAAGATCTCAATTTGCATCGAGAGCTTTCTGACTTTTTCGACGTAGGAGGCATTGTCCCTTTACTGCGTCGATTCTCTCTTTGCTGTTCTAGTCAATCTTGGGTCTTTTTGCATAGAGAAGAAAGTGGCACAATTCATTGTGGAGGGAAAAAACCCCTAAACAATATGCTTATAAGAACGTATATTATGAAATCATTTTGGTATAGTTTCAAGTGAGCAAGTAATATATATCGTTTTTACTAATTCGAGAATAATATGTATATTTAAACATAAAAAAAAAAATTGCAATTTCGTGAGATGAAAATGTTTCGAAAGACACAAAAAAGTGTGGAATTATTTCTCCAACTAGTTGTGATGTTTAATAAATTTGAGAATTTTTAAGAAATTCTTTTTTCTCACTACCAAATTCAATTATAGTGGCATCTCTATCCCTTTTTCCCATCTAATTTAGTCCAATCTCCATTATTCAAATGTCGAAAAACATAGAGTTAGACACAATCTAGTTGATCAAATCCACTATACTATTTGAAAAACCCAATCCACATATTCTTTTGTATTTGTACTCCCAAGAATATCTCTTAATTCATTAAAGAAAGTCGTCGCATGCTTTCATGATCGAAATCTACAAGAGTTTTTAAAAAAAATTCTTTGGTGCATAAATTATAATATAATATTGAAATTATATTTCTTCAAAGTACGAGGAGAGATTATATGTCGATGAAAAGGAAAAGCGTGCAAAAATAAATATGATTTTTAAATAGTCACGAGCTTCTATTCAAAGGCATTATCTCTTTAATTTTACCAATAATGAGCAACTTTTCTCTAATGACAACATAACAAATATATCTTGTTTGAGCTCTATTTGATCAAAAACTCATTATTGTTTAAAATTTATTTTCAACTACATATTTTTCAATAAAATAATTTTATATGCAAGTTGAAATTTTTTTTTTTTTTTTTAATTACACATTCTAAAAAAAAAAAAATATTGTTCCAAATTTTTTTCCTCAAAATGTGGCTAGTGTGACAAATTTCAACCTTCGGGATCCTATAACGTTTAATATATAAAGATATAAAAAAAAGGGAAATTTGCAGTCATGGTACCAAATCTTTCACTTTTTTGCAGATTTTGCATAAATCTTTGTTTCGTGTCACACACGATACCAAACGTTTCAAAAATATGCACCGGAAGTCCAAATGGACGGTTTCCACCCAGTTGACGATGCACCTGCACCGTGTTTCCTCACCTCTTTTCAAAATACAGTGCCGATACCTCTATCACCTCTGTGTCGACGGTGTTGTAAGAGATACACAAATAGCCTTAAATCGATTCACAAATCTCACATTTGTTGGTTCTGATTTCGATTCACAAATAGCCCAATTATCTGCAAATAAGCCCTTAAATTATCCAACACCACTTCTGTGCTGACGGTGTTGAGAGACGATTGGGGTAGGGAGGTCAACTGGACGGAAACTGAGGCTGAAAAGGATTATCAAGAAATTCAAGAAAATGGCAAAAATGGTTTGAATTTGATTCAAGAAAAAAATCCACTTGATGAAGATAATTCTTTGGACCAAATTTCCTCTTCCCAGTTTGAGAACATGTCCTTATCCCATTCAACAAATGCTGAGGATTTTGCTTTATAAGTTAAAACAAAGGAAGATCAATTCCCTTTTGGCTGTTTTTCAGAATATGGAAATTCAATTCTGCTTGAGATTCATGATGGAGTTGCCGAATCTGCAATGAAGTTCTTGTAGAGGAGTTATAGCAGTAATACTTTCGAAAATAAACCAAATTTTCTGTTTCAGCCTCGATTTCTCCATCCAGTGGGTGTTGGCTTAATGTTGGTGGTTGATTTTGATTTGATTGTGGTGGTGGTGCCGCCATAGAAGTAGTGGTGGTGTCGGCAGTGTTTTGGCACTGTTGGTCGGAGAAGGGGTGGGGGTGGGCTTTTTATTTATTTTCTTTTTCTTTTCTTTATAATTATTTTAAATGTAAAACATAAAGTTACTATTTTTTCCTTAATGAATTTGATCAATTTTGATTTTTTTGGTCAACTTCTCGTCCATTTGGACCTCTGATGCATATTTTGAAACGTTTGGTATCGTGGGTGTCACAAAATAAAGGTTTGGGCAAAGTTTGTAAAAAAGTGAAATGTTTGGTACCGTGACTGCAATTTTTTCAAAAGAAAATTTCAAAGTCGATATGATGAGTCAGCAAGTCCAATCCAACGGCCCAAATTATTTCAAATATCGGTGGTTGCAAATTCAGTTGGGGCAAAGGAATCTACATAGATGCACGCTTAGCTATTGGCCTCATACTCTCATTATATTTTTGGCTCGCACAGTACCCAATATTTTAAAATATCTTTTGATTAATTCCACAATAAATCGTATATTTTATTCGTAGCACATCAAGAAATGAATTAAAATTATTAATATATCCTATCAAGTGCTACAAAATATTATGAATTCCATAGAAAATTATTATAGAATTTGAGATATACCTTAAAGCTCGTTTTGTGAAACGCTATTCATACTTTATCGAGATCTAAGCACGTTTAGACTCGAGCTCGAAACGCGAAGAAAATGTTCATCTCACACCTAGGCAAAAAAAATAGATTCTCTCTATCGACTTCTTACAAGTTTTCAAGGCATGCGTTATTTTATTTATTTATATATCTACAGTAATTAAAATATTAAGAATGAATTAAAAAAAAAACCTTATTACGCTTCGTGGAACTTTCTGGTTACTAGGACATCTGTTTGTGTACAAGAATTGGAAAGAAAAATGAACGTACAAACAAAGGACAATATTTATTAATAAATATTTTAGCGTATACACAATGATAATACAAATAATTAACGTGCAACTGTCACTTTCAAATGTCATAATTGTCATTGATTATTCAACAACGAATAACAAGCAAATAAAGAATACAAATATTATCAGGGTCCGTTCTGTAGAGATTAAAATCAGATTAAAATTGAAAAATTAGTCGTTATTGTTGACTTTTATTAGACGAGTGAGACCCAATAACGGTCATATTTTCAATTTTAATTGTATTTTAATTCCTACCGAACGGAGCCTTAATTCCTTTGATAAAAAATAAACAAATAAAAAATGCTTGAGTGAGAAGAATGAAAATAAAAAAATTTCTTTTATTTTCTTGATTGCTAAAATATATTTAACCCTTGTTTGTTTGGATTATAATCCAATTAAAATTTCAAATTAAAGTTAACAATTAATTTTAATTACACACTTTATGAGATCCACAGCTTTTCAACTACAAATTTCATCATTTTCTATCAAAATCTACTAAAAATCTGATTTTAATATTAATGTTAACTATAACAAAGATGTGAAATGAAAAAAATTTGGACCTTCTCCAACCGATTCACTCTTTGTATCTTTGTTAGTATTTATGTCTTCCAACCAGCGGTGTCAAGATGTTGGCTAGTCCAATAAATCCGCGAACTGATGCTTTGAGCCAATCGATTTTCAATTTTATTTCGAACTTAAATATGTTACTCAAAACTTTATGCTTACAAGACTTAAAAAAAAAGGTTCCTAAAAATTAGCCGCGTTGACCACCGTAGATTCCAAACATGGTTCAATTTACACCTTCACGTACAACCATGTTTTAAATCTAGACTCTAGCCCCATATCGTGAAACAAGCTAGACATGGTACATAAAAATGTTAAGAGGTCCAAATTGAATTTATCACAACTAATAGGCGTTCATGTCCAAATAAAGAAAGTTAGATGACCAAGTTACAATTTACACTAAAATATGCAAAGAAAAAAATCACAGTATATGTACTGGCCACACACCCCACAAGAATAGTCGTTGATTTGATATCAAATTTCGCAGAAAGTGTGTGCGACGTAATTCTAGAGAGAGGGAGATATAGAGGGACGCCGGCGATGGGATCTCAGTAAATTCAATGGATTTCTTTGAGAAAGAGCTAATTTTTTTTAATCCTTTGTGTCTTTAACCTTTTCTGTTCTTTCCTTCTTCAACTGTCCTTTACTGGGTTCTTGTATACCGGCGAGAATTTTCAGATTTTCCAGCGAAATAGACGTCTATTTCTTAAAATTCCAGTAAAATATTGGGTTTTCCGTTGGTCTTGCCGTTTCCTTTTCTTCGAAATTTCATAAAGTCGCAATCTTTATGGGTGGATGATATGAGGGACAAAAAGGTCAATTAGTATCATCCTCTTTAGTTATTCTCTTGAAATTTGCTCAAATGATTAAATGCTTTTTAATTGTTTGAGCGTGTGGTCACCTAGAACTCTTTGGTCATTGGGGAAGTGTATTGATGAAGTTTGTGATTAATTTAAGTGGTGATTTCCTCATTTATAACTGGCGGTAATTGAATTACTCCTGTCACAATGACGACATGTTCTATTCTGTGAAGTTAAGTTAATTAATATAATTTTAGAAATTATCTCTATAATTTTTACATAATGGCATGTGTTAAGGGACTTTGTTCAATCATTTAGCATTACTTTATCATATTCAAATTCAATTATTTGGGGGTTTTCTTGATTTAGTTGCTGTTTTATTCTACTTTTGGGGCTTGGATTGGATTGATTGACAATTTTTACTGGTTGTTTTTTTGGATAAATTCTTGAAGTTTAATTTTTTCTGCTTCCAATTCGTTGATTCTACTTAACATTTATTACTATTTACTTTATTTTATTGAAAAAGAGGAAAAAAAGGGGAGAAAAATGGCTCTTTCTTTCACTAGATTCTCGTTGTGGTGGTTGGGTGGCAAAGAGAAAGAGCAAGTCTCTAATGGTTCATCGATGAATCCAATAAATACTTTGGGTGATTGGGGTTTGAGAGGAGAATCTGAAAGTTTGAAATTTTACTCAGTGAAGGGGGCTGATAGAAGAATACCCTCTTCGAGTTCGACTAGAAAAGTGAAAAGGAAATGGAAAAGTAGGGAGGAGAGGAGGATTGACAAGGAGTATGATGTGGTGTTGGTGCCATCAGATGGTGTTTGTTTGTCCGGTTCTGAATCCGATGATTCGGATTGGTCAGTTGGCTGGCTTGAGCCGCATGCTTCTGACTTCCTTGGCGATGTTGATGCCGATGACAGTTTTGCTGTGTTAGTCCCCTGCTATAGGCATGATTGCAAGGAATTAGACGAGGGGCTGGAGGTGCCTAATAAACAGTTCTTTAGTGCCATTAAGAACTTCCCAAATGAGTACTCTGCTGGTAAGTGCTGAGCTGTATATAAGAAGTGCATGTTTTAGATGGTGTGCTTATATTCTTCATTTATATCCTTTTATAATGTGATTTCTTTTTACTGTAGTATGATATGCGATTGTTCTTAAATAGATGATGGTATTAGGTTTGATTGAAGCTTTTTGAATTTGCATATAGAAATTGATGTTAGCAAGTCTTCCGTTGCTCTTTGCTGGGGGCACTTAGATTTATCAAGTATTCTTACCATGTATGGTTGTGCTTAAAAGACTTTCTGGAAAAATAATGTGCGCTAGTAAAATAAGTAACTTAGAAGATCATCTTTAAAAGGAAACATACTATACTGAGCTTGTATACATCGATGAAATTAAATTTTTGCTGTCAGAGATTTAAAAGACGACTAAATTTGTTCTTTTAGTTCTCAAGGCATATCCACTAGCCACTAGATTTTGCATTGCAGAAGTCAGGGACCTCAGTTTTGGCATATATTCCTTGATGGGGGCGGGATCTTGTTCAAAATTAGAATTTGGGATTACTTGTTGGGTGGGTCCATAAGATAGCGATATGCTGATATATGCACCCTTCCCGTGCCATGTCTATTATTGGATAAATAGAAATAGCAGGATAAGTGTTTTGACGGTGTATATAATTTAGGCTTGAAGATTTCTTTTCCCTCGTGCCCCTGAAATTGGTTTTATTTGAGGCTTATATGTTCATTTCCAAACAACTGGCAGATGGAACCAGAGGAAAGGGCCGCGATGTTTATGTATGTAACCTTTTATTTGTCTTTTTGAAGCCATCTGCCGACTGGGCCAACTTTTGACGCCTTGCACTGCTTAGATTGAAACTTAAATGGGGGGTTTTTGCATTTTTTTTTGTGGATTTAATCCGATAGACCATCAGAGACAATATAATTTATTTCTTCTCTCTGGACGAAGTAAATATCTCTGTCTCAGAGTCGTCTCTAGCAGAAGTGACACCTATAGAAACTGAGCTTCACTTGCATTTTTTTTTTTGGTTGTAGAAGGCAAGAAGTATATGGAACAGTGGCTTTCCTCTCTCCAAAATATGTGAAGCTGCAGTGTCTCTGAATATAATTACTGCTGCACTCTGTTACTGTGGAACCAAAAGCCATAATTCTACGAATTGGAACATCCAAATGTGGCCAAAATACGAGGAGTCTGTCAGAGCTTCGATTTCATGACAATGGGAACAAGATCTGTAATCTTTCTGCAGAACACCGCATTATGTTTTGTTCTCCATGTTATGTGTTAGGCGTGTGTTGACCACTTCCGTGGGAGACTTTTACATATTGAACTGATTGCTTAGTGTAAGTACAATCCCTGTGAATATGTTTAAAATGTGTACGCTTCTAACTTGCTGCTATTGTTAGCACTTCCTGCTTTTCTGTAATTAGTCTTATCACAGTAAGCTGTTCATCTTGTGCGTAAACGCTTTACTGTCATTGTAATCTGTCGTTCTTTGAAATGTACATAATATTGGAGCTCTTGCTAGAATTACTTGCTCCTTTCTTGAGGTGATAGATCTGTTTTAACATGGAAATTATCGAGAGTAACTGCATTGCTGCTCTTTGGCAATGACCATGTAATTACTGGAAAAGATGCTTGCCTAGTTCAGTGTGGTAATAGATCTGACAAACATCATGAATTTGAGTTTTGCTCCCATAAAATTTTGCATGTTTATTGATGAATATGTGAATTTGGTTTGCACTCGTTTTCTTTGTTACTCTTTTAAGTGGTTTAAACACCTTGTAGCAGGCCAATGAACCTGGAAAATGGAATATAACACATTGCTGTTGTAAGGAAAATGCGACTTTTGATATGTTTGGATTCCATTTTTTGAAACTCATTTTTCCCCAAACCCATTTTAATCATACATTTTATAGGATGCACAATTTTTATCACATTTCATCAATTTTTACCAAAATTTACTTATTTTTTTTATTATTAGCTAAACGAAATCAGTTATTCTTAAAGTGTAAGAGCATGTGGTTCTATAAGTTGATAAAAAGTGATTAAGATAAGCAGCTTTGGTACTCCCAGTTGGCCTTCCAAGATTTCTTTTCTCGTTGTCAATTATCGTAAACTGATTATTCTAAGACCCCACTGCCTTATTTGAGGTTGCAATTGGAAGGGCCTCTTATCAGTGTTTGTGGTTATTATCTTTTTGTGTAGTTTGGTGGTTTGTTCAAGTCTCTAAAGCACATATTCTATAACTTTTATCTCAGCATCTCATTATGTTTTGTTTCCACTTTAGCAAAGATTGTCTACATTTATAACATGTTTAGTATTATAAATTGTATTAAATTGAATGAAAGAAATGAAAAATTTACGTGCAGAGGTACTTTTATGGCTCATTAGTGGCTCGTTTTCACTCATCACTACAACACGTGTCCTTTCCATATCTACTCATCGAGTCCACGTTAGTCAATTCCGAATTAGAAACCAATGTTTCCTAATTACACCTAGATTAAGGGCTAGTCTTTTTACGAGTCGGGCGTAAACTAGTTCGAAATAGGGTTATATGTACTTGTAGATAATATGGTTCTAGGCTAGTTGATAATATGGAAAAAATTGCACCCATATATCTCTCTTTTTTTAATATCGTTCAATCCTAGCCTGTTGATCAATGTGTTGATAAAAAATTCAAAGATATGGTGCATATTGCCTACTGTCCCTTTACTTGTCATTATCTACCATGCTGTATTCTGTAATGATCAACCAATAGAGATGACAGATAAGTCATTGGTCTTCTAATTATTGGAGATTTAAAAAGTATTCAAAGAATGACCATGTTGGCCCCTTAAATATTTTATGCTACATATAATCTACGTTTGACGCAAATTCTTGAATAGAGTTGAACACTAATTGAATAAGATTTTAACTTCATTTTTTTTAGTATTGTCTATTACTATTCGAACCTTTTATCAAACATTTCGGTTTTATCTTTTAAGAATTGTTTTGATAACCGTGAATGTTCGGGTAAGTTTACGCGCACCTCGACTAATTTCACGAGATCCTAAAGTTTAGGGCCGGATACATGGTCACCAATTTAATTCTTCAGTCACAATGGTTAAAAAAAGTCAAATCGCATGCTAAATCACATCGCGATCCTTACGTATCTTTATTGAGCAAGACATGTTTTTAAGACAACTATGTGACAATTAATGAAGATTTGGATAATTTTCGTTATGACAGACTAATTATGCTACTATAAGAAAAAAAAAGTTAAATTTAACTTTCTACTTGAACAATAAGTTGGGGGATCGATGGGGTCAAATTTCAAAAGTAAACAATGTGAAATTTGTTCAGAGAATCCAAACGTGTCGTAGTCACTTCAGTTGTTCTACTATTGACCACATGTTGGAGAACAAAGTACAACTTCGTAAAAGTGGACATGTAAGGACCATATAGGCACGGCAGTTGCCGAGTTGTTAGCACGTGCATTTTTTGTTTGTTTTGACAATTATCATGTGTTTATCCGTATGTGAAAGCACGGTTCTGTAAAGAATACTTAACAATTTAGTAGATATTTAAACAATTTTATCGAGGTTGATCGTGAAACTAAAATAAGGGATTAAAGACGAATATGCTTCTTTTTAAAAGTTAATAATGAACTTCCTACGTGAACAAAGAAGGGACCTAATTCTCAAGGCAAAGGAGAATCTAACATATTACTTAAAGTTGGAAAAAAGTAACTTTAATTTTTAAAACGCAATTTAAGTTGGAAACAAAATATAGCTTCACTGAATTAGACATGTGAGGATTACCAAATGATTTAGTTGAATTTAGACATTTCACAGTGTTGGGACTAATTGCACAACTATAATAAAAATGTTAAACACAAACTTGGTCAGTTTTTCAAGTTGAGGATGAACTTGCTACAATAACAGTAGACTGGGGACCCATAATTAAATTTTCGCTCCAAAGGCTAAACTTCTCGAAACAAATTAGTTGTACAATTAGTTTGACATCGAATGATTTGTAAACAATAGGCTTTGCTATTTGTACACCCCCCTCACAAAAGAGAGGGGTCCACATACAATAAAAAGTTGGTGGGCTGCCCAATTGTGAGGAGGACTTTACACTGGGGTATCATCCTCGGTGTACATATAATAAAACCCGTAGAATCATGCTACGTTCCTTTTTGTTGTACTTTCTTTTCCCGTTTTGAGAAATTTTTGTACCATTATTTTCCACACACCTGGGTCCCACTACACACAAAGCCAAAGGCAGTCAAACACGGTAGGCTGCCCAGCTTGCAACGGTAATATTTATTCTACTTCTGGGAAGAAAATGTAGATCAAACGAGGCATACATGTATAATATTGGTTGACAAGAGCTGCAAGCAATGCTTGTTCGTGGTGGTGGGCTGCTCACATCAGGACTAAGCAATGCAAATGGATTGAACATAGCCTTCAAGGTATGTAAAATCCCATGCAGTTATTGTAATTATGTTTTATTACCCATAAGGTATATGATCATGAGTCGGCGACGAGACATTCTTAAATTTGTTCTTCTATCTATCGCCAAGATATCATCAATATGCCTTGTCTGGTTGAACATGATTCATTTTTATCAAAGACATTCCACGTGGTATCGGATGACATTGAGATTATTGTGTTCAAGACTTTTGCTGTATTTTTTCTGATCGGTAAGACTTCTACTGTATTGATATTACTTTGAATCACTTCAGCTTAAGTTTAGAGAGAGACGATGAATATATTTGCAACCCTGCTAGATCTTTTTTTTTTTAACATAATTTACTACATTGTAGATATGGAAGAGAATGTGCAGAATGTGCTAAAGCTTGTTCAGGAGGATGGAGATTCCTTTGTTAAAAGGGCAGAAATGTACTACAAGAAGAGGCCAGAACTGATCAACTTTGTAGAGGAATCTAATCGTGCTTTTCGAGCCTTAGCTGATCGTTATGATCATTTATCAAAAGAATTGCAAAATGCCAATGCTAGGATTGCTACTGTATTTCCAGAACAGGTGCAATTAGGAATGGATGATGATGATGATGAAGAATGTGGTACCCCAAGAAAACCCCAAAAAACTCAAATCCCTGCAATGAGTATGGCCAATGTCCCAAAGTTTCCTAAGGCACCAAAGAAGGATTTGAAAGGTCTAATAACAACAGCTTCAAAGAAAATGCAAGCCAGGAAGAATTCTAAATGTGGAGAAACTAACAAAGTTGTTGCAAAATCTGGTTTGAGCAAAAGTGAAGCTCTTGAAGAAATTGACATGCTTCAGAAAGATATTCTGGCATTGCAAACTGTTAAAGAGTTTGTGAAGAGCTCTTATGAGAATGGGATCTCGAAGTACTGGGGAACTGAGAATCAGATCGGGGAGATGCAAGAAAAGACTAGCAGATTGGAAGATGAATTTCATGTAGATAGAGTCATCGAGGATGATGAGGCTCGGACTTTAATGGCTGAAGCCACAATAAAGTCGTGCCAAGAACCTTGTCTCAGTTGCAGGAAAAACAAGAAAGGCCGAATCTGGACTAAAGCAATGGGTGTCGTTATATAGGAGATCCAAAAAATTGAGGCGTCACAGGAGAAACTTGAGGAACAGATCGATTTAAGCTCCATGTTGTCTCTTACAGAATTGGCAGAGAAGATTGATGAGCTTGTCCATAAGGTGATTGGCCTAGAAACTGCAGTGTTGTCTCAAACTGTTCTTATAAACAGATTGAGAACAGAAGCCGATGATCTCCATGCACAGATTCAGAATTTGGAAGATGAAGAGGGGACTCTGATAGATGGCACACATAATCTGACCAACAAGGTGAAGGAAATGGAGGAAAAGTTGCAAATCATTGAGGATCTACATGAGAATGTGGAAGATCAAAATAGCAATCTCCAAACGACTTTTGCACAAGCTTCTTCTAGTCTCCATCACCTGTCTGAGAAACTTAATAGCGTGAAGCCAGGTGAAGAACCAGAGATTACATCATTAGTAGACGATGAAAAGTCCATTGTCGAAGTCGATTTGCAAGAATAGGTCCGAGATCAAAAGGATGTACCGATTTCGGGTGACAAGGACAAAATCACCCCTTCTTCAAATTCAAGACGAGAAAGCTGTGAAGGATGAGGATAAGAAAGATCAGGTATCTGATACTAAAAAATCTGTCAAATTATTGGATCAGTTACCACAAGAAAAAACTTCCATGGAACTTGCAATTGAGCTTGTTAATTAATCATCACACGGAGACATGGAGAAAGAAGATGAGCTAAACTGGCCACAAATGATGCGTATCATCAGATCCAGATATTCAAGACTGAAGTTCAAGATTTACAGGATGAAATAAATAAATTGAGAGAGAAAAAGAAACAAGAGGAAAGTCTTAAAACAGACCTGAAATGAAGTCCGGCCAATATACAAGCACTTGAGGGAGATACAGACAGAACTAACAGTGTGGCTGGAACAAAGTGTCTCCCTGAAAGACGAACTAAAGCGCAGGTTCTAGTCTTTGTGCAGCATTCAGGAAGAAATCACAAAAGCTTTGAAGGAAGGGGTTGAAGAAGAACGAGTTTGGTATTTGTGGCGATGAACCACAAAAGCAGTCAGCCAGCCGTAATCGAATTCCTTTGAGGTCATCCATCTTTGGAATAAAACCAAAGAAGCAGAAGCATTCTATTTTCTCCTGTATGCATCCCAATAGAAGATTCCAAGTCATGAGAACCGGTGTACAAATGTGATATATTCAACTCGCGCTCGCTTGTCTTGTTTTTTCAGCCAGTTACAGACATCCATTGTTATACTGAACTCTGTTCATTTTTCAAATTTTACAAGACTTGAGGTAGTAGAGTTTTGGATGGAAAGCATATAGAAAATGTAAGATTAACTGCAAACCAACTTGTGCCTTGGTTCTCAGCTTTGCTTTGTAGGCAATCGCCAGCCATTTCGGCTTGTTTGGTACGACGCAATATTAGACAGACAAAATTTTTTATGATTTTTTTTTTCTAGAATGTTTTGAAACACTTCCTTGAGGATTTGTCATTGAAATTGCTTATCATGACATTGGTGCTTATGGAGCCAAGCTGTTACTCTGATTGCTTTGTTATTCTCAGTTTGCTTTATTCGTTCCAATTTTCCATTTAGAATCTGATATACAAGAAAAATGATTCAATTCTTAAGCTTAAGATCATAGTTCTTGACAAGACTATTCTCGAACCAACTTCACTAAGAACATGAACATCTCAAATTCAGACAGTCATTAACAATATTTCTTCAACTAATAAATTAGTCAGATGAAAGAAAGAAGATTGGTGGAGTATTGGTTTCTCATTTTAGAGCAAATGTCCAACACAAATGAAATTTTTAAAAAAGGAAAGGAAGATATTTATGAGAGGATTAAGCAATTCTACCCTAATTATAATGGTGTTTAATCAATATAATTCATTTTTACGAGGATATGAAATACAAATGGAATTCTGGAGGAAATACATGGATATGGCCCAAATAATACACCATATTTTCACTTTGGCATTTGACCAATAAATAGAATAAAAAAAACGAAAAATGGCAAATATTGCTTTACACACCAAAAGGCCGAAAATACCCTCACTATATTTCTTCCTCTTGAACACCGACTGCTCTCTCCTCCAAAAATAACGGGAAAACGGACTGAAAATACGTGAAAATCGACGGCAAACCCGACCAAGACCACCACCACAAGCTCATCGGCATTGACAACCACTCTCTAAGGTTAGTTTTTGTATTTAAAACCGGGTTTTTCTCATGTAAAGAAATCGAGTGTTTTTTACTTTTTTTTTTTAGTTTATTTGTGCATATTTATGTAGATCATTGGTCATTGTTTAGAAATTTGATGTTTAATGGAGCAATAATGAAGGTTTAATGGCCGGAAATGGAGTTTTTCGGCACTCCATTTCTGACAGAATCGCCTTCCCAGTGAAAAATCGGCTGTTAACAGCTGGTTAAAACATGGCCCAGCTGTTAACAGCTGAGGCGGATGCTATGCCGGCCCATCTGTTAACAGCTGGGCCGGCTGTAATGACTGCCCAACTATTAACTTGGGCCGGCTGTTAACAACCACTTTTTCCATCAAATGAAAAGAAAAATGTGAAATCAATTCAGAAGTCAGCTATTAGATTCCCACCCCCACCCTTCTTCCCTCACATGGACAATACTGTGCTCGTTGTGACCATTGAAAATTTGCCTTATCACTTCCTTGTTTATCTAATTGCATTTTTATATGTACTAAATAGAATTCGATAGTTCGACCTCTTAATTATGAGAGTTAAACCTATTTTCCGTCAACTATCTAAGGGCATGTTCGGTATAGCTCAAAATCCAATTAAAATTGAAAATATATCCGTTATTAGGTCCCACACATATAATAAAAGTCAACAATAACGACTAATTTTTCAATTTTAATCCGATTTTAATTTCTACCAAACACCCTCTAAATTTAAATTTGTAAAGTAAATGAGAGTGAAAGAATTTGAGGTAAAAAGTAAGATTTAAATATTAGTATTTAGAAAATAATAAGGGAAAAAAAAATCATAAATCAGGTGTATAGTTTACACCAATTCACAAAAGATGTTTATAGTTTGAAAATTCAAAATTCAGGTATATATATTATTAATTAAATATAATAAAGTCACAGTTATAAAATTAATGATCACAGAAACATAATTTAGATCACAATTTATTTATTGGTCACATAATTAAATTAATTAGCCACAATTTATTTGTCGGTTATAGATTTTTAAATTGGTTGGTCACATATTATTAAATTTTTAGGCCACGATTGAGTAACTGGTCACAGATTACCAAATATTTGGTCACATATCATCAAATATTTGGTCACATACCATCAAATGTAGGTCACATACCACCGTCACCGACACAAACACGACTGCCTCTACAACCACTTGCAACCACCCTCACTCGCCACCACCGCCACAGCACTACAACACTACCAACAACAAAACCACTGCCAAATCACCACACCACCGCCATCACTACCGCCATCGTCGTTTTTGCAACACCAACATCACCATACCGCAACAGTAACACCATCGCACACACTACAACACCACCAGACCCACCACCGCACACACTACAAAACCACCAAAACTTATTGTAGTAATAAAATTCTTAAATCACACATATCATCCGATTACACTAGAGTAAAAACAAAAGCCTCACTTGAAATAGAAAAAAAGTATAGTCGACTAATAGTAATCAACCCGAAAAGAGAGACAACAAAAGAGTAGATACGCGATCTCAATACTTCATTAGACAGTGTTGAGGAGTTGAGAGATGGAGGGTTTGGGTTCAGAGTTCATCCCAATAATGATGACCCAAGGTATGAATCCATAGCGAGTGATGACTTTAGCCTTCTTCATGGTCCACATGGACCACTCCTTCACGAACTTTGCTATCGTCACCATAGTAGATCCTTCTTCCTTGGCCGTAGCCAGTGCCTTCTTTATGCTCTTGCCTTCTTTGTTCCGAACAGTGGCGGTGGAGGTTTGAGAGTAGAGATATAATGGCGAGAGGTGGAGGCGGTGGACGGTGGTGGGGAATAAATTGTCGGTGTGGAGAGACGGTGAGAGAGTGGAGAGAAATGTATTACTTTAGGGTTTAGATAGATTTAATGTTTGATATTTAAAATAAAATACATGATTTTTGAACAATGAAACGTGGTCCTTGATTTTTGAATTCCAATATTTAAATACTTGAATTATTGTAATTTCCCAAATAATAATTGTAAAATATGAACAAATATTTTTAAAATTTTAAATTGTTGGGCATGTCCTGACCCAACAGTTGGCCACTTTTTTTTTTTTTTAAATAATAACCGTTGGGCCGACCACTTAATTATTATTAATTAATTACTTAGCCGGCCTAGACGGTTAAATAAATGATAAATATATTATTAATAATGTAATTTATCGAATACTAAATAATAATGAATATCATTTTGTTTAATTCATTTTTTTGTATTTGTGCTTATTTTTTTAATTAAATAATATTTGTATTATTTTATTTTAAAAATTTCCATTTCCTTTTCTTTTTTTATATATAAAATTAAATAAATAATTATAAATTGATAATTACGAAAATGAAATATTATTTTTTAACGAAAAATCAAATTCTTATTTTTTTATTTTAATATTTTAATTAATTTAAATTTAAAAACTTCTTTTTGTTTTAATTTTTTTATAAAAAATGATATAAATAATTTTAAATTGATAATCATGAAAATGAAACATTATTATTTAAAAAACAAAAAAGCAAATTCTTTTTTTGCCTTTAATATTTTAATTAATTTAAAATTCTTTAATTAAATATAATTAGTAAACTAATCTTTTATTTTTTCAAATGTAATTAAATAAATATATAAATTTAGTTTTTATATAAAAAATGAAATAAATAATTTTAAATTGATAATTACGAAAATGAAATATTTTTTTTTAACAAAAAACAAATTCTTATTTTTCTAAGATTATGTTGTATTCCATTAAATTATGTTCAATGTGCTAATATTTAATTTTATTTTTTTTTGCAGCATAGAGTATCACTTGGACATGACATTGAAACAGATGCCGGGTAAGGCTACCGGGAACGGTAGCCTTGACAGTTACACTGTCGTGTTGGAGCTGCTGGATGAGCAGCATGCAGATATGCTTCGACGATCATTTCTTTAGCCCCTGTACAAGTTGAGAAGTGTACAGTTCTCGGGGCAGATCCTCGATACCATATTGTGTCGGTTGCTGAGTCCAGTCGACGACGATGCCTTCCACTTCGACCTCGGGGGCAAGGTTGCCAGTTTCTCCATGTTCGAATTTGCCCTGATTACTGGACTGAAGATTACGGGCGATGATGCAGCTCGTGCCGTTATTCAAAGAGGCAGCAGGTTGCACGACACTTTGAGGGACATCGGGCGGTGCTGCTGTTGGAGCTTATTGACGCGATTAGTGGTTGCAACCATATGTTGGATAGACTGAAGCTCGGCCTGGTCTACATCCTTAAGAGCGTGTTGCGATGTCATCATCGAAAGACTACGATCGACCTCTTTCATTTGGAGACGGTCGACGATATTGATGTCTTCAACACATATCCGTGGGGTCGGAGATGTTTTGAGGACACGGTGCACGTCTTCACCAGATCACACTCGATGCCGAAGGGGACCATGCGCAAGTACGACACATACGGATTGCCCTTGGCAGTGCAGGTAAATATTTGACATAATTTATTATAAAAATATTTTTTATAATAAATATGAATATAATAATTGTATGTGTTGCAGATTTGGGCTTACGAGACTGTCCCCCTCCTAAGTACTCGATATGCGAGGCAAGGGAAGACACGGAGCCCTCGGATGCATCATTGGCGAGCATCCCGAGCGGAGGGATGTCCAACTAACAAAAAGTTATCAACTCTCCTCAACGACCCTCATATGAGATAATACATTTGCGATTTATGTTGTGTGTAGCTCCAAAATAACATGATCATTAACTAGTCGAAATGTTGGTATGTCAGCTTGAAGTCATAACGAAGTTGATGCCGTCGATGGAGGAGGAGGCTCGTGGATATGTGCGTGAATTTGTCGCTCCATACAATAAAGACGGTCGGGTGTCCGATTCCATTTTGGACCGAGATGAGGTACGTGAATTGAATATAATTTTTTTATTACAGTTTTGTATGCGTTAGCCGATTTTCATTAATAATAATTCTTAATGTTCCCATTCGTGTAGGAGCGAGGTCCAGTTGATCGGCGATCACTTCCGTCGAGGGAATCACCACCGTCACTGATCAGGTCTCCCATTCACCGATCTGTATGACCGCCTCACCGAATTTATAGCGGGTCAGATGAGCGAGATGCGACGAGATTTGGCTCGACCTCGTCGGGTCGACAATCAGTACGTTAGACTGACAGAACAGATGGGTGAGTTGCGGCGAGAGTTTAGGGGACGGGTCGATGATGTATCTAATGATGTTGAACTCTACGTCGCCACGTGCTGGATCTTCATAATGAGTTCGCAGCCCTTCGAGGCAATATAATGGGCATGAGACGAGAGCAGTGGCCACGGAGGAGGTAGGACGGGGCAGTGGCCCCTGAGGAGGTGGGGAGCCACGAGGAGACAGTGGTCCCCTAGGTGGAGGACGAGCGTACGACTGACATGGCTGTAGGGAAAAGGCGTGCCATTGACGCCTCGGAGCAGGTGGTCTGCAAGACGACCAGGTTGCCTTTGCAGTACGTCGTTTTTTTCTTCACGACCAAGGCGAAGAGGATAACGTTCATCGACGGGATGTATCCCAATCTATTCCGCGAGGTGGACGCTGCCAAATGGAAAGCGTTTGAGACGGAGTGGAAGATAATTATGCCCGGGTATGTAATTTAGAATTTTAGTGAAGTACGCTATACTAACGCATCTACATCTTTTTTAACGTTTTTGCTGTTTTTCTTTTCAAAGATAGGTGCGTCGTTGGGGAGAGGATGATCTCGGATGTCTATAAGTGGTGGCTCCTCACTGACAATGTAAGTGAAATAATCATATTGTTGTTTATTATGTATACATAATTTTTTTGTTTATGAAATTAAATAACTCCCTATATTTTTTATTGGTGTTGCCCGATGTAGCACATCGACCTGACTATGGACTTATTGCGTGATCAAGCTTGAAGATTTTTGCGATCATTCGACATTCCCGGTCGACTCATTGAGCACTGAGTTCATACATGTTGTTACCACTGAACATCAGTCGCTGCAACTTATGGGTAATGAGTATGAGATGTCCGAATTTATGACCGAATGGGTCTTAGGGATGTTGTCGAGTCTCGGGGGAAAGGCATGGAAGCCTTGTACACATATGTTACAGCGATCGAGAATCATCTTACCATTGCCGTGGAAATTGTATGTATACGACTCCGACCATTCTTCTTTGACATAGGGCTAGCTCGAGCAGTATTTAGAGTCGCTTTTAGTGATCGTTCTGTTGATGGCTGTCTGAGCAGGTTTGATTGTGAATGACATGCTAGCTATTGTCCAAGACCAGACGACGACGAGACAGTCGAGATCGAAAGTATTTATTTTTTGTTTTTAACTTGGAAACCTAGTTTTTATTTACACGGTATCGAACTAACATGTTATTATTCAATTGTAGGGACGATTGCGATATTTTTTGCAATAAAATACATTGAATTTTTGAGTATAAGACATAAGGTCGATGAAATCAACCTCGTATGGATACAAATTTTGAGGAATAAATTAGCGTGCGATTTGTACGAATTCGAGTGTGATCCGTAAACGTTGTATATTTAATTGTTGATTCATTTATCAAATACTTGTAAATATTGTAAATATTGTATATTGAATTTTGTAATATTATAAATTGAATTTTGTTCATTTATTTACGTATGAAATAATTGTCAATATTGTATACTTATTTGTTTATTTACATATACAATAATAATAATAATAATAATAATAATAATAATAATAATAATAATAATATTCTTTACGTAATACAATAATATTTATATAATTAAATTAAATATTCGTTGTAAACAAATCTTTTATTTTTTCAAATTTAATTAAATAATATTTACATTCTTTACGTAATTTAATAATTATCAAAATAAATATTCTATTTTAACAAATTACGTTAAAATGAATGTAAATATTGTTCATTTAACAGCAATACCATTACATACTCGACCAATTGTCATCCAGAGAATCTGACTCGTACAAGTTTGGCAAGTATAACCGACTGCTTTACATTTGCCGCATCAACACAGTCTAAGAAACTCTCCAGTAGAGGGTATTCTAGAAGTTTGTGGATGCCCGGGCAACGCGGTTCAACTACCAGTGGCGACAAACTATTAAGTGGGAGAATATGGTTAGAAACTTTCCAATTGGATTCGTTCGGTAGGGCAAATATAGTCTCAGCATCGCAACTTTCCAATAATCATTCGTGTCATAAGGATAGCATAATGTTCTCACTGCAAAGCCTTTGTTCATAGCTACCGCGACTGCATGCTCGTATGGAAAAATCCAGCTGAAATCGAGTGCATGTGTTGTCGGTCAGGTCTACCATGAAAATGTGATCGCACTCAATGTTCTATCCCCATTTTTGGAAGGTAATTTCATGCTTGGAACAACTGACTTCCTATCTCGGTCATAAACTTATTACATTCCTTCGACACTGTAAGCTTCGACCGCCCTCCTTAACAATGAAATGATGCATTTACCCTGTTATCTAGTCTTTAAATGACCCTGTATATGGTACATGCAGTACACATGATGTGCATTGAGGAAAACTTCAACGATATCATTTATTAGAGACTGACCCCGATCAATTACGAAAGCAAGATCCGCGACTTCCCCGATCACTTCCCTAAGCATCGTAAAGAACCAGCGCATTGATAGATCATTCTCGTTGTTGACTCGTCGAATGCAAGTGGGTAAATCTGGATATTGGGATCTTGACTGTAGCAATAATCAGTTTGCCCCCGTATCTCGATTTCAGAGTTGTATCGTCGACTAAAATTACGGGCCACTTCGCATTTTAAAATCCTCTAATGCATTGTCCAAGAGTTATGAAGAAATATTTAAAGCAATTCTCGTACTCCGTCTCAATGAAAAAAGTGGAACCGTGATTAGTTGTCCCCAAATTATGGTAGTATCTGGCCAATTTAGTATAAATCTCCTCGGTCGAGCCCATTAAATCCTCAAACGCTTATTCTTTGGCCTTCCAGGCCTTCTGGTAGCTTATGACCAATCTATACTCTCGTTGGACGTCGTTAATGATGTTTGAAAGTCTGTGGGTCTTAATACTTCTGCATTATTCGTCGACCAATAAACTATGATCGAGGTTGCATGTTATCGTTTTGACGAATCCCCAATTCGCAAGTATGTTCCCGTGTATACTTGTGAATTACAAATGACTCATTCGTATCCATCTTAGTCGCTCGCAACCGCCAACAGCAACTGTCGTCGACGCAAACGAATGTCAACAACGACTTGATTGATTTTTTTTATCTTCAACTAAAAGTTGAATTTCAATGCCAACGGTGCACACCTTCCTGCAAATCTTTCTTCGTTCCAAACAGTTGCTAAACATGCAAGTCTTCATCATTGGGAACCACACGTAAAGAATAAATGATGGTCCGCTCATTCCGACCCCTGATCTCCCACCCATCTCATGTCTCTGACGGGATAAAACAATCAAATCCTTATTTGTAAATTCATTTACATTCTTGCTGTCCTGAACTACCGAATAAATTATGTGCATCGCAGCGATGTCACAATAAAGAACAATTGTTTCGGGAATATTAGTGTTATCCTCGAGAGCTATCTCCACTCTATCCCAAAAATCATTTGCGTTATCATCAGCACCATCTAAATGTTCATTTCTACCTTCCACGTCGTCTTGCCTCACTAAAGTCCACAAATCAATGTCATTTGCGTTTTGTTCAACTTAAACAAATAATTCACTTTAATATTAGATGTAACCTTCATATGTGGAATTGAAAATGGCAAATGCTCTTTAAATTGAATTCTCGATACCATATCGCATCGAGATGAATCGACGTTCAGCTTGTTATGTATATTAAGGTATAGTTGCTCGTACGATGTAGTATCTGTTATATGTGTTAGCATACCACCTTGTATGTTATTCTTCCATTCCATGCCCATTGATTATTTCATCCAATTCAAAATCACCAAAATAACAAATTGGGAGTACAATTTTCATATCTACATGACAAAATAGAATTTGTAATATTCAAAAATTCGGCTCACAGTAGGACCAAAAACTTGTTAAAAACAAAAACAGTCGAAGTTTCGATTGTTAATAGCCAGATTTTTTGGGTTGTTAACAGATGACTTTTTGTCCGTTAACAGCATGCCGAGTGTTTTTTCGTAACAACCGTTAAGGCCGTTAATCGAAAAGTTAAGTAGATGATTTTTTTTTCCGTTCGTACTTCAAAAATTATACATTTGCTAAAAAAATTTATCTACATATTACCTATGTAGAATCTTAATTTAGTATACACATTTTGCGAAGACGAAGTTAAACATATGTAAATATACTTACCGATTTAAAGAAATTGACAGAAAACAATTTTTTTTTTTAACTATCGATATTTTTTAGATTTTCAGATTGAAAAAAATGAGAGTTTTATCTGTGTTGAAGCTGATTTTGCAATTTTAAGTTGGGAGCATTTGATTTTTATTTGTTAACTAAAAATGTAGTTAACAAATCATATTTTTATTCTTTTTAATAAAATCATATTTTTGTAATTGTTTTATTCACTTAAGGGCATTTTTGTCTTTTGAACTCAAATATGCCACTTTGGAAATATGGCATAGTTGAAAAGTTAAAGTGGAAAATGGGGTGATTAACTAGGCTAAACTTAAAAGTACCCCTAGAATTCAGCAAATTGGCCCACATTGAGAAATATTCTGACAAACTCCCAATTTTTTTGGACATATTTTTAGACTTAATAGCAAAAAACGTTTTCTACGTTTGGCATGTAGTGTGCAAAACGTCCATACATTTCAATTTTTTGTAATTTCACCCATATTTCAATGTTTCAGTGCAAAAAAATCATATTCACTCATTTTAATGTAAAATAACAAATATACCCTCCTGTATAAATAAAACAAAAAAAGAAAAATAAATTGCAATCTTACTCATAAAATTTTTAGGAATGCAAATGAGTCTAAAATTTATGACAATATTAAAAATAACAAACAAAACTCTCTCCTCTCTTATCGTGTGCCACCAAAATCGCTGGATAGTTTAGCCATAAATCGACCAGGTTCCAGTTGTAATTGACCTAGACCCATGGTTGGGCTATGTGCGCCATGTGATGGCAAACCCAACCCAGATGGTCCACCACCATGGGTCGTCCGGCCTTCGTTAGAAATAGTGATTTTCAGTTCTACATGCATCTTCGCGCATGTGTGCATTTCAGGATACAATTCAGAATGTTGGGGGTTAAATTGGGGTTGACCCATCCCTGGGCTAGGTGCACCTTGGCGAGGGGAAAAGGATCTAGGTGGTCTGCCACCCTGGGACGTCCAGACGACGCCGAAATCGGGGGATTTGAACTGCGTTGTCGCAATTGTCGCGACTGAACGGATTTGAAGCTGCAATTCAGATCTTATGTTGGCTTTTGGGAGTGGATTGGTTACATGGTTGAGTTCGTCTTGGTGAGGGGAGTTGGCCAGTGGTAATTCGTGGCCGGACGACGAGATTCCTGCATTTGGCCGAATCTCAATCAATGAATTTTGAAGCTAGTTTCCAACCGAATTACTAAGAGTTATGGGGTGGTTTTGGGTGGGAATTGAAGAGGAAGTTATGAGCTTGCCACCGGTGTCACTGTCCGACGGTTTGGGTGGCTGGAGGTTGCCGAAAAAAGGGTTCATCCGGCGGTTTGGGTGGCGGGGAGAGAGAGAGAGTTTTGTTCGTTATTTTTAATATTGTCATAAACTTTGGACTCATTTATATTTTTAAAAAGTTTAGGAGTAAAATTACAATTTATTCTTTATTTTTCTTTTCTTTTATTTTTTGTTTTATTTATATAGGAGGGTATATCGGTCATTTTACGTTAAAATGGGCGAAAAAGACGTTTTCTGCATTGAAACATTGAAATTAGGGTTAAACTGTAAAAAATTGAAACGTATGGACATTTTGTAGACTACGTCCCAAACGTAGGAACGTTTTGTGCTATTAAACTCATATTTTTATCTTCAAACTTCTATTAATTGCATATCTTAACCTTGATAACAAGTAAAAATTCCGTTATATACTCTTATTTATTCCTCGTATTTTCAAAGAATTAAGGTAAACAACAAATATAAAAGTTCGATGAAATATTTTTCTCCATGCTAAAAAATTATTTGGACAGAAACAATGACCAGAGACAACATTTGCAAATTAATTGAATATTAAAATTTAAAAAAAAAAAAACAATGTAAAAAGTTGAAAACATGACCGTAAAAATAAGCAAAAGTTGAGAACCTTCATTATTGATTGAATACTCAAAACACAATGAATAAATTAATTGATTTGTCCCCCATGCATGCTCTGTAACCATTTGAGAATCTTAAAATCAAAATGAGTTGAAATTGTTTGCCTATATAACATGCAACTAAGATTTTAACAAGGGTGGTTGTATTCAACCACATTTTTTTTTTTTTAATAAATAGACCACATTTTAATTACATTAAAAACTGTTTACTTTATTGATTATCACACTTGTATCCTTAATTTTTTCTTCATTGATCAATAAAAAATTCTTATCATTAATCATGCTTTTCATTCAAAAATAATGCTAACGTACTTTAAAACGATGATCAGATATTTAATCATATTTTTGCATTATTATTTGTTTTGCTTATCTAAAAATACAATGGACAATTGAATCTTCTCACTCTAATTTAAAGAAAATTTTGGAGAGATATTAAAAAAAAAATTATATTAATTTGAAAATAAAAATGCGAGGAAAAAAATTTGAAACATAATTATAATAATTTGTAAAGGTTATAAACTTTTTATGAAATTAAAATGTAGTCTAATTATTAAAAATTATGACGTGAATATATTTAACCCTTTTAATAATTACATACCTACTATTACAAGCCTTTGGGTCGCAGGCTCGGCTTCATCGGAGCATAGACAGATACTAACCTGAATGCATTAATGGTGGAAGAGAAGGGATCTAATGATTAATAAAATGCTGTAACTTGATCCATTCTTTTTCATTCCAACTTTTATGAAAACCAGACTGCTTAATTGGTGTCTTTAAAATGTTGTTTATATTAAAAGAGGAGGGGGCATTTAAGATGGTAGAAAATAAAAATTCCACATTCAACCAGAGTTACATCTCTCCAATAATTTTGAAGCACTCTACATCAAGCACGAGGCAGAAAGTTGAAATGGGCTAATCATCATCAAGAACACTCGAACGCCTCTGAATCTGAGAATCGACAGATGCACAAATTAATAGTGCAACAAAATAGTTACTAAGGGTACGTTTGAGCCACATTATTTTGGAAGAATGCATTCTGAAATAGTAAATTGATGGAGAATGTGCGGTTGAAAAAAAAAAAGTTATTGATATGGTGAAAAATATTATTTTATTGAAAAATGTGTGGTTGAAAATAAGTAGAAGAATGAAAATGAAAATTTTAATGTGTACCAAACATGGCGTAAATCAGAAAACGGCAACTGATAAAGAAATGAACGAACAACTTACTGTTACTTTGGTTTGTTTAGTAGTTTGGGTGTTGATTTGTTCAAGCAATGATATGAGCCTTTCCTCAGAAACCTACGGATGAACCATCATAGCAATGTGATGTTTGTTTGAGCAGACTAACGAGACACACAGCACATGCACAAGCTTATATAGACAAGCATCAGACATTGAAGAGCTACCTTCTCAGTTATCTGACCCACTCGTGCAGCTCTCAGAATAACATCTTCAACCCCTCTGGCCTTCTCAGGTTTCACCAGTGCAATTCGAGCAACTATATACAAACATACATGGATAGATTAGAAAAAAAAGGGATCATGCTTGTGCAATTAGAGAAAACATCAAGGAGGGTGTCCTTAACTGAGGTTTTTATGGATTTTAAAAGAATATAAATTTTAATGAATTTCGTGGATTTGAATAGATTTTCAGAAAATCCACAAGAATCTCATTAAAAATGGTGAAATTTGAAAATAATTTATTATATGTAATTATAAGCTTGAAATCTATCCAAATATTTTGAAATCCTTTTATTAATGAAATTCATATAAATCCATTAGTTATAAAGGACACCTGAGTTTAATGGATTTCATTAAAATTAATTAAAATCTCAGTTGGGGGTGGTGTCCCCTTCTGTACCACAAGAAGAGACAGACGGGACAGAAACAGGTGCACAGAATTGGGTGAATAATTTTGTTTACTAGAAAAGATCAGCTGGAGATTGGATGTCATGATATACCTAAAAAGCGAGTGTTTTGCATCAACACTTGTGTGTGATCCATGAACTATTGTCAGGTAAAAGGAAACATTATAGGACCACCACCACAACACCAGAGATGTGTTGATTCAGAAATCGTCCGAGCCAGGTGTGCCTGAGATAAGGACTTCATTATATGCCTTGAAGTTTAAGCCTCGACTTATTGAGGCGCACCCTCTAAGCATAGGCTTCATGGCAGCTAAGATATGAACTAATTTGTCTTGCCCTCATCGGCTGTTTTCTATAGTCTAAGATGTTTTATGGATTTTGGATTATGTTAAAAACAACCCAACCTGAGTTTGAAAGGGAAAAAAGAATCTGAGAGAACAGAACATGCAAAGTAAGAGTGCCCAAGCCTCCTACAATTGGAGTGCAATAAACCCCTCCCAAGGGAAGTTGCAACTTTTCAGTAGGCGACCAGCGACAAGAGATCTATGACTCACAACTTCTTACCTTTTTTTTTTTTTTACAAGAAATGGAAAGGGAAATGCTCCATTGCAAGTAACGGATTGGGAAAAAGAAGGGAACATTGAACAACTGAGAGTGATGAGGAAGACAATAAGGAATCAAATATGATGATGATTCCGTCAATACTGATAATATGGAAGACTTTTAGGCTTTTGCTAGACTTCTAGGCTAGTAGTAGATTATCAATTTTGTTACGTGATTATAATTTGACAATTCATTGTTTGCATCAAAAGAATCACATTTCATGCCTGGCGAAAGGTCCATAATGTTATCCATGCCATATGTACCACAAGTGTACCATTCAGTTTGGTGAAACCAGCAAACTCAAAATGATAACATCCTTCTTCTATCTTAAGTAGATCTCACTACACTACCATGTTATATTCGCTTCCAGAATACCACCCTAGTAGGCAGTCAATAGGACACCCCTGATGGTACCATAATGACAGCTTTTATTATCATCTATGATGCCCCAGATGAGGAACAAGCCCATGATGCTTATGACTGCATCCACAGGTGCACCACTTAGTTGGGAAAAATCTACTGCGAAAGGAAGTCCCACTTCTGCACAAGAACACAAGGTACACAAATATAAAACAAGCAAGCAGCCCTTTATGGTATATTCAAAGAAGTGCAGGTTTGGAACCCTATACAACGGATAGGTCTCAATCGCGTATAGTGGTACCCGCGTACCTAGAGTTTGAGATCCAACATTGTTAGATTTTTTTTTTTTCCTTCTATTTTCTTTTTCTTTTTTAAAAATCAAACCACATAAGGTGGAGTTTTTATTAATAACCCCTCTGTGACCTACCATGGGCTCAATGCCTTAAGGAGGTGACCAAATCTGACCTCCCATGGGCTGTACAAAAGCAGACGAAAACTGGGCCAACCATAGTCATGGAATCAGTGAGACGGCCAAATCAAGTTGGACCACTACAACCATAGAAGTGGGGTCAAAAGAGAATGAGCCATTTCAAACAACAAAAAGAAACAAGAAATAAAAAAAAAAAAAAAGCTTGGGGAGAGTAATTAATGCTTCTTCTTGCCAGATTTCTCTCGTTTCTCTGTTTCCTTGTTCTTGGTCGAAGGTCAAAACCACTAACATGGGAGTTTGCTTCCTTGTATCCCTCATGTGGCACTAGATTGGGAATTATCTTCTAGAGATTGAAATTTTTTGACACACTAGATGCACTAGCTTCAATAATTTCTTGGTAAGACTTAGAATACGGAAGTTGTTTAGCATTAGATGTACCTCAAGACTTGTATCAATTGATTCTTTTCGGATAATAACTTAACTAATTGGTGTCTAGTGGGTGCAAGTGCACATGTTACGGTTGGACTTCTTAGAACAAGAGCTAAGATATGACAGTATCAGAAAAGTTTTCAAGCCAAATTGTTGGAACTAAATGCTATGTGGGATAAAACACTACAAGATCTGAGCACAAAGGACCATCTCTTGAACCCAAAGAACAGCCACTTAAATTCCCAAGTCACTGGGCAATAAATTAGGGAGGACATGAGAACCCATAATGGTTAGACGTGAGATGTTGCTTAGCTTACAAGTAACTGCATAAGGCATTAGGAAACCATATGCACTAATAATCTAATATGTGTTTCTTTAAGGTAGGTGGGTTTAGCACAACTAAGTAGTGGATTTGTAGGTTAGACAACATACATTGCAATCAGGGGCGGAGCCCAATGAAGTCCAGTGTGGGCCCGTCAGGGGCGGAGCTCAATGAGGTCCAGTGTGGGCAAAAGGCCCACACTGAACTTTTGAGCCCAACCTTATGGCCCAATTTTTTTTTTTTTTTTTTTTTTAATTAATATGCCAACTTCCAGCCCAAGAGTAAAGCCCAAAATCATTACCAATACACACTACCCTAATGTAAATGGCCGAAGACCACTGTCCAGCCCAATCCATTTAATTCAAAACATCAGACTCGTAGCCTGCATTTCAATTCGTTCTCCTCCACTTCTGTCTCTGCCCTCCGGCCTCTGCTTCGCTACCTCCGCCCCTGTGAATAACCAAATCGAAAAGTTTTAGCCAGAACCTCCCCCTCCTCGATTCCACCTCCGCCCTTGTCTCTCTACACAAACGAAACTCCCAGACACCTATCTTCCTGTTTTCCACGGTGCTAGTGGCCTAAAATTTGGGATAAGGTCAAGGAGTTACCCCAGAAGAACCTCTTTTTGTCCAGAACATTTGAACGTCATCTTAACGAAGAAAGGTGGATCTCATATAAAATAGCAAAATGAGTGCGGATCTGGTGAAAGGGAACACACATGGAAATTTGGACGAGCAGATTGCTCAGCTTATGCAATGCAAACCATTGTATGAGCCTGAGATTTTAACTCATTCTAGATCTTTTATGAGTTATTGTAACTTTTCTCTCTCACATTTTTATGGATATGATAGATGTAGTAGATTTAACAATACGAAGAAATGTGTGATACTTGTTGCTTTTTGAGTATGATGGTGTTGGTCTTGTTATAGTATTAGATAGTGGTTTGGGGTTTTTTTTAGAGAGTCGGGATGAATGTGGTTACATTCTCGTAAGGTACTTCTTTCTTGATTGATGCAATTGTTTCGAAATGTTAATGTATTAACTTAAAAGTGAGACAATGCAGAAATTCTGCATTTGTGCATTTTTTGCGTGTTTTTTGATAATGTAGTAGGATTTATCATGCTTATTCGTGAATGTAGGAGTTAGTTTAGATTAGTTTTAGTTGACCACGAAGGTGAAGCCCCCGAAGCCTACTCGTTTTTCTTTTCTTTTTATTTTTTGATTTGTGTAATGTTTGAAATTTTTCTTTTTATCATATGAATTAGCTCTTTGAATTGCTCTTGAATCGTTTTTGAATTGTTCATGAAATTTGACCTAGAAGCCGGTGAAGATTGACTCGAGCCCGAAGCCTACTCATTGCTGTTGAGTTGCTTTAGCTTCTAGTTCCAATATTGATGTCTTTGTGATTTGTGAAAGTATTATGCGAATTGCATTGTGAATTGATTCCAGTATTGTTGTGTTAATTGGTTGTGAATTACTTTGCTTTTGCTTCCAGTATTTGTGATTCTATCATTCTAAATTGCTTCCAGTAGTTGGAAGTTGTGAATTGCTCAGGGGATGAGATTAGATCATTAGAGCTTGGTGAACTTAAGTGAAAGCATTTGACTTGATTTTACTTAATACTTGATTTGGGCTTAACTTGCTTATGTTTTTGCTTTCAGTATTAAGTTATTTTACAATGATCTTAAAGTATGAAAACTCGCAAGGAACAAGTGTAATTTATAAACTATACCATTTTTAGTATTGTCGTAATATTGTTTTATATTTTTATCATCATTAAATTCATGACCAAAACTCAAAGTTCGGGGTTGACTAAATTGTGCCCACACAGAACCAATTTTCTGGCTCCGCCCGTGATTGCAATTATAACCTCTCAGACAACCCTAGGCAAACAACCCACTTGAATAAGAGAGATGATATTCCTCTATTTTCTCAATTTTTCCTAAGATTCAACAGTCTGACATATAGGAAGAGATGATATAAGAATAATATTCCTATTTATATTAGCATCTTCCCGGGTTTGTTGAAAGTCCAGTTGTTTATTAGTGATTTAGTAATCCTCTATTTTGAAGATGACAACAAAAAATCACAAATTCCAAGCTCGCTCACTCCATAAGTTTGGTTTCTATGCCATCCCCAGCCATAGTCTTTGTTTTGACAGCCTTGCCCATCCTAAGTCACTCACGCCTAATTCACACTATTCATACCCTACACTTACCATTGCCTTATGTCAACACATTCAGTCCCTCCAAGCGCAGACAGCCAGAACCTCATCATTCCCCAGCCACGGTGTTTACATAAAACAAACATGTCACTATCATAAATAGGTTGAATTCTCTCATCATGCCACTATTATGTGTTCAGTGCAGAGTTCAACTTACCTCTTGCTCGTGCTTCAGATGTGAGAATCTGACTAAGCATCATTTGTCTTTGCTCTTCCGCTTCTCTAATTCAATAATTTTCAACGTTCAGATCAAGAAAACCGCACCAAGAAAATGCTAATATATGCTCAGAAACTAGAATTTCAACAAGCTAATACTAAAATTAGACCAAGAAAGATAATAACCTCTTAGCTTCCTCCTGGACTTTCTGCTGTTCAGGGTTTTGCTGACTTCCCTATACTCAAAATTATTAGTAAAACCTAAAGATGGTACATTATTTAAGTAATGTAACACTCATGTAAGCGAATGGTCAGTCACCATGCCACGTTGAGCCATTAGTTCCTGCATTCTTCTTTGCCTAATCGCTTCCAATTCTGGGTCGGCCTGGAATACATTAAATTTAGGAAGAACAAAACCAATAATTAACATCTCACACTCTGCTAAGCTCAAATTTCTATTCCAACATAAAAATAACACTCTGATGCTCTTTTATCATCGTGTAATGAGTTTGGTTACATAACTATTTATAAGCAGATCGAAAAGATATGTTTAAAAAGGCTTAATCAAGTACTAAGGCATTTATCTTCGTGAGGCAAGGCGTATGCCTCAAGATAGAACAATAAAAAATTCAAAAGAATATAAAAAATACAAAAATATGCTAATAATATACCATAAACCCTTTACAAAAAATTCATAATAAAATTAAAAGTCTACCTCCCAAACCAACATAAAATGGATCAAGTAAGAGGCTTGTCGGTACAGGGTTATCAAATGAGCTTATTAGATTCCATCTAAGTAAGAGGCTGCTCAAGCTTAGACTGGAATCCCAGAGTCGTAGACTAGCTTTAAGTAAAAACTTCAGATTGGTTTATTTTGTCTTCAGAATACATCGCAAAGAAGCTCGTGATGAGATGAATCTAGGAACTCATATCATTTACACCTAAATTAATAAGCTTATGGAGCAAAACATAAACCGTATAATTTTTCAAAATATAGTAAATGTTCAAGCTTTACATTCAGACATGCCATGCTAATCGTAGAGGGTCATAAAAGGTCAAATTTAAAAACAATTTTAACTCTCTTGAATTTTCCAGGCACATGTAAAGGCTAAAAAAGAAAGCACCGCGAAATTGGAAGAGATAAAGCCCTAAATAACATAAATGAAATCGAGCCCTCGTATCACTATATATCTCAAATCTATGCAGAGTTCACACACGCAGAGAGGCGAAGTTACCATTTCTTCCTTCAATTTGGTGCAGATAGAATTGGAGTCTAGCTAGATTGCTTTGTGCAGAGAAGGAAATATACAAGAGGCTATACACAGCGTTTTGATTACGCGTTCATGTTTGGGTAGATGCTTGATTGGTAAAGGTTTTGTATGTTAAAATTTTGATTATTCCTTTGCGTATTTTCACTATCGTTATTTTTTTAAAAAAATAAAATAAAGAAATTATAGATTTAATTTTGATCACATATTCACGAAATAAAATATTTTGTACGTAAATTTAATTTTTTATTCCTACTTTTTAACCAAATGCACTCCTAAAAATCACTATATAAAACCTTATTTTTCCCAAATAATGATTGTCAATTAAATTATAACTTTCATTTATTTTTCCACGAGTTTTTTGGGATCTAGAAGATTTTATCAACTTGTGTGTTTGAGCTACATTATTTTGAAAAAATGTATTCTAGTATAGTAAATTGATAGAGAATATGTGGTTGAAAAAAAATAAAAAGTTATTGATATGATAAAAAAAAATATTATTTTATTAAAAAATATGTGGTTGAAAATGCAAAAAAGAATTAAAATGAAAATTTTAATGTGTACCAAACTTTAAAATAAATGTTTTTTTATTAATAAAAGTTAATAATTGTAAGACCACTTTCAATTGTGTATTCAAGTAGCAAGTTGATTTTTTTTATTATTGTTGCACAATCAATTTCAACAATAAAAAGTGTCTAAATCGTCTATAAATTGTAATGTGACCATATTGGATTAATAGGGCCGAGTTAGGTATTTGTGAGATCTAATTGTGTTGCTCTTTGGTTATGTTATTATTTTGGTTTGACTTGATCAATGACAAATCCATGAGACCATCTTGTGGCGAGCTAATCTCATTTATACTCAATTTATAGGTAGATCTATTTGTGGGTTCAAACGTCCTACTAAAATTTGAAAATTTGAGAAAAATGCTTATAATATGTACAATATGAAAGTTTGTGAAAAATAAAGTACAATATGCTAATATACATTGAAAAAAGTTTCTCGATTAAATATACCCATTGAACAAAATTTCTCGCTCCACCATCATCTAGTTGGTTGATCATGTTAATTTGAAATGCTCCTTGTTGAGTGGCCTAACCTTTCTATATCAAACTAGTTGTACAACTAGATTAATTCATATTATTTTTCTTTTGATGTTGAGTTTTAACAATTAAAACTTTGTGATACACAAAACCCATGTTAGGACATTCAATACCAAACTAAAATCCAAACAAAAACATGTAATAGCACCAGTGTACCAAAAAGCGTAAAACATCGTTAAACGTGGAGGCGAAACTTCTAAATTTATGAGCTTAATCGAGCTCAGGAGACGCTTAGACGAAAAAAAAAATTCTTATTTTTAATATTATTTTAAATTGTTAATCATTTTAAAAATCATTGAATAATTAAAATAATACACATCAAACATCTAAAATTATAAAATACTATATTTACTTAGTAATTTCTACTATTGGTCAATTATACATTTTTTTTTAAAGTTTTCGAAATACAAAAATTAAAATATTTTTCATAATTTCAATTTTCAACTAGGCAAATCCTACTTAATAGATTTATAAAAACTTCATATGTGCTTTTGAAGTTTGCAACAAAATAACGATTTTTAAGATCATAATTATATAATGTAGATAGTATCATAGTTTAAATCTTATTTAACTATTTAGATAAAGTAATGTTTAATTTTTGTATAGATAAAATCTTTTAAAAACCTGAAATTAAAGTCAAATGAATTTTTTTAATAAAATAAAATAATCAATAAATTAAAGTCAAATAAAAAACTTTTTAAAAAAAGGAAAAAAAGAAAAGAAAAGAACTAATAAAGTGTGCCTAGGGAGACGAAAGAGAGAAATGAAAAAAATCAGCCATTTAGGAATTGGAAAAAAATGTTTAGGCATGAAACGAAACATTTTACCCAAATTTCGAGCCTAGACGAGCTTTTCAAAACAATGAACAGCACCCCCACCAACTTTAGACTAACATTAAAGTCAGCATTTTGGAATATACTAAGGTTTTGCAAATGGAGCTCTATAATTTTCATACCCTTTTAACCTATTTAACATACTCAATTTTTTCAACTTCAATATACACAACAAACTATTCTTACTCCAGCTACCTTAGCCAAAATCACAACAAAAGCCTAGGAAATGGAGTTTGTATATAATTGTTAAGGGATAGAATCCCATATCGAATAAAGATGAAAACATAGATAAATTTATAAGAGTTTGGGCTACTCCTATTAATAAGGTTGACATTTTAAGATGGAACCTCAAATTTTAACAACAATCAACTGAAATTCGAATGAATTAATGTTACATTCTCAAATCTGCTGTTTCACTTCCATGCATCCAAACATGGTGACACGATCTTTAATTCGGGGGAGCTGATCTTCTATTTTGCCAATCCTGGATCAGGGAACGCAGCATGTGATTTGGAGTAAGGAGCTTATGATTTAGCCTCAAGTTAGTCATCGGTGATGTATCGTGACCCATTCTTAGCCACACATCGATGGCATCTAGTTCGTAGGAAAACCCGTCTGCAGCTAGATGTGGGTTTTGCATGACATCCTGTATAATGAAGATGGTTACAAAACAAAAATCTTGAAGGTATCTCGCATAGAAAGTCGCAGTGATCAATATAAATAGGCAGCGGTTTGTATTTTTATTTTCTTTCAACGTAAATTTATTAGAGAAAGTGAGAAAGATGGTAACCTGATATATGGGACAGAGGAAAGCACTAGGCACATTGCTCGAGTCCTCTGTATGTATAAACTCTTCAACTGCAGACGTGTATTCTCTATTTGCATCTAGCTGGTTTGCTTTTTTCTTCACCTTATCGATCTCTTTCATCAGCCACCCGATATCCATCTCATCTGCGCCTTCGTTGGTTGACAAACACTTTATAGCTATGGTACAAAGTTCCATTGCCAAATCCAATGGCCATTCCCCTGCCAAATGATCCAAGTCCCCAATGATAGCAGCAATTTCCATTGGAGCGGCCCAGTGCCTACCAATCAGAAGTTGCAGCATTAAGTTTCCAAAAGCCTGGATATCTGATTTACTATCAGAATTATCATATGACCAAGGAGGCTTCAAGCCATAAACTTTCACTACATTGTTACGTTCCAGGAGGATTTTTGAGGGACTCAAGTTGCCATGAATTAAGGGCTTGGGCTGGGCCTTATGAAGGAAGCCCAAGGCTGAGCACACTTCAACTGCTATTCTTAATCTTGCGTGCCAACTGAGAGCCTGGTTTTTTCCTTTAGAGCTTCTTTCCGTTAAGAATAATGCATCGTGCAGGCAGCCATTGTGCATGTACTCGAAAACAATGCAACTGAGCTCGGAGCAGAATCCGACTATGGCAATGATATTCGGATGCTTGATTTGGCTAAGTATTTTTACCTGCCATAGTAGGGACTAAGATTAATATCAGTCTTCCACCTAAATTGACAAAGCTAAATTTTGCTTCTCCTTCGTAAAGTTTTGTAACATCAGCATTCATAGAGCAAATAGGACACTCACACTGATCTTCATCTATCTTATAGTATATAGAGAGAGTGTGCACACATATTCTCATAGAATTAATGAATGCGGGTGTTAGAATGGGTGTGACCCGAATTCTTTGTTGAAAATATTTGGAAGTTCTAATTAAAGTGCATATGAAGAAGAATTCTATTTGAAATGTTATTGCAAAATCTTATTCAAGTTTACTTTGCAAATTCTAATAAAAATTCTATTTGGAAGCCATTAGGAATAAGAATTTGTATTGGACTTGAAGAAGAATTTGGAATGAAGAAAAACATCTATGGAAGGTGTTTGGATGGAGACGAGGCGCCTAGGCACCGACAACTGTAAAAATTAACAGCGTAGTCGGCGTCGGCCATGCTGTTTGTCTCCTTTTTCGATTTGGACTCCATTTTTGGCATTCTATTTCAACTACAACTTTAATATGAGGGTTTGAACATCCTCTATTTGTTCTTTATATATAGTTGGCTCTTCATTATAATTTAGAAAAGTTAGACAAATTATAAACACATAATCTATGTATGCTCTCCCCATTTTATAATAAAATCTCTATTCTCTCCAAATTGTTTTATTTTTGTGTTCTTGTAATCAATTACTTCATATTGTGTCTTAATCTCTTATTTTCTCTCAACAAACTGGTACTAGAGCATTCTAGTTTTCACAACAGCTGGAAATCAGATCATTCAATTATCCTTTAAGATGCTAAGATGAGCTTAATTCGAAGGAGATCAGTTGAATAAAACAGTACAACTTATAGTGCCGCTAGTCCTTGAGCAATACCTTAGCTGTGAAGGCTTCAGGGGACGGAACATTTGCTGAATCGTACATTTTAATTGCAACTGTCATATGATTTATAAAACCTTTATAAACGCTTGTCAATCGACCACGTGACTTCAACCTTAAACCCTCTGAGAAATCTTCAGTGGCTGCTCTAATTTCGGCAGCAGTGAATTCTCTGTAATCAAAACTAAAGGTGTTCAATCTTTCAGCACTACACATTGCATCTTTTTCTCTACAGAACTCGATTCTACGTTGGATAACATCTCTTTGCCTTCTCAACTCCTCAATTTCTCGAACCATATCATTTCTTGTTCGCGCTGCTTTCTCTAGTTGAACCTTAGAACGCGATTTAGCAGAAGAGGATAATTGGAGTTTGTTATCGAGTTCTCGTTGGAGTTCTAGAATTGAGTTCAGCTTACTTCTTTTATCCTCAACCTCACCCTGAAGTTCAAAGAGCTCATCTTTTCTGGAGTCTAGTTCTTTCTTTATACCAGAATTTTTCAGGACCTCTTCACTTATGCAAGCTTCAAGTTCCATAGCCTATTGAAAAGAAACTACTGAATGACAGGAATCACAAATAATTCTACAGTTAGGAGTCGGAAACGATAATTTACCCGGGTAGCACATAGACTAATAGCCCATTCGGCTTTCGCACGCCTTCCCTTATTCGCGTTTGCTTCTTTTCTGTTCAAGTGGATTGCATCTTCAGCTCTTTGTATTTTGAGTTTAAGAGCTTCAATTCTTTCTGCTCCACTCTGCCAAAAGAATCAGTCTTCACAACGCAGTGAAGCTGAATAACAAAACAGATAGATTTGCATGAAGGAGTTAAAAGGTTACCATATTTTCCTGCATAAATGAATCTGCAGAACTTTCATTACAATTTGCATCTTCTTCTTCCTCTTCATTTAAAGCTAACAGTTGATTAACATATTGTTCAATCTCTTCACTGTATTTTTCCCACTCATCATGTGAATTATTGCTTCCTGAAGACGAAGAAGAAGGTGAATCCCGAGAATGTCTTCTACCAAGCACTCTTCTAAAGCCATTCTTCTCCGTAAACTTGGCAACTGCGTTCCCTCTATCGTCCTCTATAAGTCCTTCCTTATTTTCTTCTCTCAACGAAAGCAATCTCCCTCTACATATAACAAAAAGCTCACAAAAATCGGGTCTCTGACGATGAACGTAAAATGATCCACTAATAGCAGTTCTTGATTTCCTATAATCAAACACAATCACAGTAAAAATAAAAAAAAAAAATGGCCAAACATTATGCTGAAAACTAACAATGTTATGTGCCTACCATACCATGCTGAGGACTTCATAATTGTTAATGACATGACTAATTTGGTTATCCGTTGGCTCGAAATTATTTCTAGCAATTGCTTGTAAATAGGCTCTTCTCTTTTCTCCATCTTAAAAACCTCAGCTTTAATCTGTGAACAAAGTAAAAACCCGAAAATCAATTACTGCAAATAATCTATTCCAAGAAGGGTCATGCTTGGTGTACATAATTTTTTGTACATAGGACTGGGTCTCACCCCATGCGAGGATGTGGACGCCCGTATGTACCAATTTTTATGTACACCAAGAATAAATCTTCCAAGAACTTGTGAAAAAAAAACATAATTATCATGAATTTAATCCCACCCTTCCACAAAAGGCTATAATCTGGGATAATATTTTGTCATTATTTACTTCTTCGCTCTTGTCAAGATCTTTCAGCTTCTCATCACTCACAGAACTTGCAGGAAGTTTCCCAACTGCATTTACAAAACCAAGAAAGATGCATAAATATAAAAGCATATTAATTTTGCCAAGAAAGTTAAATGACTTACGAGGTGTGTATACATAATCTTTGCATATGTTATTTGCTGCTTGGAGAATCACTATGCTGATTGAATTATTAGACCATTCGTTTAATGCCCATTGTATAGTTGATAGCCCATCATAAAGGTCTCTTCCAATGGCTACATATACTTTCTCCTTCTCAACTTCCATAATTCCCTACCCTTTATTTTCTTTGCATTGCTCACAAAATTCACTAGTGGGTGCTCGGCCCGCAAAAGGACTGCCTAAAATCGATTCGGTTCTCCTTCTATTTATCCTCTTTGCTAGCAAGGTAACTCACTCATGATAGGTACGGTGAAGCTCGCGTGAGAAAATAAAAAGGATTGTCAATTTGAAGTGTGGAAAATGTGAAAATGTCGAAATTAATGCGAGGCTTTGAATTTGTGTTAAAAGGTTTATCGAATTCCAAAAAGAGATTAGAAAGAAGGGTTGTGTGAATTTAATTTGTTTAATTATGCTTTGCAAGAGGGCAATGACTTTTATTCCTAATTACCGTTTCGTGAGGGAATAAATTGAGACATGGGGTCCTCTCCGTGAGAAATATTTGATTTTCATGGTTTGAAAAATTTATTTTTCTCTAAAATTATTTTTTAACCTCGTATTTTTGTGGTATTCACAACTTTCATTAATTTTTTATCAACATATTTAATCAATTTTTATCAAAACTACTACAGGTTTGATTTTTAATCAAACCAAACGGAGCTTATAAGTTTATATTTTTAAAAAAAAAAAAAGGCATGGTCGTACGTTGTTAAACATGTGGATATCCTAGGATATACTCCATGCATCCATAACAAAAATACAATATGAATTGAATTATTTTCATGATAAATAGTTATTTTTAATATCGTCTATCTTTCGGCATAGTTTACAATAGAAAAAAAAAAAAAATCGTGATATCTTCACAGTATAAGGAAGTTTATCATTGACTAAGACATTAAATAATAGTTATTATATATACCAAATTAATAAACAATTAGATAAATAATGTTTTAGTTGAGAGATGACATGATCACGCGGTATCTCATGAATGAAAACAAGAAGAATGGTGGTGATGTTTTTGTCTTATGAAGAAATACTTACGTTGTCCCTCAATTGATTAATGGATGAAAAATGAAAAATGTTAGTGTGCCAGAAAATGTATGACGCAAAGAATAACAAAATATGCTGAATGTATAGTCCCCTTACATGGGGGTGGGACCCGCGATTTTTAAAATTAAATACTTCTTTTTGAAAAAAATGCTTATACATACGATTGATTGTTGAAAACATTGACACGTCATTATATTCCGTTAACAAAAAATAAATGTACGCAAAAAATTGGTGCACCATTATATTACATTAATAAAAAACAACTGCGTGCAAATAAGATAAAAATCGCAACTTACTAGTGCAATATATCGAAAAGAGTTTCAACTTACCGAAACCAATATGCAAGTATAAAAAAATATTTTAAAAATGACTTGCAAATATTTAGAAAAATGGAGAAATTTGAACGAGATGAAATGAAGCGAGGTATACAGATATAAATCTCCTTAATATAGATTCCGCGCCATGCACTAATGCAACGTGATCAAATGAGCGTTTGTCTCCCAAGATATAATTTTTTTTTTTTCAAAATTAATATAATACAAAATTAATTTTGCCGGGCGAACCAAAACTTGAATTTAAAACGGAAGATATCAAATGCTAAGCCCATGTTTGGTGAAAATTAGAATTCAAGTTTTAAATTTAAGTCAAAATCAATAATTAATTTTAAATATATAGAAGGGGCTTAATATTTGATATCATCCAAACATGAGTTAAATATCGAACACGAAACTCAATAATAATTTGAAAACTATTTGACATAGTTTGGAGGAAATAATTAGAAATATTGATTTGAAGTACCATTTATAGATTTTTATGTGTCTCGTTCTAATAATCGTATCTTTTGGCAAAAATCTTTCAATATCGTTCCTTTTCAAATTGGGTTATGATCTAGCGATTTAGATTGCACAGTATCAACAGATTATGATTATTTGTTATACACCTTTTTCATTTGAAAAGTTACACCCAATTGTTGTACATATTGTACACTTATTCCACTTCACACATTTAATCTTTATATATATTTAAATCCCAACAATTATATTTTTGATGTAGAGATAAATGAAAGTGGAATGACTTGGTAGCAATTTTAATTTTGTTACATTCTCACTTCTTATGTGTTATCGGGACGATTCTTCTATATTTTGAAAAGTTCGTTAAATGTATTAATCAAAAGAGTTTGTTGGGCACATGATGAAATTAGTCGAGTTGGTTCATCCTTACAGAGTCTTCTAAAGGGTATTGATATTGGTGTGCTCATTTATGTGTAAATGACATCAAACTTGAAGTACTGGTTCAAGTTGAGGTTGTTCAGCATCGACGGGCTAACTTTTCTATATTATTTTGAGAATTGTTGACCTCGAAAAATGGTTTCGACACGTGGTCAACAGAATAAGTCTTCAAGTCAGCTCTTCTTTACAAACATAGCACACCGTTAATCACCCATGACCTTTCCTGGAGGGTTTGGGATAGGGGTATGGTTGTCCAAAAGTCCCGAACCGAATCGAGCGGTTCTTCATAAGTTAAATATCCAAATGGGTACCCGAATTGAGAACCGATGGGTATGGGTCGGGTCTCGGGTCTAGACCAAGAACCGAAACTAAATAATATTTTTATTTTTTTATTGAATTAATTAAATTATTATTTTTTAAATAAATTAACAAATTAATTAAATAAATCAGATCATTTCATAACTTTAAGCCTTGAACCTCAATTTTTTAGGGATTTTTAACTTATATTTCATTTTCTTTATACAGACAGGCTGCTTGAAGCAAATTAATTGATATGAATCACCTACATTTTAATATTAATATCTACTTTTTGGTATTTGTATGCATTGAATTAATATTATTCGACAGCTAGTTATTTATATATTTTTGAATTGGACTACGTTAATTTGTAAAAGTTACGAATGAAATTTCATTAGTTATATTTATATAGTATTGCTGTAAATGTTAAAAAAATTAATTATGGTATGGAATCGAACCAAACCGAACCGAATCGAACCAAACCCGAACGATTCCATAATTATATTTGGATCCGACGGATCCATTTATTAAAAGAAAGTGCTAGACGTACTTCATGAGTTACTACACACTTTACTTCCTGCTGACGTGGATGGGCTTTGAATATTCAACACAACAATAAAAAAAAGAAGAGAAAAACGCGTCATTTTCTTAAAATCTCCCGTCATTTCCATTCGCCTCCTGCGCAGTGAAAAAGCTCCCGGCGAAAATGGAGCAGCCTAAAAACTCAATCGACGTCGCCGACGACTTGGACGACGGCGACCACACCCCGGCGAACCCGTTATTCCCCCTCCCCCCCCCCCCCCCATTTGACGTTAGATGATGCGACATTCTGTTTTAATACGATACTAAAAGTTTTGGTCGGTAATGGTCGGGTTATTGATGCAACTGAGCTCTTTAGGGATGGTTATAAATTGGGTTTAAAATTGAACTCTATTTCGTATAATATTATGGTCAAAATGTGGCTTGAGAAGGGTGAGTGGGATAGAGCTAGACAGGTATTTGATGAAATGCTTGAGAGAGAGGTGGAGCCAACTGTCGTGACTTATAATTGTCAAATTGGGTTTTTGTGTAAAAGAGGTAATATTGACAAGGCTAAAATTTTCTTTGAAGATATGGTGAAAAGGGGGAAGAAATCGAATGCTGTGACATATGCTATATTGATGGAAGGTTTATGTTATGTGGGTAAGTACAATTTTGCGAAGAAACTGATGTTTGATATGGAGTATTGAGGATACAAAGCTCAACTTGTAAATTTTGGTGTGTTAATGAGTGATCTTACGAGGAGAGGACTGATTGACGAAGCTAGAGGTTTGCTTGTTGAGATGAAGAAAAGACGGGTAAAACCAGACGTGGTTATGTATAATATATTGATTAATTACTTGTGCAAAGAAGGTAAAGCTAAAAACTTCAACTCTTATGAACTCCGATAAAGGTAATTATACATAAAAAAAAAAAAGCAGAGAAAATAGGCCAAAGATAAAGAAAATTAGCTAAAAATGGAGGTTTCAAGATTTGCAGTGGGTCAATCTTCTTGTTTTTCTGTTGCTGGAATGGATGTTCATGTCCCAATATCATTACACTGCTTCACCATCTTCTTTGTCAATTCCGGGTCACGGAAAATCTGGATTTTCTCCGAGACGTGGAAAGATGTGTGATTTTTCTGATACGGGTCACTTGGAGTATTACAATTACAACAATAAGTCTTCAGGGATAATAAGGTGTGGAAAAGGGAAAAATTTTAAGGAAAAAGATTAAGAAGAACTTGAAATTGCTCAAGGGGTTGTCGAAGATTTGTCTACGTTTTCTAACATGTGTTTTGGATTTAACTCCGATGAAGTTAAAGGCAACACCACTATTACGGAAGCAGCTGAGTTATTGATGGAACAACTAGAGAAATTGAGGACAGAGGAGAAGGAATTGAAGAAGAAAAGGCCAAACAATTTGCAATTTTGGAGGTTTATTCACAAAACCAAGATTATCACATGATCATTCTTTTCCCCAACTAGCAGTCGTTATTTTTTACTGGAGAAAGTGCCATGTCAGCAGGAAGTAAACAATTCGAAAAATTGTGTAAGTATATATAGCCTTTTCCTTTATTAAATACTCGAAAACTTTGGAACCGAACCGACACACGGACAGCCCTAGATAGGGGTGTCCAAAAGTCCCGAACCAAACCGAATCGAGCGGTTCTTCGTAAGTTAAATACTCGAATGGGTACCCGAATCGAGAACCGATGGGTATGTGTCGAGTCTCGGGTCTAGACCAAGAATCGAAAAATCGAATAAGAACTGAAACTAAATAAATTTTTTATTTTTTTATTGAATTAATTAATTTTTTTTATTTTTTTCTAAATAAATTAACAAATTAATTAAATAAATCAGATCATTTCATAATTTTAAGTCTTTGGCCTCAATTTTTTAATATGGATCACCAACATTTTTATATTAATATTTACTTTTTGGTATTTGTATGCATTGAATTAATGTTATTTGACAACTAGTTATTTATATATTTTGAATTGAGCTACGTTAATTTGTAAAACTTACGAATGAAATGTCATTAGTTATATTTATGTAATGTTACTGTAAATGTTAAAAAATTTAATTATGGTATGGAATCGAACCGAAACCGAACGGTTTCATAATTATATTTGGACCCGACGAGTCCATTTATTAAATACTCAAAAAATTTGGAACCGAGCAAAATCGAACCGAACTGATCCAGGGACAGCCCTAGTTTGGAAGCGGTCCCGAGCACTCTGACAGTCAAGTCAATTCAAGGTTCAACCGGAAATGGTTCGCCGACGGTGGAACACTCGTCGAGAAGTTGTTGATGTAGTGTAATGATAAAGTGCTAGTATTGAAGGAAGAAAATGATACTTAAAGTTTTCAATGTAATATAAGAAAAATGGACTCGAATCCTCCTTCTGGCACAAGGAGGAGGTATTTATACTAAGGATGGGAAGAGGAGAGCTGTTGGATGAGGAGACACGTGTCATCATATCATCGGGGCTCATTCTATCCTATACGTCAATCAATCCCTCCATAGGTTGATTGACTGTCTTTAACCAAGGCAGCTGAATTGACCGTTTGGGTCTTGCTACAAGTCCCATCAATCAGTTGGGGATGCCACACGTCTTATCAATCAGTCAGGGATTTGATTTTGGAAAAATCTTTCTATGAGAGATCTTTGCTGGGCGAGGCGGTGCAACGTTGTAGAAGCGGAGCGCGGGCCTTTGCATCCGCGGTGACTTGCGGATGAATTCGGCTCTTCTGTTGGACGTGCGTTCAGTTCCTTCCTCATGTAACCACTTCTACTTATGCAATTAGCTCATCCCATGCGTAATCATCTCGGCCACCACGTGGCGTGGTATAGACCACCTCTACCAACATGTGGCGGACGAGGTGACGGGTCTGACTCAAGCCCGTAACAAGAATCATGTAAGCTTGTCTATATCCTTGCAATTCCTTTTTTTAGATAAAATATCCTCGCACTTCTTATACTTTTTAATTAGAAGTGTGTACACAAAATATATAATGTTCAACTAATTAAAAATATGAAGGGGTTTGAATAGAATTCATCAACTAATTTATAAATTGTTGTTCATTAAAGTTTTTGTTTGCTAAAATGATTGTCAAACTTCCTTTTTAAATATAATCCATCGAATTCACAATTTTTATTCACTTTTTTCACTTCACATTTCGCGTGATTCACCAACTTTTATAATCAGTCATCAAACAAGTGCTAAATAACACAAACTCTTTCTCTTAATGTCGCCGATTCTTGATTGGAATCGAAGACATCGAATATTGACCATCCCCAATCTTTTTTTGAAAAGCTTTGCATTTTTTAAGAACTCTTTATAGTACAAGGGATCTTTGAAATCGTACGCGGTGACCAATTGAACCAAGAACCAGAGTATTCAAACTCAAAACATGTAACATTTAAAATCTTGTTTTTCAAAACTTGAAATAATTTAAAATTCATATGAAGATTGATTTTCATTTAAACAATAATTCTAAGTTTTCAATATCAGTAAACGACTCATTTTTTTTTATCAACGATCCATTGTGTTAGTACATATTTGATAATTAATTCTATCAAGTTTTATCACTTCAAAATAATGAAACCCTGTCCCGTTCTCTATCTCTACTCCTCAATAATATCTACATATGTTACTAAAATTGAAGGTGGAATTTTTAAGAGTAATGTTATTCATTTTTAGTGGGGTTATAAATATAGTCTAGGTAGCGTTAAATGAAATATGAAATTAAATGACTTATTTAATTTCACTTATCATTCAATGTCACATTAACGTCACATACACTGTGTTTGTAACCCTAGTGAGAATGAATATCATTACTCAATTTTTAATTATAAATCATAATATGAAACTAAATTAGTGGTGTGTCGATTTTGTACTTCAAAACGACTAAAGCTCTTAGTATCGTTAAACGAGGCAATAGTTCCAACTAAAATTGTTTAACTTGCAAGGCTTATCCAAAAAAATATGAAAATTGAACAACTTATATCACTCGACAGCGTTGTGCTAACCGCGCCATCTAGAAGATTTTAACACATCATTAAAAATATATATATATATATATATTATAGCCCAACACGTACGATTCAGTAATTGGGATTACTTTATATTTTTATATTATTGTTTATATATAAAAAAAAAATTGTATTTGTAGGGATTCTCATCAATCCTTAAAAGCTGTGTGGATGACCGGATTTATTCGTTCCCGTTTTCTCGCTAAAAAGTTTTCACAGCTTTAGTGCCAAAATTATGCTGTTTTTTCAGAGGAATTTAACATTGAAAATGATTGCATTACAATGTTGAATATTTTTAAATAGTTAAATGAAATTCTCTCGCGCTACGTTTATGTTATTTTGCTTGTCATCCAGAATGTTAGTGTCACGTGATTTTTAATGCCATCATAAATTAATAATAGACAGACTTACTTTCAATTTTCAATTATGAAAAAAATGCTTGCTCTCTACAACGCCATTTTGTCCACGATTGGCCATAGACTATGGATGTCAATTCGACTCGCCAGAATGGACGGACCTTGAAAAGCAGGGACGGATGCAGAACTTTAAACTTAGGGGGAACACAATCAAACATGTAAAAAAGTTGGGAGAAATTTTACATTCGAAAATTTACGTTCAAAAAAATCATACCCCATGTAATTTTGTATTCGAAAATTTACATGGATTATGATTTTTTCGAATGTAAAATTTCATAATAAAATTGTGAAAATTATATTGAGAAATTTTTATTGCAAAAATAATAAATGTTAATGAAATAATTGAATTTTTTTTTATAAAAAATGCAAATTAGACGTCTTTTTTAAGAGTCACATTTAACGTATTGTTAACCATTTTTTATATCTGTTTAGACTATTCGATATGTTCATAATATAGTTCTCGAAATAAGTTTCGAGAAGACATAAGCAATTTGTAGATTCGATTAGCGTACGATCGTCAGAGAATTTTTAAAATTGGCATATTATCGAAATTCAAATTTATTGTGATTTTGCCCACGTTTGATGGAGATTAAAATCAAATTTTTAGTAAATGTTGATAAAGGTTAAAATTTTATGGATTCCATGAAATATGCTATTAAAATTAATTGTTAATTTAGATTTAGATTAAAGTTTATATTTCAATCGATACCAAACATGATTATATATATATTCTCAAAAGTTGGGGGCATTGCCCCCAGGACCCCCCCCCCCCCCACCCCGGGTCCGCCCCAGGTGAAAAGTCCGAGCCATTTTTTACTCGGACACAAATTTCGACTCGCGAATGGGCTTGTTTGCTTCTCTACCCTAGACCCGCCAATATTGCATGTTGGGTTGCTCATTTTTCGAAGATAGTGAGAAACATATGGAGTAGAAATAAGTGTATATTGTCAAAAGAAATTCACGATTCTTTAAAGAATATTTAGCCCAGAAATTGATTAGGAACTCGACAACTTTTTAAAATACTTTTAGTTTTAATTTATTTAGTAATAGGACCAAGTCGGTATGCTAGACGATCCGTTCATTACGATAGACCACCACATAAACCAACCCAAATTGAGACCAGGATTGACTACAATCCGATTTTGACGAGATAGGTTCACATTAAGCAGCCCGACCCATTTTGATACTACTAAGTGAGGAATCACAGTCTATTTTATCAAAGATCGAACTCATTCAAAAAGAAACTTTTTTAATTAGATATCTTTCTATATATAAAAAGTGTCTATTTAACGGAATTTGTTGGTTTAACGGAAAAATTAACGGATTTTCTTGATTTAACGGAAAAACTAACATAATTTTTTTAATTTAAAAATCTTTTAACTCCATAATTGGGCTTCAAAATTTACAATTCTAAAGCCCATGTAGAAGTATTGGATGTCATGCTCATTTTATAGATACACTTCTTTTCAAAGGTTTCATAAACTTCCAATGTGGGATTGTACATTTTATATATATTCTTAACTCCAATAGTTTTATAAATTTCCAATGTAGGATAGTGATAAAAAAAAATGTTAAAATGCTCATCAAAATCATTTTAAAATGTATGTCTAATTGACTAATTTGATTTTGAATTACAACTAATTAAATTGTTCACTTTCATTCTTTCATATATTTAATTTTCAAATTTAATTTAAATTGCACTTGATTTTTAATATATTAATGTTATATATTATTTTCTATAAGTTTAAAATATTTTAATTTAACAAAGTAAACTATTTTAACATATTTATTTTTAATTTTTAGTGTTGGGACTAATTGTAGGATATATAATGAATCTAATTAGTAAAGATAGATTTACTTTAAATTATTTTTATGTATTTATTGCATTCGGTTCGACCCCAATTGAATTCCCACAAACTTCACGTCGGAATCATCCTCGATTGTGAATCAAAATCCTTCATCTCCATTTTCAGATATCGGAATTATCAAATCCGCAAACTTTTCGTATAAATCTTATGATTAATGCTCATGTTTAGTTCCTTAATTAATAAAAAAAATTAAAATTCTCCTAACACTATTTAGCAATATTATAGTATTATATTAAATGTTTAGTAAGTATTATTTTTAAATATTGGATGATTTTATGATATAGTAAAAAATCTATTTTTTTTATAATATAGAAAAAAACTATTTTTTTAAAATAAAAATATATTTAATGTCTTAAAAATAATTAAAATAATATTAAAAATACAAAACGTATTATGACGCTTATTCTTCGTATTGACACGCCTAAACTTGTGATTCTTGATTCTCAACATCGACGTCTCGCAACGCATTACGCCTTTTAGAACATTATTAATAAATGAATGAAAAATGCAAAAAACTTTGTACTACTACATTTTAGTCACTAGGAAAAAATGAAACTAAAAAAACAAAATGGATGTGGATATTATCAATTTAAAAATGCTAATAGTTTATTTGGTAAGGTACATTGAACTCAATGAAGAAAAAATATTTATTTATTTAGTTTTGTATTATAATGTTATCTATTATTTTATTATGTACAAAAAGTTCATGATTAAATACAAAATTTAATATAATATAATAGTACGAAACACAAACTTATACATTTTAATTTAGAATTTAACACTATTCAAATTAAAATTAATATATCACAATGTGTAATTATTTATCAATTACATAAACATTATATCATTAATTATTTAATGAACCAAAAAAATTATATATAACTAAGCAAACGTGCATTGCACGTTGCTTTAACCTAGTTTTACTATAAATGTCTAATTTTTACCATAATAATTAGGTTAATAAATAAATAATAAGTAGCTGTCAAAAGGATATTAAATATCAAAGTTATTTAAGGCGTGTTCGGTAGAGATTAAAATTGAAAATATAGTCATTATTGAGTCTCGTTTGTCTAATAAAATTTAATAATAACGGCTAATTTTTCAATTTTAATCTCTGTCAAACACACTCTTAGATAAAACACGATTTTAAATATAGAAAAATTTATGTTTGCTCGATCAAAAAATTCTTGCATTTTTTTTGTGGAGAAAAATATGTTTCAATATAATAATTAGATTACCTTTATAGAGATAAGCAGTGGTTTCAAAAGGATTGAACCGGTATGACTCCTAAAAGGATTTACTTAAGTAAATAAATGGTTTTACAAGTGCTCGTTTTTTAAAGATGTGTTTTTAATTGTATAACTGTAGTTGAGTGTGAAAGATCATGATGTGAAAACTTAGAGGAAATAAATTTCGTCCTTATACTTGGTTGGTTTACTGTTCTTTGGACTTTGGAGATCTATTACCCTAAATAGAAAGTGAAACTGAGAGAAAAATTAATGATCTTTAGAAGTGTCATTCATTTGTTGTAAATATTAACTCGTAGTGGAACTGTTAGACATGAGAACTTGCTAATATTTTCGACTATTAAGATTCATAAATAAATATTTTTTCTCTATAATTTCTTAAATTAAAACATATTGGTTGAAGTTTTTAATTTCAAATGTCATTTTTCTCATTCAATGTTATCATCCATTTTCAAAACCATATTTGAGAACATATCCGATAATTATTTTTAACACTAATATCAATACAAAATGGTATTAAAAAATAAAAATAAAAATTGTCAAAAAAAAAAATTTGGGAGAGGGGGGGGGGTCCGGGTCCCCCCCAGGACCCCCCTGCCTCCGCCCCTGCCCACACTACTAGTATGACCAATAGAACCCTACCATGTCTTGCACTTGGTGCGAGTGCACATATCTGGTTCGACTGGCTAAAGTGACCTCCACTATTGCACAGATTCATCATCCATTCAAAAGCATACTGGATGGAAATTAACACTTGCCCCGTCGCAAGCATTGAGATCACTCCCGTGCAACACAACAAACTACTTGCGCTCAACACTTCTTTACGAGAACTTGAGTAGGGATATTCATTAGTCCATGTCTCATTCATTGCCGGGGACGGACGGAGACATTTTGAGTTAAGTGACACAATTAAATCATGTACAAATGAAATACTTTCTTCTTGATTTTTGAATGACTTATACTTGATCCGAGAAAATGCAGATTTACATTTAAAAAATATTTCTTCATTAATATTTTGCTCATTATTTTCATCAATTTGATATTGAACAGTCATTTTATTAATTGCTCATCACAAGAAAATGCATATTTGCGATTAAAAAATTTATAGTATATTTGATACAAACAATCAATTCAAATAATTGAAAGGAAAAATATAACCAATATTCAATACTAATAATCAATCTAATAAACACAATTCGTTAAATATAAGTCAAATTATATATAATCAGTTCGGACAGATTCTATATACATAATTTGATAGGAGAAATGAAATTTAGGTTCTAATTAGTTGAAAATTTGATTGGAAAGTTAGGATATGTAGTATTTGTAGAGGAATTGTCAACAAATTTTAAAAAATTAAAAGGGTTAAGATTTTGGTAAAAAGAGTGAAGAAGGGTGCAAGAGGAAATGAAAAAAATCAAATTTATTTTGATTTTGCCCCAATTCAGTAGGGACTAAAGTTAAATTTTTAGTAAATTTTAATAAAAGTTATGGATTTCAGGAAATATGTTATTAAAATTAATTATTAACTTTGATTTAGATTTCAGTCGATACCAAATAGGACTATATAAAAAAAAAAAAAAAATTCAAAAGTTTGGGGGTCACTTGACCACCTCGAGGTCCGCCAGTGCTCATAGCATATTCAATCCTACCCCGTTGATATCCTTGCCTAATTTGTCAAACTATGTGGTGTTGTACCACAACCAAATTTCAAGCAAATGAGCCCGTTGTAACGCTAAAACCCATTGACAATGCATACAAGACCCTTGGAGTGCTCGCCTCAATAGCTTCATTGGCCTAGAGGTATTCCAATATCATTATCGTAGCCTGCAGAGCATAGCAAGGAACCTCCGACCTCTAATGGATGCCTAATGAGGGTCACAAAGCCAACATTGCCACTAGGTTCCTGACCCTAGACGGGACCCACTAAGAAATGTGCATACATAAGGATGCATGGATGTTGTCGCCATGCTAGGAAGAAATCACGAGGACGATTAGTTAACAACTCACCAGGCACATACCCTCTTGACAACTGTTATCCAAGTTCCACCGGTCGACGTTAAGGGTGGATGAATCATAATTTTCAAAACTTTCTCCTCCAAACTCCAAATGACGCTTTGTTTCTTCTGTAGTGAAACAATATCAACCTTTCAAAATTGCACCCTTAACAAACACTCAAAAGTCCGAGTTATTGCCCTAGTAATATTACGTCAATGCCATTGCAACAAGTTTCTCATATAGCCCACTTTGTTCCCTAACCAAATAGATTTAGATACACTTCAATTTTGGTGGAAAGCTTCTTAACTTATTAGGCAAGCTACCTCTTTGGATCTCTTTAAATTGAATTGCACCCGACCTCTTCAACGATCATGGACATTAGTGCCAAACTAACACTCAGTATGTGACAATATGGCTCGTGCGTGCATTAAAGAAAAACTGAAATTGTTGACATCGATTTCTACGGGAGTGACGTGACCAACAGGTCTTAACTCCACTAACGTCATCCACACACTTAGACAAATTATTAGTAGCATGTGGCCTTCTCCCGTAGCGAGGAAGGTGGTCACATGTATTCCCATAGTCAAGTCAATCAACTTGTATGGTATGTTTAAGTATATGACGTGCCGGAAATGTAAGCGACAATAGTGTTCGGGCACTGTGGGTTTGTGAAAGATCAAATATGTGAGATCAATCTTACTTTAAGTGTGTAAAATTGTATTACTTTCAAAAGACATTAAATGCGAGCTTTTATTGTAGAAGAAAAAAGAATTGGCATCGATGGATGAAAAGATGTGTGACCTCATCTTGATAGCTGATGCACCTTCTTCTAGGTGTCACTCTATCAATTATAAGTATTTCTTGTACAAAAGATATCTTCGAAGAGGTGAAGTGAAAAATATTTTCTATCAACAGAGAGGTTAATTGTCTCGAACTTTTGCAATATATTATGGCACCTCACCTAGATCATGGAGGATCGACCTCTATGTGACACCTTGATGGAGATGCATTATTTAGGCTACCTTATATATGACCTCAACTCAATCAGGGACGACAGTGAAATAAAGTGCTAGACTAATTGAGCTTGTTAGTTGGTTGTTACGTGTCCATGATTTAAAATGTCATTAGAAGAGGCGTAATAGAAATTATCAATACGAGCTCTCTGCAATTTGCATGGTATCATTAGGCTCAAAAGAGAGGCATTAGAACTCAAGAGCCGGTCCAAAGGCCATAAAGTTGTAACAATTTTTGAGTCATGCTTCAAGTACGTAGCCTTTTTTACTTAAGGGTTTACCTAAGCGCCTCCCAATAGGGGGCCGTCATTGGCAATTAAGTAAATCCTTAGGTAAAAAATTATATATAAATAGTTTTTCCCACGATTTTTTTACATTTTCTTCTTTTTTCCAAATATTTCTAAATAAAAAATCAAAAAACAAAAACCTGTTTAGGCCCAAGTATGTTTCCCCCGGGTGACCCGATCCATTTTTCAAAATAGTCGTTGACCAGTATTTAAAAAAAAAAGGAAAAAACTAATAAAACTTAAAAGTCAAGCATTTTCCCATTTTTACCCTCACACGTGACTTGGAAGAGGAGAAAAAAAACTATTCACCAACGAGGAGCAAGGTCGACGACCAAAAAATCAACCAAAATTCAGTAATTTGACCTGTTATTTTACAAAACATGGTTGAAATCATGAAATAAATAAAACATGTTTTCGAATTTTTGTTGATTATCTTTGAAGAAATTGTTGTAGATATTGAATTAAGAATAAAATGTGATTTGAGTGAGTTTTGAGAGGTCGAGATCGTCGAAAATTGCATTTTCCGACGACTCTGCACGAGGGAGATGACTCTCCGATTTGCATCTGGGCCCAGCCAGCCCAAAATCTGGGCATCGAGCGCCCAGATGCTCAGCTAGCTGCCTAGATGGTTTTTTTTCCTTCTTTTTTTTTTATATTATTTTAAATAAATATTGTATATAACAAATATTTTATTTAAAATTATTTTCTAATTTTATTATTTAATATTAATTATAGTTTAATTTTGTCGTGAATTTTTAATTAATTATTTAATATTTAAGTTAAATAAATAATTAACTTATTTAACGATGAAAATAAAAAAACTTAAATAAACAATTAAATTTATTTTGTAAACAACTTGAAAAATTCACGAAAAAAGAGTTTGTAAAATATAAAACATTATTTAGTTATAAATAATAAACTATTAAATATTCGTTTGTTTATTAAATATTCTATTAATTATAATTAATGTTTATAAACAATTATAAACTATTTTTTTACAATGAAATATTAAGTAAACAATAAAAAAATTATTTTAAATTACTTATTTAATTTGTTTACAAAGAATAAAAATGAACAATTAAATCAATGATTTCATTTAATTTTTTATTTAATTTGTATATTTTAATAGTTTGTCTAATATTTAGTTACAAAAAAAAGAGTTTATTTAAAAATGAAATATTATTTAATTACGAATAATAAAATATTAAATAAATAAAATAAATTGTTTATTTAAATTTTAAATTTTGATTGTTTGTTTAATATTTTATTAATAATAATTAAATATTATATAAACAATTAAAATAAGGAATTTAATTATAAATTTTTGTTTTACAACGAAATATTAAGTGAACAAGTAAAATATTTATTTTAAATTACTTATTGAAATTGTTTATAAAACATTAAATGAACAATTAAAATAAATTATTTCATTTAATTTGTTTATTTTAATAGTTTGATTATTATTTAGTTACAAGAAGTAATTTATTTCAAAATAAAATATTATTTACTTATAAATAATAAAATGATAAATAAACAAAATAAATTGTTTATTTAAATTTTATTTTTCAAGTATTTATTTAATATTCTATTAAGTATAATTAAATATTATATGAAATATTAAATAAATTAATATTCAATTAACAATTAAAATAATAAATAATGAAATATTCAATTAAAAATTAAAATTAAAATAACAAAATTTTATTTAGTTGTAAATAAAAAAAAAATCAATATTCAATTGTTTATTTAATATCATATTAATTATAATTAAATATTATATAAAATATTCAATTAACGATTAAAATAATAAAATATTAATTACTCGATGGTTTATTTAATAATCTATTTAATAATTATTTAGTTTTTTTAGTATTCAATAGTTTGTTTAATATTTAATTACAAAAAAAGAGTGTGGTAATAGATATTACTTAGTTATAAATAATAAATTATTAAATATTTGATTGTTTATTTTATACTCTATGAAAATCAATTAACTATTACATAAACGATAAATTATTTAATTTTCAATTAAAAATTAAAATAGGAAATAACAAATTAATCAATTAACAATTAAAATTATAAATAATAAAATATTAAATATTCGATTGTTTATTTAGTAATCTATTAATTTTAATAAACTATTACATAAACGATAAATAATTTATTAATCAATTAAAAATTAAAATAATAAAATATTATTTATTTATAAATAATAAAATATTCAATTGTTTATTTAATAATCTATTAATTTCAATAAACTATTAAATAAACGATAAATAATTTATTAATCAATTAACAATTAAAATATTAAATAATTAAATATTATTTAGTTATAAGTACTAAAATATTAAATATTCAATTGTTTATTTAATAATCTATTAATTTCAATAAACTATTACATAAACGATAAATAATTTATTAATCAATTAACAATTAAAATAATAAATAATTAAATATTATTTAGTTGTAAATAATAAACTATAAAATAAATTGTTTATTTGGATTATTTATTTATTATTCCATTAGATATAATTAAATATTAAATAAATAATTAATAATATGCTGATGAGTGTAGTCAACTCATTAAAAAAAATATATTTTTTTAAAAAATGTTGAACCTTAACCTTAAGAGTCCCCCACTGCACTGCCCCTAAAGAATCGTGGATGAGGTAAATCGCGGGATGTGCCTTAACAGGCCAGCATACAAGAACCGTCATACCAGTGCCCACAAAGAGTCAAATTTCAAACTTTGTTAAAGGCAAGAATCAAACTCTTACACTGCGGCTGAACTCAACTGATATTACCTCACTATTTTCCTTTACACCACTAGACTATGCCCCGGGGGGCAACAAATACCTTTAAATCGTAGTTTTTTGCTCGTTCTTGAGCACTTTTGAGCGTTTTGATGTGTGTGTTCGTGTCGTTTTGTAGTTTAAATACATTGGAGAAAATGACGTATTTTAGAGCATTAGATGGAGTCATGCATGATCATAACAATTGAGAAATACATGAAAATAACTAGAGTAAACCATACCCTTTCCAAAATAGCATTTGACTATTCAAAAATAAGAAACTACCAAAAATACCCCTAAAAATAAAATTGATAACTAAGCTATTATAATTTTAAGAAAAGAACAATCAAGTCCTAAAAGAATTATAGCACTACAATTATGTAGTGGATATACTGTTGTAATAATAGAACTCCATTAGTGGAGTATGGGATAATGAATGATGTAAGAGGCCAATAATCGAGCCTCATGTAGTTGTATAAATAGAAATTTTTGGGCTAAGATAAAGGTAGAATGTGTTAGAAAAATACTTGAGCTCTCAGACTGTGAGAAAATCAAAACAATTTTGTCTTTTGATATAATCCTTGTACCAATTTCAGAATATCAATAATATTCCATTTCTTTTATAAAAGAACGAGTTTCTAAATTTCTATTCCCATAAATTCTTGATAGATCTAAGAAGAAACTTCTTCTTATTTTAAGAACCAATACAGTTTTTCTTTAATCCAAATTTGGAGACTTGTTCTTAGAAACGATACAGTGAAGGCAAGAAGTTGAAATAGCAAATATCCCGTTAAGGCAAGAGGCCGTTGAAGGGAACAGTTTGCATATTCAGAGTTTGAAGATCACTCTATTCTAAGAATAAAGATCCAGATCAATTATCACTTTTTCATCCGATAATAATTGCATTTTTCATAATTTATTGGCGTCTAAGTGTTCTAAGTACACTTGTATTTTGGTTTAGGATGCAATGGACGAACACGATGGAAATTAGAAGAAAAGAGCGAAAAAGACCAATATGGAGGAAAGTGATAGTTCAGGGACTAAGTGAAAATATTCTAAACTTGTTTCTAATCTTGTGATAAAGATTCGAGAGTGTTGGAGATCAATTGGATAAAGAAATAAGTCAAATGGATGAAATATAGCCAAAACATTATCATATATCAACTTTCACGCTGAAAAGTTTTGCACCGATTTTCAGCTTCATATTGAGATCAATTTTTGACATGGAAAACGATTGGATTCGAAGATGGTATCTGAAGCAAAGTTGTAGCCCTTTGAGTTAGCTTTTCAACACATTTTGAATCACTTCAATCGGATATTAGGAGAGAAAGTTATGGCTTAAAAACGCTGTCAAGCGCGCCCTCCCCAGACTGCCGGGACGAGTGGGCCATCCCGGGCCCGGACATCTGGATCATCTGTGCCCGGACATCTGGGTCATCCGGGCACGATTTTTTCCATCATTATGTCTTGACATTTTACATATCGTAAATTTGTTTGTAATTATACATGTAGATAAATTTTTTTCTCGTTTTTGTTAAAAATGATTTTAGATCCATTTAAAATTGTAAATTTTTTATATATCTATATCGAAATAAGATTTAAATATTAAAAAAAATTACTAATTTAACCTAAGCGAATTTGAAAATACGTAAATCGATTCTAGTAATTGTTGTAAATAATATCTTCTTGTATAGCGTTTGATAAATTTATCTGTTTTCAAGTTTGAAGCAGATGAAAAATGAAACAATTTTTATCTGTGTTGGAGTAAACAGACAAAGAAAATGATTTTATTTTAAAATTTAATTGGGAATGTTTGGAATTCTTTATAAGTTAGGAAGAGTATTTTTGTCTTTTAAACAATACCTCATTTATGTAATTGTATAACATTTTAAGAATATTTTTGTCTTTTAAACCTTGGACCGCTATTTTGGTGAATGTCAAAAAAATTTGAATAGAGTGAAAAAACTCATGTTTGACAATGGTAATTTAAAAAGTACCCCTTTTCGAACCCTCAACTCATATTTTTAGCACATACAAAAGTTCCTCTGTATTTTTTTTTTTTCCTTTAAAAAAAAAAAAAAAACGACCACGAGCCCGGATCTTTCGCGGTCTAGTTTCAGACAAATTTTTTTCTGCGCAGAAGCCAAAAGTCACAGTTCTCCCCTCATTTTACTCCTTTTTATTACTTCAATTTACACCTCTCTCTCGTTTTCCTCTCAATTGAAATCCCCTCTCTTTCTCTCTCTAAAACCAGGAAAAGTTAAGAAAACTAATATCGGTGCAGTGTCCCCTCTAGTTTTACGCCGAATGGCAGATGAAACCGCCTCGTACTCCCATTATATGCCTCCACCTGTTCCCACTATTTTGATAATCTTTCTTTTGCTCTCTATGTACTTCCTTTCTCTCCTCTGTCTTGCATTTTCTCTCCAAACTTCCTTTTTAATATCAACACCAAGTCTCTTCTAGCTTTTATCTGCGTCTACTGCTAGCTGTTCTTGAGCAATTTTCCTCCTGCTTCTACTTTGCATGTGCTTCTCTTCTACTTTTTCCATCATAACACTTCAATTTACGTTTACCCTTTTTTTTGGAAGCCTAAACTGATATGGAATCACATTCATCCATTTAATGGATTCTTGATAATGAGGTAAAAAATAATTAGGGTTTGATTTTGCAGTTCTAGTTTTATGGAGAAAAAAAATTATTGTTCATTGATTTATTTTTGTGTGGTTTTTTAGGGGTACCTCTGATAAAGATTTTTGAAGAAATCTGACATTTAAATCCAGTGTTTGAAGAAGAAAGACAAAAATGGCACCAGAAAACAATTGGCTTTCATTTTCGCTGTCTTCATTGGAAATGCTCAACTCTTGCTCGCAGGCTTCTATGGAACTTGCACCATTCGAAACCTCTTCCGCCGCCGGCTCTCACCACCTCTACTCTTTCGCCGATAACTTCGATACCAATGGTAATTGAATATGCACCCATACATACAACTCTTTATCTATCTGTATTATCCAATATTTGAAAATCGTATTAAAAACTCCACTTTTCTGTTTGGTGGCCAAGTTTGAAAAGGGGGAAAAGGACAAAAATTCCAAACTTGTTTCTGGCATTTCCGTTGCTACAATTTTTTCTTCTTACTCATCCTAGTTCATCTTTTACTGGACTCAATTATTATTCAATTAATTTTTGGAATATTGCATTCAATGCTAAGCTTCTCTTATTTATTTCATTTGTAGCCCAGTCATTTAACCTTCATCATAGTGACCCTTGTTTTTTTTTTGGTTTAGGGTGGTATAACCAGAAATCTCAAGCCATATACTCAGAAACTGAAAACCATCAAGCGAAAGAAAACAATTCCTTCAATTTCACCAGCTACACGGATCCATATATGTACCAAAACATGCAGCCAGCGCCTAAACTCGAGGATTTTTTGGGCGGCGACTTGACGGAGACTCAAGATTCGTCCCTGACTAACGTCTACGACCACCACCAGACAGGTGGCGGCGATGCCTACTTCAGTAATAATGAACAGCAAGGTCTCAAGACTATTACTGGGTTTCAAGCCTTTTCTACGAACTCGGGCTCGGAGGTTGATGACTCGGCTTTCGCGGTTCATACTCAGTCTCCGGTTGAGTCAGGGAGCGAGTTGGTGGCTTACTCTCAGTGCCCCATTACTGCTGCTGCTACTACTTACACCAATGCCTTATCCCTGTGTGTTAATAACAATGCACAATGCTCTGATAATAATAATAATAATAATAAAGCCATTGTTTATGTTGACTCGGAGAGGAATTGCAAGAGAGTTACTGATACTTTTGGTCAGAGAACTTCCATTTACAGAGGCGTTACAAGGTATCATTTATTTTTTTAAAATTTATATATATATATATTTTGAAGAAATATATTTTACTGATCATTATTTTTCGACTGATACAGACACAGATGGACAGGAAGATATGAAGCGCATCTATGGGATAACAGCTGTAGAAGAGAGGGCCAAGCAAGAAAAGGGCGTCAAGGTACAAATTCTAAATTTTCTAAATTCTGACGAGCACTCAGGTGGCAAATGACAGAGCTTTTTCTTGGCTTCAATCAGACTTTTATGATGATTGATGGATTGATTGTACTTTATATTTCCTGCTAAAACTTCGTTCAGTCTTGATCAAATGGGCCGCCATTTTATTCAAGTTTAGGTGTTGGGGGGGAGGGGGAGGGGGGTGTGGAGTAGTGGCAGGGTTGTTTTCTTTACAGTTAATTTTGATTATTCTTTGGGGTTTTATCCCTTGGTTCATAAACTTGTCCTCAAGTTAATAAATTTCTTGGGGAATATATTATATTCATATACCTGAGCTAGTCTGAATGCTAGGGCCTGAAAATTCTGAATTTGTGCTCAGTCTGCTTTTTGGCCTTTTTCTTTACTGCACATAGGACTTAATGGGTTTGACCAAGCCATCACTTTCTCACCTTATTTTGTGGGTTCACACCCTTTCTTATTTTTATAATAATTGCTTTGCACGTTCAACATGCTTCAGGGCTAAACATTTGCCCAAAAAAGAGCCCACCTAATCTTTTGTTTATCCCTTCCTTGACTCACTAGCCTAGTGTTCTTATAATATTCATGACCTGATTATGTAAATATTTTAGAAAAAAATGCTTGTTTGGTACAAAGCGTCATTAAAAAGTAAAAAAAAATACGGTCACTTGTAGAATTACTTTATTAGGAGAATCTCTGATTGAGAATGAGCTTGAAAAAATTGATTTTCAAATAAGATGCCAAAAAAAAACCCCCAAGTCATTTTAAGAGATAAAATCTCACATCGAATAAAGATGAAAAATATATATCAACTTATAAGTGTTTGGACTACTCGTCTTATTAAGTTTGACATTTTAAGATGGAACATCAAATCTTTAACGTAGTATTAAGCTCCAATGAACAATTTGATTCGATTAAAACTCAAAAAATGAGTATACAGATTTCAAGATTGGTTTACTCAAACGAACCACCATAAATACCACATCTAATAAAGATAAAACATAAATCAATTTATAAGAGTTTGTGTTACTTCTCTTAACAAGGTTGACATTTTAAGATGAAATCCAAATCTTAACAGTAAGTTGATAATTGTGCCTGCTGATTTTGCTCAATGAATTGTGGAAAGTTCATAGCTTTGCATGTATTGGTACATTATACGTACATTATACGGCATAATATGAGTTCACTGATAATGTATGGGATTTTTCGAATTTATTTCTCTAAATTTCTGGATTCCTGGACCGTAAAAAAATAAAAAATAAAAAATAAAAAAAGGTCATAGACACTGATGTTTGTGTAAAATTCACATTTTGAGAACCAGAAAATTAAAATGATTAAATCTTTGCTATAGCAATGTAAGCCATTTGGTCATTTGGATTGTGACTACTTGGTGAATGAACCAGTTGAAAGGAATTAGTCAAAAAATTGGGAAGATGTAGGCTATAGTATCAGCTCACGATCGTTATTTTGGTCAGCCCAAATAGATTCAGGTTCCATCTTTGATCTTATGCATATACTTTCATTCAATCAATCTTGTATTTTGATTTTTTCTGCCAGTTCTGTTTTCGAGTATGGATAATACTTGATTGTAGATTGTATATTAACGCGTGTGCTTCTTTTGCATGACATTATGGATTGTATTTCTTGGCTGTTGTTCAAAAATGAAACTATATTCTGCAGTGTACTTGGGTAAGTAATTTCTCAGTTAGCATCTCTACTCCTTTGCTTTTTCATTTATTGTGATGTCAATAATTTTGATGGAATCTACTGGATATATAGGTGGATATGACAAGGAAGATAAGGCAGCAAGGGCTTATGATTTAGCAGCTCTGAAATACTGGGGTGTCACCGCCACCACCAATTTCCCGGTAAATAACTTTACTCTTTATGCTTAATGAATTTGGGTATATTTGGCTATTGGCATGCAATGACAGGACTTGACGGGGCCAGTTCAGTGGATAAGATTGTAGCTTCTTTTTTCTTCAATAACTATCTATCTAATCTTCTAGTTCGCATTACCAAACATATAAGTTGTAATTTGTCTATTTGCATTTTCTAGGCAAAAATATGAGCTTTAGTTTAACCAGAGATTTCTCCTTTCAGATCGCCAATTACACCAGGGAGTTGGAGGAGATGAAGCACGTAACTAAACAAGAGTTCATTGCCTCGCTAAGAAGGTTTGCATACTCTGTCCATTGTTTATTTTGCAGACCAACAACCTGAAATATAGTGGAGTAGCTGAACTTATTTTGCTTCTCCATTATGTCTCTTTCTCATTAAACTGAATTATATTTCGATGATATATTCAGGAAAAGTAGCGGTTTCTCAAGGGGAGCATCAATTTATAGGGGCGTTACAAGGTCTGGAACTCGAGAAAAACTGTATTTTGTATTTTCTTCGTTATAGATCTTACAAGGCACGTCTTGTAGGTTTTTGCAAGAACTACCAAAGGTTCAAATGTCCTCATATATTAATAACTTAATATGCAGGCATCATCAGCAAGGTCGATGGCAAGCAAGAATTGGTCGTGTTGCAGGGAATAAAGATCTCTACCTTGGAACATTTGGTATACATCACTTCCTTTAGTTCGAATTACCTTATTCTTTGCTCTTTGGAAGAGTAGCCTTCGTTTAAGTCAATTTCCAATTTTATTTTCATTTTAATGACAGCTACTGAGGAGGAAGCAGCAGAGGCATATGATATAGCTGCAATAAAGTTTAGGGGAGGGAACGCAGTGACCAATTTCGAGATGAGTCGTTACGATGTGGAAGCCATTGCCAAGAGTTCCCTTCCTGTTGGTGGGACAGCCAAGCGCTTGAAACTCTCCCTCGAAGCCAAAGGGAAACCTCCTACTGACGCTAACCTCCAAATACAGTCAAGCAGCAACAGCATCAACTTTGCGCCCCTTCAGCAGCCTGTATCCACCATTCCCTATGGAATACCATTTGATGTCAACTTCTTCCACCACCTCCATCCCACCAATGCAGGTGTCTCCGCTGCTGCCCAGACCATGGTAACTCCAATGCCAGCGGATTTTTTCATATGGCCTCACCAATCCTATTAAGCACTGTACTGATGGTAGCCTTAGGCGCTGTCATTTGCGGTAATTTCTTTTAAGCTGACCTTCATCAAACCCAGAAATATAAGGTACTGCTGATGAAATGAAGGATAAGGTGTTTGGTTTTACTAGGTAGAAGCTGGGATGCTGTAAGTACTGTAGCTTCTCTTTAATAGATTTGGTTAGATGTATGCTGAACTATACAAGACAACTCAATGGGTATGGAAAATTTTTCAAATGGTTTTCCATCTCCCTCTGCGCTGCGCTGCATTCAATCAATTTTTGCTTAAATGAAAAATCAATAAAATTTTCTTGTATGGTTCGTAGTCGGATGCTCTGCGGTTTTAGCTCCAATAGTTTTGTTCGGTCAGTCATGTGTACGGAATATGTGAATGACCATAGAATGTTTATTCGTTGTTATATTTAGAGTCGAGTGTATGTGACTTGATTTGAATGAAATGACTTCGAAATTTAACACAACTAAAGAGGGAAAAATGGCTAGTAAAAGATTAAATTAAACAAAATTAGCATTAAATTTACAACTACTGTAAATACAAGCCCTAACCTACAATTTTAAAGGCTAAAGTGGTCAATTTTGAAGCACATTCCGGCCAAGCCATCATGGGCTTCTTTTCATTGGGATTCAACTCTCAAACACCCATTCATAATCAATTGTTGATTTTCCTTTGGGAAGCGAGCATAAAGACCCAAGTGTTGTTTGATTCAACGCTTGAATTTCTTTGGCCATGGCATTATGCCATTCGTTAGATTTCATGGCTCGAGAATAAGATGTTGGTTCTTGATTTTTAATGATATTAATTAGGAAAACACGATGAAAATAACTTAGATGGGATAAAGAAAAATAATTTGCTAGTGAAGTATGATTACAAATAAATGCGACGAATTCGTTAAGGGTGACTATTAATGATGGGAGCAAGTGCCATTGAAGGGCAGATGGTATAGGGAATGTCATTGGAAATAGAGGGAAAACTGGTTTGAGCTATCAACCTGAGAAGATGTTGGAATAGGCATTTGAGAATCATTGGAATAATCAATGAGATTATGAGGGATATAATCACTTGAACAAACATCAGTGGAAATGATCGATGGCATAGTATAGTCAAATGTTTCATTGTCATTGATTGGAGAAATGGTAATTGAATTTTCTAACGATGGAGATGTAAGATTATAATACGAAAAAATTGACTCATGAAATATGACATCACGAGAAACATAAAATTTATGAGTTTTGAAATCATATATGCAATATTCCTTTTGACCATATGGATAACCAACAAAAATACTGGGCTTGGCTTGCTCATCAAATATATGTTGAATATTAATATTTTTAGCAAAACATAAAGACGCGAAAACGCGAAGAGATGAATATGATGGAACTGTTCCAAGTAAAACATTATAAGGTAAGTTATATTTAATGATTGAAGTTGGAAGTTTGTTAATAAGAAACGCAACAGTGATAATACATTCCCCCAAAAAGAAAGAGGCAAGTTTGCTTGAAATCGTATAGCTTTAGTAACATCAAGTAGAAGCCGAAGCTTACATTCTACAATGCCATTTTGTTGGGGGTCGCAACACACTCTATGTTGGTGAATAATTCTATTTTTATGAAACCATGATTGAATTTGTTTAGAAAGAACCATTGTCTGGACCAATGGTTTGGAGTTGATGAAGAAAAATGTCCCCATTATCAGGGTTGATATGAGCAAAAAAAATTTCTTGCGTTGAATTGACGATTGATTAAATTTAAAAAAATGAATTAACATGTTGAAAGTTTCAAATTTATGTTTCGTTAAATAAATTCAAGTACACCTTGAATAATTATCAGCAATAGTTAAAAAGAAATGTGATCCAATTTTAGAAGGAATTAGAAAGAACCCCAAATGTCAACGTGAATTAATTCAAAACAATGAGAAAAATAAGATGTGCTTTGAGAAAAAGAAAAATGCGATGTTTAGCACAAACATACATCACAAATAAAATCTTTATTTGCAACAATAATTGGAGAATTTTTAGCTATGAATTCAAAAATGAGACCTAAAAGGATGACCAATGCGAGAAGCCATAGGTCAAATTTATTACAATGCTCGAAAGAAAATGAAGTATTAAAATCTAAATCTGCGAGAAGCCATAGGCAATTGAACTGATACACTTGTATAAATTGTCATATATGAAGAAGAAAATGAAATAGGTGTGCATATATGATTAGAACACCTGAATCAATAATCCAACTTGAGGATAGATAACTAAGAGTTGTGCTTTCCAAATGGATTGATGATCCACCAGTTTACTCTTGGGCTAGAAGTGCAAGAAGTTTGATGTATTGTTCAGGTGTCAACTGACTAGCAAAAGCAGCGAAAGCAGATGGCGATGTGTCTGATTTTTTTATTGGCTTATTTGGGAAGCCATGGATCTGGTAGCATGTACCAAGAGTATGACCATACTTGTTACAATGTTCACAAAAAGGATGTCGGCACTTTTCAGAAGGATGAAATGGTGGTTTAGATGCCTAAAGTGTTGTCAAATCAACTGTAGAAATTGTTCGAATATGAATCTCTTGTTGTTTTTCTTCTTGACATACCAAATTATAGATATACTTAATTTAAAGAAATGGCTCCATCAAGAGATGCAAATAACTGAAAAAACGATCATGGAGTCCCCGAAGAAACATCATGGCACGATCTTCATTTTGTTGATAAACAATATTTTTAGCATTACCACATATCTATGGAGTCACAAAGACAATGGAACTGAGTTCATCCCATAAAGATTTAAGTTGTGTAAAATTTAATGAAACGTATATGCCTTCCTGCTTGAGAGCAGAAATTGACTGTTTCAATTGAGATACAGATTACAGGAAGTGTATCGATGAAGCAAGTATTTGAGGTATATCTGGTTGGTGTTGTGCAAGCACAAGTCCAGTCTAACGTGGGCTAATGAGAGAGATCCATTGATGGATATAAGCTTTCACATCCTCAATTCAAATTTGATATTTGTTGGTGAGCATTTACAAGTGTCAATTAAGTTTGTTGATGATATAAGAAATGCATTTACAAAGGTTGTGTTTCTAGCGGGTCTATCAAGTGAAATACTACCATTATAAAGAATTGGATGAGAACAAATTGCAAGATTCGAGGATGAATTTTCATCAATCGAAGGAGAATGACGAAGATTGAGCTTTTAATTATATTTTAGTTAATATTTCTTTATTAAATAAATTCCAATTTTAATTTCTTTCATTTCAAATTAATTCTAAATATTATGACTTTTAACTTTTGTCATTTTCTTTTAGTTTTAATAATCATCTAGATTCTATTTATTTATTTTAAATATTTCAATCTTTTAAATTCTCGATATTTAATATTTATAATCAACGAGACCAGATTCTTGTGCACGAATATAAAAGAGTTTTTGCATAGATTTATGCTATTTTTAGAATCAATCAAAACTAGAAGATGATCTTCACGAGTTGTGATGCTCTTTTAGAACAAATAGAAATGTGATATTGTGTTCCTTCATCGTTTCTATCGCTTTGGCCTTACAACAGAATGTGAGATGCGGGATCTTTGGGCTGGAGAGGCAAGGCTAGGGGAGGACACAGTACCTGGCGAAGGGGCTCGGTTGCCCGTGCTGGATCCACCGAAGTCTTAATACATTCGAGCGCTGCCGAGTCACTACTTGTTGCAGAGAGAACATATAAGATGGGAAGAACTGAAGAAGAAGACCTCTGCAGTTAGGTGGGCCGATTTTTTTTAGCCCAGCTGTTTTGGGCTGAGAGAGTTGGGTCTTATTAAAAAAATTAGGCCCAATAAAATGAAATAATATTTAGGAAAATTATAAAAAAACAGGTATATAATTTACACCAATTCAAAAATCAGGTTGAAATTTTAATTATTCAAAAATCAGGTATTTTATTTTAAATATGAAACCTAAATCTATCCAAACCCTAATCCATCTCTCTCTCCCCCTCTATTTCTCTTCCCCTTCTCCTTGTCCCCTGGCCGCCGCCACCACCGAAGTGCCTCCACCCTCCCCCTTCTCATTCCCCTCCATAGAAGCGTCAAGGCGTTGCTCAGCAGCAGCGCCTCGATGCTATTACTGTGAATCGCAGCAGCGATTCGCATATCGCTGCTGCGATTCCCAGCAACAGTACCTCAGCTGCTACTGCGATTCGATGCTGCTGTGGCTGTGGTGGGTTGGCTGTGGTGTGTTGGTCGGTTGTAGCTGTGGTGTGTTGGTCGGCTGTGGTGTGTTGGTGGATGGTCTGTGGTGTTAGGTGGATCTGGTGTTGGTTGGTGGATGGTCTGTGGGTGTTGCGTACAGTTGTTAATGGTGGTGGCGGCAACGACGACGGTGAGGTGGTGGTGAACCATTAAATAGTTAATATGTGAGTGGTTGGTGGTGGAGGTTATTGTTCGTAGATTGGATCTAGGAGTTGGGAACTTTTTTCAGATCGATACCGTGGTGAGTGTGCGTGTTGTGGGTGCGGTGGTGGTGGCACTGTCAGTGTGCAGTGGTATTTACTTGATGTGGTGTGTTGTAGGTTGACAATGGTGGTGGCTGTCGACGGTGGTGCATGTGGAGGATCTGGTGATTTGGTTTTCTGTGACTAAAAATATAATCTGCAACCTTCAAATTTTATAATATGTGACCAATCATTTTGTTATCTGTGACCTAAAAATTATAATATGTGACCGTGAAAAAATCTGTGACCAATTAATTTGGAAATCTGTGACTGTGTGACCTATAAATTTTGATATGTGACCAATCAATTTTAAAATATGTGACCCGTAACCAATAATTTTTTTGAATTGTGACCGTCGGAATACTTGTCGGAATCGGAGCAGTCACCGGAACAGTCTTCGGAATCGTCGTTGGAACGATTGTCGGAGAAGAGTGGTGGTCGGAATAGTCCCCGGAACGGTAGGGGGTGGTGGAGGTGAGGTGAGTTAATTATATTATTTAATAATTAATTAATAAAAAAAATTAATTAATAAATAAATACCTGAATTTTGCATTTCGAAACTTGACACTTGAAAAATGAATTGTGTCAAAGTTAATACCTGACTTTTGAATTCTTCCCTAGTATTTATTACAGACTTACAGTCATTAACTCGGTTCCAACCCTTCCTTGCACAGGCTTCAGTTTCACCCTTCGCTTCTCCTTGCACGGCATAAACCCTGAAATTTCCATGCCTATTTCTTTTTATTTTCACACAATTTTGTGCTTTGAATTCTCGAATTTGCTTTGGCCTCTCAGCCCGAGAGAGAATGCAGTCATCGCTACTGCTGCTTCTGAAGCCATTGGAACAGAAATATAGTGAAAAGAGGATTTTGAATTTCAGAATTGGGTGTAGGGGTGATTCACTGCCACATGTTCCTGTGGCTAAGAATCAATAATGAAACTTTTTGGTGCTCTTATCATCTATATTTTTTCTGGTTTTTGAAATTTTGTAGTGAATTCTTTTGTGAGCCAATTATCTAGTTTTATGTTCAATTAATGATATCATTAATTGAGTTGGTAGTGTATTCTTTGATATGAATCTAATCAAGAGTGACTTACATAACAAAATGGGAGATGACTAGTTGAATCACAATTTGATAGTTTATATGGAGAAAGAGATTTTTGAAAAAATTGAGAATGAATCAATATTACAACGTTTTTAAAACATGAGACCCCATAAAATGCAGTTGTCCAAAATTACAATTACAGAGTAGGTTGTATCACGTATTTCTTTAGTATTTTGGGTTGTATTGAAATATGTTTATATATATATATATATATATATATATATATATATATATATATATATAATTTTTACGTTTTATTGCGTTTATATATATATTGAATAATTTTTAATATTATTTAATTAAATATTAATAACGATGTCGTTCTCTTGTGGTGGATACCTCCCTTTTGATTTCTGTAATGAAACTTTCGATCTTTTAATTCAAACAGTAATTCAGACTATAGTTCTTTCAGAGTTATGAAAGTATCAAAAATATCCTAATCAAGCAGCTTGTAGTACAGCCATGCTTTTTTGATTCAAGCTACAAAAAAAGCAAACACACTACAATGGCTATTTTTCATATCTTTGTTGAATTGTAGTACAGCCATGCTTTTTGTCTGCATCAAATTTGTGTTTGCCCCTTCATGCTTGATAAGCAACACTTGAAAAATAACATGGAAACTCTCTGTGAAACCCCAAGTCTTTCTTCATCCTTACTAATGGCACAGGACAAATATGCTGCTGGTTTCATCTTTGAAAGCGCACACAGCAGAAAGCAGACTACTTCAAAGCTTCTTTATATACAAACACTGCACCAATCCTTATATGAGAAAGATCACTCCATGACTAGTTCCATATGACGATTTAGGTCCTTGAGATACGTTGTAGCAGTATATTCGTCCAAGTCACACGCATCTACCATCAACGCTCTTCCTCCCTGGGATTTTTGTTTCATGTCTACTGGTTCATTCTCACCTCGCAATATCTGAACGACCTGAAGATAAAGGCATTTTCCCGCATTTAAAGTTTCTTGGCTTCTAATCGATAGAAAGGAAATACGAGGCAGAGATAATGAAAATGTACCTTCTTCATATTGGGGCGCATGTTGGGCAAGTGGTGAAGGCACGTTGAAGCTGAAAACATGGCACGCTTCATTTCTATAACATCGTAATTGTTTCCTAATTTAGGATCTGCCAATTCATTGACATTGCTCTTCTCCAGAAGCGGTTTTGCCTAAGCACATTGGTTGCAAAACTTCAGAGCATGTTTGGTATGTAGCATTCAATCTTATTTCACTTGGGAAACTCTCAACAGACTAATCTACATTAACTGATTTAGGCTAAACAGGGGGGAGTAGATACTGTAATAAGAATAAACGAAAGCATACCCACATCACGAGGCTTTGTCTACATGAATCAACTGCACGACGACCTGTTATGAGCTCCAATAGCAAAACCCCGAAGGCAAATACATCGGTCTTCTCGTGAACTATTCCGTGCATGAAATATTCTGGAGCCATATATCTGACACCAATTAACATACAAAGTGAAAATTATTAGCATCATAACTTTAAAATGAACAAATGCAGCAGGCAAATGAAGTTGCTCTGCTGTACCCAAAAGTGCCTTCAATGGGGGAAACCACATGATGTGCCCATTTTTCTGGAAGCCATTTTGCTAATCCAAAATCAGATATCTGCATAACATACAAAATACAGAGAGTTTCATCCATTTCTAATTACTAGATAAACAAAGAAAATTATATACGTATCCTGTTCTTTTTCTCCTAGGATAACATGGTAAAAGAACCTGGGCTTCATAATCTTCGGAGAGTAATATGTTTGAGGCCGTTATGTCTCTGTGAATTATGCGCCTTTGGCAGTCATAATGAAGATACTGCAATCCTTCAGCTACCCCGACGGCCACCTTATACCTTATTTTCCATTCTAGACTCACTTCAGAACCTGTGATACCGAATTTTCACTTCAGTCGAAATAACATGGGATTTATGTTGTTTGACATCATAAAGCATTTTTAGTCTAAATCCACCGCTGAACAACGTGGTTAATTAAGGTCCTTTTACACTTAAAAGTGTTATTGAATCCATATTCTTGGTCTGTATTCTTACAATGATTTTTCATAGTTTAGAACTATCATTCAACTCATTAAGATTCCAAATTCAAACTTGAGTTTGAATCTGTGTATTAAAATGCCCTGCAATGGTATGATCCAATCTAAATATGACAATCCAATGGCTAAATTAAGAATTTGAAAGTATTAGTGAAGGATCTGGTGTAAGTATACCACCATGCAGTACTGTGGCAAGGCTGCCATGTGGAGAAAATTGAAGGACAAGGTGCAAATCATTAGCGGCACTGAAACCGATTAATCTAGCAGCATTCGGGTGGTCAATATGAGCTATGATCCCAAGCTCGGACAAAAAGTCCCCGACTCTGTCCTCGTCGTTCTTCTCTTTCTTCGTTATCTTCTTCACTGCTACAATTTGACCATCAGACAAGCACCCTTTGTACACTTCTGCATGCCCTCCTTTCCCAAGCAACTTATCTATCAAGATTTATTATAAAAGTTCAATCAGCAATTAGTAGAATAATCTGACAGTTAATTAAAATTTATTGTCTTTACAAAACATGACAACAGTGTCCACTTTAACAGCTGGCTAACACAGGGAACAAATTGAAGTGTGACTCTTGTTCTGTACTTAATATTACAAACCAAATGCAAGTTAAAATTGAAGCCTAATAATTGAAAAAATAGCAATAATGATAAATTAGAATTCTTTGATACTGACTACTTCTCAATTATTCTTGAGTGCAGTATTTAGGACAACTAAGGACCAGGTCTTTATAATCCCCAACTACAGAAACCTGACAGTGTTTTGATCATGACATTCCTTCGGATTCATTAGACATCTGATCTTATCTTAAAAGAAGAAAGTACTCAACATAAACTCTCTAACACTGCCACTTGTACGGTTAAAATAGACCTAGCAATGAGTTAAATGGAATGGCAAAAATGTAATCCCAAATTTACTAGGAACAACATCAATCTACATTGGACACCTTTGCAATGTATGTCCCATTGAGTTATATATGACAAAGACAAGAAAATCCGGTGGGAAATGGAATTTTTTAACCTAGTGGGAAATAGGTCCAGTGACTGCTTTCTGCTGTGGCTAGTAGCTCCATTTACATCTCTAAAATATTAGTCTTTTGTGTGTTTGAGCCACATTATTTAGGAATAATGTATTTTGGAATGGTAGATTGATGAACAATGTGTGGTTGAAAAAGAAGGAAAAGTTATTGATGTGATGTAAAATATTATTTTATTGAAGAATGTATGATTGAAAATAAGTAGAAAAATAAAAATGAAAAATTTTAATATGTAGCAAACATGGGTAGACTCTTTTCTTTCCAAGAACATAATGCCTTTTAGATTCTCCCAACATATAAATAAATTTAGCTTTTTTTTTTTTTTTTTTAATATATAATACCGTTTAATGCTATTCAATTATCTCTACCAAACATGACATTAAAGTATAACATAAAAAGTCATCTTCTATTGTTTCTTCCATTTTTGCTACGTTTACTAAAAAATACAAAAAAAAACCCATAAATGTTATCATTTATTAATAGGTCATGTAAGGCTTAGCTTAAAAGTTTTTATTTATTTATTTATTTATTTTTCCTGAACAGCATCAAGAGTGATATGCTCAAAAAGTTGGATCATCCCATCCACTTCTTCCTCCTGTGGATGTCCCACCCCAGTCAAAAAGTTTTTGGTGGCCAAAAAAGAAGGCTAGGAAAAGCCTTTTTATTGTTTAACAGTGAGGTTGTTGATAACTTGATATCCAACCATAAAAACTTAATGAAATTAATTACAGATGTGACATTGAGACTCAATCTAACCAGGAGATTGTGTATTATGGAAAGAGTAATGCTATGAGTACATAACATTTGACATAAAAGGTTCACATAATTGCCAAATGGAAGTCTCATATTAGGGGCCCACGCGCTCCCCAATAGGGGTTGTCATTTGACAATTATGTCAAGTGTTATGTGTACTTTTATGAAAAAAACCAAATAAAGCAGCATGGAAACTTTAACACGGTCCAGACAACCTTGAATTACGGTTTCTGTAATCTGTACCATTTATGAAAATTGTATAAAGTTGGTATTTGTGCATCAAGGATTTAAAAGAGAGTAAAAAATTTTCTTGCCCCTGCATTAATTCAGTTGTTGGATTTTAATTTGAAAGTTACTGACTACCATGTAGGCGTAAGCAGGGGAAATCCAATCAAATAGACATTATTTTATTCCTATTATGCAATAACTTGGAGGTTGAAATTCGAGAATTCAATCAATTACCACTGTTAACAAATAAGATAAACTTCAATGCAAAAACAAAAACAGAGTATAGACTGCTAAAAAACAGAGCATGTAGTAGAAAATATACTTACCAGGACTAAAATTATCAGTAGCTTGTTTGAGTTCGTCATAGGTAAAATTCCTCCAAGAAGGCTTAGGGACTACAACATCTCCACAATCAATGGTGTCTTCTGAACTACGATTCCTCCCCAACTTTCCTCTCAAACTCCTCTTCGAAAGGTCATATCCACCCAACAACGGAATTGTTGTAAATCTCCTCATTGAAGTCCTCTTCTTTATCTGACCCAACAAATTTTTCCATTGTAAACCATAACCTAATTCCCCTGAAATTCCTTTTTGCAAAAATGATTTTTCGCTACCGAAACTGCTGGTTCTCTCCAGGCTGCTGCTCCTGCTGCTATGATCTGAATCCGAACCTGATATGGGTATCTCCAAAACTCCCCTTGGAGACGATTGCTCTTCCTCCATTTCTTCTTCTTTTTTCTCAGTTTCTGGACCTTGCTCTTCATTTTTCACATTTTCTAATGATTCTGAGTCAGAATTTTTTTCTTCTTGTTTCAACACAAGATTGCTTTCTTCCTCCACTTCTTCAATTTCCTGGTTTTCCAAAACAGTTTTGCCTGCAAAAATAGTCAATCTTACAAAGAAATCCAGAAAGAAGAATTTTCTATGAGAGCAAAACGTATAATCTTACGGTACCTTCCATGTTTATGATTACGATAATTTCAATAAAGATTCAAAAAAACAGATAAAAAGATTTATAATTCACAGAAAAGTTGTGATATGAACATTCTGAAATTCACATCTCTCCCTTCCCAGCAAGAACAGAGAAGAGAGAGACAGACAAAGAGACAGGGAGGAGGAGAGGAGGGGTGTTTAAAATGGTATATCTTCCGAAGGTTGATATTCGAGGGAAAACCAGCTTTGTGGTGATTGGAATATATCCTATATTTATACACAAACCTTAATTCTGTAATAATTTCATTTTCAATTATGTTAACGTTACTAGATCAAATCTTGAGCGTTGATTAATTAATTCGTGATTGATGGCGCAACCAACGCTTGTACGGGGTACTAAAAAGGGCAATAACGAACCCAACCGAAGGATGTGATTTTAGAGCATTTTCAAGGGTAGTTTAGTACTTTTGATGAAATTTCTTTTATTTTAAGAAATTAATGCCTCGTGCAATGAGAGATTTTTTGGGAATAGCTAAAGTGGTGAGACCTTCCTTCGTAACTTTACTTTTGATGAAATGTTTTTCTTTTATTTAAAGGTAAAAGTAATTCATTTATTTTATTTTCAGTAATTTGCTAACTCCCCCCTCTTAAATGAAATGATTTTAGACTATAGTAAAAGTAAGAAATGAATTCGTTAATGTTCATTGTTTATGAATGAGTATGTATGGAAGTCATGAAAGGATTAAGAGATTATATCAAGTAGATGTCATTAATTATAACCGTTACTAGTTGATCAGTGGGTCGAACAAAGGGCTTTTAAAGGATTTGATTATTAGTAACTTCTCAAGTAGAATATTATTGAATTCTACGAAATATGTGGTTAATTAGTCCTCGTTTGATTTAGTTAAAAATCTTATTTTTAATTAATTTTGATAAAAGTCGATGTATCTTGTGATTAAAAAGTTGTGTCCCATGAAATATGTTGTTGAAAATGAATTTCAATGTAGAAGAGTTTTCTGAGAAAAAAAAAAAGAAGTTATTTTCCTCTAAAAGCCATTCTCAACGGACAAAATGCTTCCAAAAATATCCAAACGATGTCGAAAGCATTTTCTTAAATTTAGAAACAACTTTTGACTTTTCAAAAAATCCTGCCAAATTAGCTCTAAGTACTGTGATTAATTTTTTATACTTTAACAAGTCATTCCAAATAGAGAAGATCTATACGTATAGGAAAAAAAAACAGAAACCTTACAGAATACACACATGGGGTGGGTCCCATGTGAGTATCTGTACAATTTCTAGCAAGAAATTTGCTGTACAAGCAAACAATTTCTTCCAAATATCTAAATTAAGCCCATATTTATACTTTAAGACTCAATTTTTTTTTCAAACTTATTTTTAATTATACAATTTCTTAATAAAATCTTTTTGCACATGAATCCATTATTTTCCCCTACTTTTTAATCACATACTCTAAAATAATCACTTTTTCCAAAATCCATTATGTGAACTTTACTATATTTGATTATCCTATAATCTAGTTGTGTAGACTTGCATTAAAGGGATATGCTTTTTAATATTACAATAACAAATGTCCAGCCCTATTGTTACAATAATTCTATTTGTACAATCGAGGTTGACAACTTCGGTTGACAATCCCTCACATCTGTGTGGGGTCCGCATGTTTAAAAAATTCAAAAATAAAAAAGCGGACGCCCCATGTGAGTGGTTGTCAATTGAGGTTGTCAACTTCGATTGTACACATAGCATGACTCTTAATATTAACTCGGGATATCTTTATGTGTCACAACAATAGGGATAGTAGGTCAAAAAAGAGTGTGTCCGCCCCACCACAAAGTTGATATTGACAGAAAATTTTGTAATTTCTTGAAAAGGCACGAGATACACAGTAATAAGTGTCATGTTATAAGTTATATGGTAGGTTTTGGTCGAATTAAAATCTGATTTTAATTTAAGTTAAAGTCAAATAATCAATATCAACCACATCTTTTATGAGTCCCACGTTTTTTCAACCACACATTTCAAAAACTTATATCACAATCCACTAAAAACATAATTTTAATCCACACCAAACACCCTCATAATTTGATTTTTGTATATTTATTGACCATTTATTTATGAGTAAAGTGACCAATGGCATTAGTCTATGGTATCACCATCAAGTATGACTACAAATAGATTTGAGTTTACCCAATTCGACGACTTTCTATCATGTTCGTTAAAGTAAGAGTCAAAGATAAATTGTGTATTGATAAGATTGGAATTTCAACTAAAAAGATATTATTGTAGTACCATCCTAGTATTCATGAGAAGGGTTTTGCCATTTCGACGGAAAATTTTAACAGATATTTTCACATAATTTGAGGTGGCAGAAGATAATTTAATATGAAAGCTAACTGTATTTAAAATCGTCCAACGATATAATGTCACATGACATTATGCCAAATTTTATGTTAAAAGACTGGCACTGTATCATGATTCTCACTAGAAAATGAATTTTCTACCACCCTTTCTTGTGTTGTAGACTAAGAAGATGAAAAATCCCAGCTAGAATTATTATAAATTTATAGTTTAGTAAAAAATCTTAGTACCTTACAAGTGCACGATTTATGTACATAACGAGTTGAAGTAAAGTTATTAATATCATGCAAATTTTGTACGTGAGGAAAAGTAAAATACGAACATAGTATCATGATTTTACAAGTTAACGAACTTCAAACATTAATTCTCAACAACATTTGTTAAGTAGAAACTTTTTATTAAGATGTTTTTGTAAGAGATGGTAAAGATAAATATTCTGAAGTCGCTAATGGATTAATATATTTAATAAACACGTTTTCAGTCAAAATTTGAGAACGTAAAAAGAGTCAACAACGAGAAGATTGATCGTTTAGTGGGTGAACTAAACCTGCTTCTGTGCTTGACCCACTCACCTACCTCACCATTCACCAAGGTCACATTCAGTTTAACAGAATTCTCACTCCTTTTAGTCAAAAAGGGTAAATAATACTATAAAACGGCATATTAAACGATCCACTACGTATCCATTACACATACAAACGGTTCATTCATAGGATCCGTGCTATTATTTATTGTAAAAGAAATTTATGAGAAAGCTATCTTAGGTCAGTTTTCTCTAAAAATTCTTTTAGACAATCAGATAAAACATTTTCAAAAAATTATTAGATCGTGTTCAAAAACTGAGGGTTTGTTCTCTTTATCGTTTTTAAGTTGTTTTCTGTTTTCGATTTTTCAAAACAGTGAAAACGCGTTTTTGGAAATAAGTTAAAAATTTACAAAAAAAAAAAAAAACTCAAAACGACAAATTTGTCGTTTTAAGTGTTTTCAGTTATAATCAAACCAAAATTTTCAAAACTCGTTTTGGGTGTTTTTAGAACAATTTTCAAAATGTAAAAAAAAAAAAAAAAAAACACATTTTCAATAATCTTAAGTCACTGTTTGGCCCCTATTTTGGGGTGTTGAAATTTTTTGGAATGATGATTGATGAGAGAATGTGTAGTAGAAAAGTAATGAAATTTTTTAGATTTGTGTGTAATATTATTTTATTTGATGAATGTGATTGAAATGAAGAAAGAAAAAATTAATGTAATGTAATGGAAAAAAAATGAGGGTCAAACGGGGGCTATAATGGACACTCAAAACACAAAATTCAAAATGAATTCAAAACTCAAAACACAAAATTGAAACAAGAACATCCCCTAAATTTTTAAGGAAAATTCTATGTGATCCATAATGTACACATAGCACATCTCAATTTTTAATCTCAAAAACACTCTTTGGCTTTTCAAAAGTCGTATCAAGTGGGCCCATAATCTCACTTGAAATCGATGTGGCCGTTTTGCTCGCAATTTGACATGCTGAACTGTATATAACTGGGCAGGATTAAGAAAAAAGTTACGCAATCTTTAACATTTTAAAAGTGCCACTAAACAAAAGGCTTATGTAACGTAACTGTACTTTTAAGAGTCTGATAGGATTTGGTACTTGAAATTCAAGGTGGGGCACCAACCCAGAGGAGTAGAAAGAGACGGATGCGATGTTATTGCATTGGTAACTAAATATTGGGTTGGTTGAGAGTTTGCCTAAATGGTTTAGTTGTTTCAACTGATGATCTCCCACGAACTTCTTGGGACAATAAACAAATGACTAAAACAAAAGTCTGTGACATCAATGTGCAATAAGGGTTTGTGATGTAGATGGATTCTGTATTTGCATTAAGATAAAATTCAATAATCTGATGAGATCATGATTTGGCTTAACCAATCCAATGTTACAATCTGAAGTCATGCCTAAAGATTCTTCAAAATGAGTATTTGCTTTATGCAAACCTTCATGGATCAAAACACATTACTAAAACAATAGTATACAGAGCAGCGGCCAATATCTCGTCAAGTCCATTAGCATGCCATAAGGCATATACAAATAGGATTACAACGACCATCGAGGCTCAATAGGTGTAAATAGAGATTAAACGGTGAATGTTTTAAATTAACCGATCTATTTAGGCCACAACATGCAAAATTACACAATTAAAAGTAACAAGTCACTTTTTAATTATTTCTAGATGGTTAGATAAAACAAGTCAATTTATCCTAAATTTAATTACCACAATCAATAACTAAAGTAGTAAAGAACATCAAAGATAATCATAGAGAAACCCTATTTGGGTAAAAATCTCAAACAATTTGCCGGTCAGTAATACATTATAAATTGAAATAAACTTACAGCACAATCCAAATCATCTACCCCATATAACTTTTAACCTCAATTACTGCAGTTTCCCTCGAATTTACTAAGGGAGCGCTCCTTCAAAACAAATCTCGATTCCTGGTTTATAACTTAGCTCTCCTGGATTGCGTGCTACTGATGCCAGAACCCGACTCCTAACACATTACCCTAGTCTTCCTGAATTTGTGCTTCTAGAACAGCTCCCGATCCCTGGTATCGATTTATCAACAGAGGATTAAACAAAGAACTCCTTGTTCTTCGGGTTGGTGCTTGATCAAACGATCTTTATGTGTTTTGATATGTGGCTTAATGTGAACCAATATACCTTGATCAAGAAATCAGAGTTTGGATGAATTTATGACTCAAATAATAAGGTGGTTAAATTTTGGAATCAATGAATGTGTTTTGGATCTTCAAATGAATAATCTCTATGGGAAAATATGATTGAGCACACTTTTGGACATCCCCTAGAGTGTACATTTATAAAGGATAGTGTTTGAAATGAAAATGAATTCAAAATTAGCTTGAAAATTGAATGTTATTGTGTCTCGGATAACCACGTCGATCGAGAGACATATTAGTGACACACGAGTGGTAGCTCAGTAGTCGTTAGTATTTTTATCAGAGCTTTCTCTCCCGATACCCGATTGAGGTTATTAAAATGCATTGAAAAGATAACTTAAGAGGGTTACAATTCTTATAGAAATAACCTTGTCCAAATTCTAATGTTTTCTATGTGAAGAATGCATTGTAACTTGTAACTGAGAACCTGAAGCATGATTTGCACAACGCTTCTACACTTCTTTGAATTCTAATTGCATTCCAAAATTCATATGTGATCTTTTTGAACTTCTTCAAGACATATACTACCAATTCAACTATTTTGCTATAAGTAAGACTCAGTATCGCCTATTTTGACTTTAATTATAGCTTGATAAACTCCTAATACAATTCAATTAGAACATGATTTTTGATTAAGAAAATTGCCAATTACAAATTTAGACTTGACAAATGGAGAGAAGGGCAACTTAAAGAATTTGACTGCCCTTCTTGCTTAAAGAGAAGCCGAAACCCCATTTCATCAACTCCACATCTATTTGTTTAGTAACGTAGATTGATTACTACTAAACAATATCTATTTGTTTAGTAACGTAGATTGATTACTACTAAACAATATCTATTTGTTTAGTAACGTAGATTGATTACTACTAAACAATATTAACAAAAAAAAAAAGAGGCTAAAATCTTATTAAGGTTGAGTTCTGTACAGTTTTGCGCGGAGAACATGGATGGCCAGAATTCAATCTCCAAGTAAATGCTTCAAAAAGGACAATGGATAAGTATGGTTAGACATGACTTAACAATGCATTATCAATGTAGGTCCAATTGCACATGCAGCCCAGAGAGAAGCCTGTATAGTAGCATAGGGTTCTGCAAATGGCATTGAATTGGAAAATACAAGACAGGAACATTTCTCATCTTTGTTTTGAAACAAGAGGTGCTCCACATGATGTGTAGGCATTGGTTATGGATGTGACTCTGCTGAACTTGCAGAAATAGCTAGGTCAAATTTTCAGTACGAGTAATAACTAATTTTGGCTAATCTAGGCATAAATGTTTATTTCAATAGCTAAATCTTTCTACCCAAAAAAGCTAGTCAGAAATTTGTAGAACTTGCTGGTCTTGTTCCCTTCTTCTTTAGGCCATTTTTTCCTCTTTATCTTCCCCAGCCACCCATCCTACGATTCTGTTAGAGAATTCGTGGTAATAGTTCAATAATTTAATGGTAGAAGGTTTGCTTCTAGTAGCCGTGGGTGGCAAAGTGGCTTTATTACCTATTCCGTTAGGAACCGTGATTTTTTTTTGGAATTTAACATCTATGCATTTACAATTCATGTCAAGGTACTCGTACTCCTAAAAGTTGTAATATTTTCAGGTAGCTCCCTTCAAGAATTAATCTATATGTACTTATCATTTACATAATGGTCAAATGGGGGGCGTCCCTCCAATACGGGGCTGCCATTTAACCATTATGTAAAGCATTATGTAAATTATTATGTTATTCTAGCATGGTTCCCTTTTTAATATTGAATAAAGCAAAGCTTAATTTTCTTTTTCCTTGTGAAGCACTTGAAAGAGGGGGGTTGCATGTTAAAGTATCCGCATAGGATCATGTATTCTTATGATTATTCTAGATGTACAATTTCAATTTGATGGTAATATTCTTTTAATTGAAAAAAGCAATCAGACGTTTGGGTGCATTATAAGTGATCAAAGGGTAGTAATTCATATTACAAGACAAAACTTCAGATATAGTTCTATTACCCTTATTGGGTGGCTCTGAGATTTCTTATGGGCATGCATCTTAGTACTTCAGTCTTATTGTACTTCATTATCTACCTATGACATTTTCTTTTTCCTAGGTGCTCATTTTTATGGGCTTTTAGTCAGATTTTGCTATTCTCCGGCCATGGTTCTTGGTCAAAAAGAACTTCGAATGCAACGTGAATTCAAAACAAAAATGAGAAAGAAAATTGGACTATCTAAAAATATCTAAGCCCCTGTTTGCCTCCATTTTTTTTTATTAAAAAAAAAAAAAAATCTCTTCCTTATTTTTAACCACGCATTTTTCAAAAAAATAATATTACATGCGAATTCGAAATTTTTCCTTCATTTTTACCACAAATTATTCAAAAAAATTACTATTCCAAAATACTTTTTTTCACAAAATTTAATTTTAATGGAACCCGAATGGGGTTAAGTATTTAAGTGTGTTGAATTAAGAGAAGACAATAAAAGTCTTTATTGTAGACACTATTCTATTTCTACTTGTGGAAGGTTAAGCATGCGTAATATGCATGGCGATGTGAAGAGCTTTACTTGAAAAATAGAAGGAAAATGTATTACATGTTTAAAATCTAACTGTCCAGCATTAGCATTCTACCATGGCGAGTATTGGTCAATGAAATTTTAATGGATTCAAAAGAAATTGTATTAATAAATCTATAAGAAACTTGTATCATGTCTATTTTTGTGTCAAAAGTCCTTAATACATAATTGCTCAAGATACCATCTTACCACCTTACTTAGAAATCGTGGATAAGGGGCGAATTCAACTGCTCTCATGTACGGTCTGTTGACCCCACAAAATTTCTAATTTTTTATTTTGTTTTTTCAAACACCTATTTGCACAAGTTATTTTTTTTGAATAAATCTTCGTGTACATGATAAATTACATAAGCTCATGTGGAAGAAATCCAACCGTAGATGTTAAGTGTGGAAAAGTCAAAAATTGTAAACTACCGATAAATGCGCGCCACATGTTAATTATGTAATGTATTATGTAAATGGTTATGTACTTGTAGCATGATTTTTTTTTATTTTTTTCCCTACTTGCTTCTTTGAAGTCCCAAATCTCATTCCTTTCCCAATCCTTGTGTTTGCTACTAGATTCATCTGCCACTACACAGATACCGATGACTTTCTCTCCATCTCAATCTCAATCTCAATCTCAATCCCTCAACCCACGGTTTGAACTTGCATTGGAAAGGGTGTATTTGACAATATTAATAAATAATAACAATGTAATTATCCAATAAAAACTTGTATGCTATCTTTATAGTAATGTATTGAATTATTTTTATGAATGTTTGCCGCTTGCAAAAAAATTAAAGAATGTGGGGCTAAATCATTGTCGTGGATAATACACAACATAAAGCACACTATAGCACATGGATTGAAGGGGAGAGAATTAACCACGTGTGATTTCCATTGTCCTAATTTACTCTCCCGTCACCAAGTTGGAGGTGGCAGTGGTTTTACTCAGACATCCAATAATGCCCATGCAATTACCAGGGAAGAGAACGGAAGCCAATAACTAGTAATTATAAAACCTAAAGACTGCACTTCAACAATGTTCACAATGGACACTTTATGAAAATCGAAACCATAAAATGTTTACCAGCATAAGCAATTTTAGGGAAACTTGTGCTCAGCGACTTAATGAGAATCCATTCATTATCACCTGAGCAAAGGATAAATCCTTCTATCTTTATTGCCTTTTAAGCAAATAACCACCTTCAAGCTTTTATCATATTGAATAACAAATAACGCCCAATATTTTATCTTGTAAACAACATTGTCACAATCAAATTATTAAATAAAACTATAACCTAGTTCCTACCAAATGTGGTACACAGTGAACCTCTTGATCAAAGGTGGCAAGGTGACTCATCACCGATGACAAAACAATCAATTAGAAGGTCCAATAGAAGGTCATGCATAAGAGGGTCGAGCTCATGTAAGCAATGTAGAGAGCCTCTCAAAAATTTCCGATGGCTGAGTGACGTGAGCTCGTCACTGGTGCTTGTTTGGAAGTTTTCACAAGCTACAATAGCTACAAGATTTACTTATTGACCTGAATAAGCCAAGCAAATTTCACTCTCAACAAAGACCATCGCACTCCAGGGAAAAGAGACCAAGTGCAAGTTTAGCTAAGCTCGATAAATTTAGTTATAAGTAAATATGTAAAATCTTAAAATGGATGGTTATTTTGAAGGTCGAAGTTAGAAATTACTTGGTCACTAAACTAACCCCTAAATGCAAAATAATTAACTTGGTTTAGAAATAAAAATAGAATTATTTAACTATAAATTTAAGTAACTTCTATGCTTAAGCTTAATCAAACATTCAATAAGAAAGTAGGCATGCTCCTAGTCGAGCCAGAAGCCGATGGAAAACTTTAGGACTCTCACAACAGCAAAAACGTTATGGAAGAGTCCCCTTATAGTTAGTAAGCTTCTGCACATCTTCCTTCTTTTAAGAAATAATTAGAGTAAGATCGAAGAGCCTTACTATCAGAGCATAAAAGCTACAAAAAGAGCTGGGAATATCTCGTATGGCTTCAAAGATCATAGAGGAGGGGTTAAGACTCCTAAAAAGCTCTTGGACATATAGATGTCTTGACACACAATGTCAGCAAAACCTTAGGCCAATTAAGGATAAAATTTGGCTAAGGTACTAGAATTGATAGAAAGAGACTCAATTCATCCATTTCTTGTCCACAATTACATCTTTACTTAAATGTGGCAACGACGGAATTATATTGATGTTTAACCTCAATATGAGTCAGCCATATCCAAATAAGATGACAAACACTAAGGTGAAGTACTAATCTAGGAGTTTGGTTATTCAGTAATCAGTACCATTGAGGAGGATGTAAACATTATCTTGTATCAGCTCTACAAAACAAAGAAGCATCGCAAGTAAACAGTTAACCTATAAAGGAAAGTATAGCAATACGTATATCTGAACTTACAAATAATCAAGTAAATTCGATTTGCAAAAACTGATTCCTCGCCTGGAAATACTCAAGAATTTCACCAATGTAAATTCAAGGGCAATCATAAACAACCTATTGCAATTCTCAAGGTCACGTGAGTATTCAAAATTATATAAGCTTGTATATTTGTACCATAAGTTCACAGATAACGAAAGATACAGAGCAACAAGCCTTTAAAAAAATTGTAATATAATAAGCCCAAAATTTCAGCACCATATTACAGCCATCAAGGATTAAAGAACAGAAAAAGAGAAATTCAAAACCTTTCCGCCAAGCGTGCAGTCACTGCTCTCAGCTTAGAGTAAACCTTTCCTGCAGGCGATCCCAAAATTAAACTACAAAGTGAGTCCCTTGCCACCTTAATATTAGCGAAGGAACCGAGTATATGAATCTTGGTATCAGCAATCACAATCCTCGTCTTGGTCGCATTCTCTATTGCAAACTTGGTTTTCCCTCCCTTACCACTCAACCTCCCAATCGCCCGGGACAAATGCTCACCTCTCAGAGTCTTCACATCCTTAATCTCAAAGGACTCCACGTAAAGCTCGTCCAATCGGAGCAATGCCACGGCATCGATTACATCAAATCCGAGCATGAAGGCGTGCACAAAGTCCGCACATTTCTGGAGGTTGCTAACATCAGGGGTATCTTGCCGGGTCTTTAATTCAACCCGTCGGGCCTTTAGATTCATCCGGATATCAATTTTCATGTGTTCATATATAGGCGTATAGATTTCCATCCACACTTTCTTCAGCGGGGTATAGCGATGGGGCGGCACGGAGACTCTGCGGAACTGGATTTGGCCATCGGAAATTTCGTGGGCTTTCAGTGGCTTGAAGTTGGGCTTTTGTGCGAAGGGTACGTTGTTCGTTGTAGCTGGTGGAGGCAGTTGGACTGCGGGTACTTCAATATCCATTCCGGCGGTGGTCTCTTCGCCGTTGACGATGGCTGAGCTCATTTTACGGACAATTGGAAGAAAAATAGAGAAACAGTACAAAATGAAAAGCAAAATGATGAATTTAACGTCTCTCTATCAATCTCTTGGCTTGGACGAGGATTTGGTAAACCCTCCTTGGCTTGGACGAGCAAAGAAGAGAGCTAGGGTTGAGAGAAGTTTGTGCGGCAAATAACAAGAGCAATATATAGGGAGAAAATTTAGTCCGGGTTGGAGGTTTGGCCCAGTTTACATTTGGGTTAAAATTACGGCAATTTACAAAAATACCTCTAAATTTTAGAGTCTTTTGAAAAAGCATATGAAAAATATTTTAAAGGTAAAAATTATTGTATAACGTTGAGTTTTTATTAAAAAGTGACATACAATTTCACTTTTATTAAAAAGTGAGGTTTGTCACTCAAATAAATGACATAAATTTAAAAAAATATGATAGCAAATAGAAAAAAGTGATAAAAATAAACTGAAAAATTGTATTTTTGTCGTGACCTCTTTATTAACATTCACATCTAATCCCACATCATTGAACATTATAAGATAAGTCATCATGTGTAAAAGCTTTCGAAATTTGTAAGTTTTGATTAGATGAAGCATTCTCCACTTATCATTGTTTGAATGTGCTCATCCAACATTTTTATTTTTTATAGAGCGAGTTTTGAGAATAGCAAAAATTAGCAACAACATCCTTTAACCTTAGACACTTTTGCACTTTAATTGGTCTCCATGATTCAAAAGTAAGCATTTAAGTCTCCAAATTTCAACACGTCTCTCCCTTAGGGCACAAGATGCATCGCTCTTGTTGCCTCTTTATAACTCGATTTAACTTGAACAGATAAAATCGAACTAAAAGTGGTATTTCTACGCTAAACACTTCATTGACGTCAATATCCAATAATTATAATTCATATTATTGAACATTGTAAGATAATTTATCTTTTGAAGCTTTCGTAGTATGTAAGTTATAATACTAGATGAAGCATTCTCTACTTATCATTATTCAAATGTGCTCCTCCAACATTTTTATTGAGTTGGACTTTGAGAATAGCAAAAATAGCAACAAACTTTTGCATCTTTGCAGTTTATTTAGTCTCCAAGATTCAAAAGTAAGCATTTACCTTTGCAAAATATGACTTGTCTATTTACCTCTTCATAACTCGAGCTTACTTGAGAAGATAAAAATGAACTCATGCCTACTAATTAGGTTAAAATACCTCAATTATAAAGTGTAAGACGTCTATGATTTTTTTTGAAGTCATGCTTTAAAATGCGACGGCGACCAACTTTGTTAATTATGTGATGGAATTTGATTGATACTATCTGAAAGTTTAAAGTAGAAATGAGTAGGAGTGGGTGCAGTTCGATTCAATCGAGCTCTACAAGGAATCAATTCGATTACTAGTGAGAATTTTAGAAATGGAACCATTGGTTCCATATCCAACTATAAAGAAAAAGAAGTGTATGGAAAAAAGAATTTTAATGTGAGATAATTTTTGTGTCTATTGTTCAAAGATTTGTGCATCTTGGAGTAACAAAAAGATAAATTTGGGAGAATCGAACTCACGGTTGGTTCTAGACAGTATCAAGAATCGGACCGTAACGGATCAATTTTCAATGCTTGGCCGCAAAATCAACCCATTTAGTTGATGAATCGGAGCCAAACTGTTGGTTCTATTTGGTTCTGGTCCCTAATAGCGAGTTAGATTACAAGAATAAAACCGGATTTTAAGTTGGTGTCTAATGGTGTTTTTGACCCATTACTTTCAAATCCTTATTGAATTCGTATTTAAATTAAAGTATGAATGACAGTGTGATGTTTTGGAAGTTGATACCTGATAATAGTTGGTGGGTCATTTTATGTGATTAAAAAATTGTGAATTTACTAAAATATGTGATTAATGATGAAGTTTAACCAATTTTTTGGAAATTTAAAATCTTTACTAAGCAATATACCAATAGCTAATTCATAGCAACATGAACTGAATTCTCAATCAATTTTAACCACAGGGACCAACTTCCCTATATCAAAAAGACGAGGGACAATTATGACATTAACTGAAACATGGATGATTTTTCGCCTCGTTTTCTTTTTGGGTCCTTGTTGCTAAGGGTGAATATGGTTCCATTTGATTTTGATTCAAAAATATTCGAACCGAACCATAAACCAATGACTTTTTGATAATTGAATCAAATATTATTATTATTTTTAAAATATGGAACTAAATTGGAATCGAACTATTCAATTTGGTTTTGTTTGGTTCAGTTCCATTACTGATCGAAAAAAGAGAGAGAATATTTAAGGAAGAAGAACTGAATGTTAATACTTCAATTTCAAAAATCCACGCAATGACGATTGCTGAGTGCAATGATAGTTGTTGGTTTCCTTGCAAGAGTCGATGTATAAATTGGAAATGAGAGAAAATGAGAAATGACTTATAGTTTGGGTTTTCAAAATGAATTAGGATCTTCAGTCTCCACATTGAGAGATGAGAAATCAAAGGTACATGATTTTTTTTTGTTCTGATTTTCAATTGAATTTTGAATATTTTGGTGTGAAATGTGATTCACTCGTTTGCAATAAATAAATAAATAAATACATATAATTATTTATTATTATTATTTTTTTTAATGGAAAACGGACCGCTCGATTTTATTTGATTATTATAGTCTTTTTGTCCACCCTACCTGGTGTCTCAACCACAAGCTTGAAAAGAGTTGCGGAGTCAGCACAATAAACCCCAAAAATGGCATTACTGGGGGACGATGGACGCGGCTACGAGTTGGCTCGGAAGCTGGAAGGCCACGGCGTCTGGCGGTCGTGGCTGGGGGATTCGCTCTACGCAACCTTCATCCACTTTCTCTCTTCGCAGTCATCGTGGGATGCCTTCATGCGAGCTGACGACTCCAAGACCAAGACCCAGATCCAGCTTCAGCTCCGTGCCCGCGCACTCCTCTTCGACAAGGCATCCGTTTCTCTTTTCATCTGCCCTAGTAATCAGTCCTCATTGTCCGCTCCTATCTCAAAGCTCAACCCTAATTGTAAGTTATATATATATAGAGTATGCTTTGAATCTATGAACTTTCATGCCCAATTCATCCAGTCGAACACGTAGTTAAGTAGAGTTTGTTTTCTTGAAATTTGGTTTCATTTTTGTTTTTGTATCTTTTAATTTTGGAAAAGATTCTGTTGTACAGAGCTCCAATTAAATTGCATATTTTTAGATGAATATTAGTTAATGTTTACTTTAGTTTCTCCTATCTTTTTTATTTTTCTTCAACCACCCATTTTATGGCTGAATGCAAGTTTTATGTTTTAACTTGTATCAGTTGCAGTTGCTTCCTTTTCTTCCTTTCTACACTCTAGGCTATGTTTTAATTCGGGTGTCTGTTTTTTCCCCTTAATTTCTATATATGTTTACATGTATTACAGATTTGGAGTTGCATGGTGATGACGTGTATTTCACTTTAGAAAATGGCACACAAGATGTGGATCAACACCAACCAACGGCTGTTTCAAATACAACATTATTGAAGGTTCTTCAATTTACATCTCAGTTCCATTCCCTCATGCAGTTGTTGCGAGAATGTTAAGACAGTGAATTGCTTTACCTTCTTTTACCCATTTAGAAGCCCTAGTATACTTATAGTGCTTCTTGTGAAGCAAGACGAGAGAGAGAGAGAGAGATAAAAGTCAAGAATCAACTTCAGTACTGGAGAACGAAAACTAGGACAGATTGCTAACCTAACTATATTTTGTTTCTCTATTCTCAGATTTTTAAAGGATAGAAAGGAGACACGTTGATCATGATTTTGTTTTCGTTTCCGGAAAATGTCATAATAACAACAGGAATAATGAAAAGGAAACCTGATTTTGTTCTTGTTTCCTTCTTCTTCAGAAACCAGAATTGTCTCCCACTAGCACTCACCTTTTCTGCTTTCCCTTTGGCCCCCCTTTTATGTGTTACCATCCATCATAACCAATTTGAATCTCAATTTATTGTAAGTGTACTTGTGCTGCTTTGTAAGAATATTCTCCTCAATCCAAATAAATTTGTTTTTCCTTCAGCCAGCACCTTGTCTATTTCACTGCACATATTGTATGTTGCTATTTATTAATTTGAGAACATTGGTTTGCACAATCACGATGATGTCACATCAATTTATATTGTCATAGAACACGTAGGAGATACTGACTGTGGCAAGAATATCATGAAACGATAAGATTGAAAGTCTTTTGGAATATGACCGGATACAGGAGTTGTAAATTTAGCTTAAGTGGAAGTACTTGTAAAGGAGTGGCAATGCAGCATAGATATTTGGAGTTATTAGGAATGCTTGAAAGTAAGCTGCTTTTATATTTAGGTTTAGTTATTCATGGAAAGAGATATATTTGGAGTTACTCAGATGACTAATGCTGGTTGAATTAAGTGGAGTTTTTCTAGGTTTTTTCCCCCTATGATTATTGAATTCTGATTAGCTTAGGAGGAAAATTGTACAGGACTGCTATATTATTGCCTGTGTTCTATGAACCACATATTGGACCATGAAGATATGTCTATATAGATGGAGTGTAAATGATACAATCATACAAACACGATACACTAGATTTATGGTTAAACAAAAAGTGTTAGAATAATAAATGAGCGCATATATGAGGTGATTAAAGTAATGCCTATCAGGGATTACGTATGAAGGAACTGAGTGAAATGGTTCGGATTTAAAGGAGGCTCGTAGTTGCATTGTTTAAGAAAATTCATGTAATAAGTTGGCCTAAAATCATATGAAATGTTATTCTTGGAAAGGACTTGAAATTTGTGACTTCGTTTTGGTGATGAACTCGATAGAGTAGATTGCAAAAAGAGGATGTGCGTGCCGATCACATATAAGCATAGTACAATGCTTTGTAAGTTACACATCTAGACAATTAGTTCTTGAATTATCCAGCCATCTTGTATTATTTCTTTTTTAAAGGATAGCAGGACCTGGAATTTCAGCATGAAACACCCATTATTTTCCTAAATGTCTCTAATTGTCTCTTGTTCAGGTGGATTTGTTCTTCCTTTTCAGTGGATTTACTAACATGACATAGATTTATTTAACAACATGGTGTGACGATTCGTATGTTATGATCTGTCTCTTGTTTGCTATTGGGCTGCTCCAAAAGCTCATCTTGATGAGAGGGAGTTATTTTAATCCAATCTGAGTAGTAAGTATGAACTGATAAAAAGAACTATTGAATTATAACTGTAAAAAAGTACAAATTTCATTAATTTCATACTGGTAAATAGGTTCGAACAATTTCAAAGAACAGAGAGAAACAATTCTTCTGATAGTTTGTGAGCAACAACACTTCCGTCCTGCCTAGGATTTCCTGTGTAAAAAGTGCACCTTCTGTCTCTTTTTCTCTCTTCCTAATAAACTTATTTGTATAACCTGTAATGCTTCACTGTTCTTTCTACAAGCCTGAAAATTTGACTTCTCGTCATTATCTCTAAGAGAGATCACAGATGTCCTTGAGTGAATTGGAATCTCCAACTATGATTCGATTGCCATATTTTAAGATTGCTTTATCTGAAGAACAATATAAGTTCCAGCATCCTCCTACTCTCCTTTTGAGTCATTGTATGACCAAGTTGCAGTTAAATGTGATTTTTAAAGCTTTCTTTTGATGTTTTTTCAATCAGTGCTCGGTGAATATGAGTTTTGCGGTAAGGTAGGCAACCTGGTTAGCTAGCTACACCTATTGATTCATTAACTTGGAAAACTTCTGTGCACTCTGAAAAATGAAAATGTTAGGGGCCGTTCCCTTTGTGTCCGTTCTCTTTGTGTTTCAATTTTGAGTTTTGATTTTTGAGTTTTGAATTCATTTTGTATTTTGTGTTTTGAGTGTCCATTTTGAGATAATTGAAAACGCGTTCTTTTTGTCATTTTGTAAAATTATTTCTCAAAACACTTGCTCCAAAATGCTTTTACATTGTTTTCAATTTTTCCCATTCTCCAGCAAGCCGGAACAAACCGACCACCACCCACCACCTAGACCACCAGATCTCAGCATCATTCAAACCCCTTGACCTCCCTCTACCACGTTCGCTGATTATTTGGCCGAAAATCAGCTGAAATCAACCAAAACAGCCGCGCTACCACTCACTGTTTTAGCCTATAAACACTGCTGTTGGCCACCTTTCCGATCGCGGACCACCACCAATCCATTTCTCTCAACAAGGCGCATCCAATACTACCATGGGTCACCTTCGATTATCTCTAGAATAGGCTGATCTTATGGAAGCCGCCTTCGATTATCTCCAGAATCAGTTGATTTTATGGAAGTCGTCGGTGAGTTTCGAAGCCATGGTTGGAGTCGTCTGGTGGTGGTGCGCGACCTTGGGTGTTGTCGGATGTTGAGATTCCGGGAGAAGCATTTTGTGCCGAATTAGTTTTTGAGGATTTTTTTGATTGATTTTGGTATATGATTGGATTGTTGTTTGTGTGGTAATTGAAGAGGGGATTGAAGACTTTACAATGATATATTAATCCGACCGTTTTGGAGGAGGTTGGCCGGAGTTTAGAGGGTTGGAAAGTGGTGGTGGAGTGTGGCTTGACAGAAGACGGGGGGAGATTCCACTGGTGGAACATTTTGTGAAGAAAACGCCCAAAACGGCATTTTGGTCGTTTTGCGTTTTCTTCACAATTTTTTTTTTTTTTCGAAAATTCGTTTTCAAAAATGAGAAAGAGAACGCGTTTTCACCATTTTGAAAAATCGAAAACAAAAAAACGACTTGAAAACGACAAAGAGAACGACCCCTTATTTTCTGCAGTGGACTCTGATGATACTTTCTTTGAGGCTGGATTTAGTAGACTTACCCAGATAGTTCATCTGCGCTTCTTTGCTGATGTCATCTCAAACCTGCATACTCATCTTTTAATTGATGCAAACTTTACGCATATTATCTTTATCATAATTTGAATTGCCATAAGAATTTAATTGATGTAAATGTTACTAATATATTCAATTCCGGGATTGAGCTTGGTAATTAATGACTGTTCAAATCTTGCATCACAAACCTATTTTTCGATCCATTGGTCCAATATCATAGTGATGGAGATAGAACAAAAATAGAAGTTAGATAGGAATATAAAATAAGAGTTTAACTCATATTATGATTGTTTTGATTAGAATAAGATTTTTAGTAGATTTTGATAAAAGTTGATGAAATGTGTGGTTGAAAAGTTGTAGGTCTCGTAAAATATGTGGTTAAAATTTGTTGACTTTGATTTAGATTAAAATCTGAATTTTAATTTCTACCATGATAAAATTATAGCTTATTAGAAGTTCTTTTAATTCTCGATTAGTTGCTTTATAAATAAAGGGCTTATTCATTTTAATATTCACCCTTGATTATATGAATAAAAATTGATCTGTTCTTGGACCCTCTCGCTTCTTGTTCTTTAATTGATCGTTGCCAAATTATTACACTCCTGGGTCACATAGGCTGCCGAATGACTGACTCATAAATACTGGATTGACATGCTATAATGATTCCATAAACAACTAGTGAAGATATGATAACCAAATAAAGTAGTCTATGTTTGGATTTGACAATACCATACCATAATCAAATGAGGCAGTGGACTGGACGACCAGATGTTAATGAAATTGTAGCTATTGGAACCACGGGATCCTTTCTGATTCACCATTCAGGATCCTGTTGAAATGGCAATGGAAAAGAAATATTCATGTGGGTAATGAGTGGCATTGATATAACAAGGGTTTCTCTGCTGTACACCCCAAAACTCTTACTTATCTGAACCCTTATTGTCTTGGATACCTTTTCTGATCACTCTAGTTTGTATTTCTTCCCAGTCATTTATATCAACTTCAAATGCCTTACTATTTTACTTTATGTGATGCATAAATTCTAAAGATAACTGTATGAATGTGTTTCTTTGCTTTTAAGATTTTCTTTTGTATATTCATTTATGCTTATGTTTTTGAAGTAAATGTTCTTATTCATCTCTTCTCATGATGCCGAAATATCTCTTTGTCTCTTATTAGTTCTTTTAATGCCAGTAATTCTTGTGCCCATCTGACATTATTGTCGCATCTTAAAGGCTCAATCCAAAGCAGGTCTTGGTGCTGGATCAAGATTTAGTGAATTAGAAGTTGATGCTGTGTCCCAAAGGTTTAAGCTTGAAGAGTTGCCAGAAACATGGTATAGTCAGTTCTATAAGAAATACAGAGCAAGTAAATCATATAAGTTATTGTTTGGGGATCGAGAGTCTGAAAAACGGACGCCTGAGCAGATGCGTACATATCTTAAAGTTCTTGAGAATCACAAGAGGAGGAGAATAGCTTTTAAGGAAGACAAGAACTTGAGTTTTGCCAATCCCATGTCCGAAAATGTATCAAATCCGCGATCAAACTCAGTTGTAGATAACAGTAATGCTGTCGATGAAATGCCATTTTTCCCGGAAACAATGTTTACTTTAAATTGTGTCCCAGATAGTGCAGTCTTGCAAACAACTGTAATGGAGAACAATCAGAAAGTGGAGTTCAATGGGGTTCTGGATAACTTACCCCAGACGATGACCAAGAGCCCTGTTATCAGCCCTATTATGATAGAGAGGCTTGGTATCCGTCCAGAATACCTAAACATAGAACAGGGAGGAAGTCAAAGTCGTGGAAAGCATGGATATCTAGGGAGCAGAAAACTTCTTGGTCAAGAACGAGCATCACAGATATCGCAAAAGGTGGTAGCACGGTTACTAACAAGAGTGGGATTTGAAGCTTCTTCAGAAGTTCCTTTGGGAGTTTTGGCGCAATTTTTGAGTTGTCACATTGGTAAATTAGGTAGTACTTTAAAACTCCTAGCTGACAGTTACAGAAAACAGTGTTCAGCATTGGAGTTACTGAAGATGTTCCTTAAAACAGCTGGATATAGGTCAGTGATTGATCGCTTATGTTGTATTCTTGTAGTGTTTTGATTTGCCTTTTGTGGCTGTTCATATTCCTATAGGATCATTTTCTGATGAAACCTACAGTGTGGGGGTGAATGGATAGCTGGGTTACATGACACAATTCTAAGGTTCACAGATGGGACTTTACCATTGGTAACAGACCCACCTTCCCACCCACTCACCCACCTACCTAGCTGTCTGTCTTTCTATCTATCTATCTATCTATCTATATTTTATTTCTTATCTGGCTTCATGAAGTTCTGTATGTTCACTTTGTAAATTTGTTGTGGACAACGATATTTTTTTTTTTCTGAGGATTTTTAATTTGTTTTCCAGTCTTCCTCTATGGTTGATGATTGTTTTGGGAGAAATTTTCACTGTTTGTAGCCATCTGTTCTAGTTTTCGTAGAATTATTTTTTTATACCTATTTTCTGTATCAGCTTGTATTATCTTTGACTATCTAACATGTTTCCCCATTAATCACCAGTAACCTTGGGTCTTTATCTGAGCTTGTAAAGGATAATACGAGGAGTATTATTCAACAAAGTCATGCCCAAGTACCAGGAATGCAGTTACAGTTGCAAACACAGCATCAAGCTCCCACTCAGCAGTCTCAGCAAGTATATAATTTTATTTCTCTTTGCTTGCTATTTGTAATGTATATTTCTGTAGCTCTAGTTCAAGTTTTCGTGCTGTACTGTACTCAGTTCAGCATTTTACAGACCAAATAATCTGTTCAATAAGTAAAGCCCAGTTTCACTCAGAATTGCCTGGATAAAATGGCTTTTCCAGGAAATCTTGTTGTCTAGAAGAGTGTTAATTCTTGTAACCAGGGAAATCTTTTTCAACTAATTCCTAGAATCCTCTTTCTCCTCTCTCAACAAAGGAAAGTCTATTCTAGGAGGAAAATGGAAATAAAAGAAGGCTCCTGACCTCTCCCCCTCCCTCTCTTCTAGGCAAGTCACTGCTGCTACTTCACTATCCCCCCACAACTGTTGCTCTGCGCTTCCATACTAGATCTTCTTCACCTTCTCCATTCTTCCAGCCCTTCCTACCCACAGCTACCTCTTACCCCTTCCACGCATAATAACCATTCCCATTTCCCCCCATTACAGTGTCTGGCTGTCAACATCTTCATATTGGCTCCCCCCTAATCGTTCAAATTTACATACTTTCCTCTTCCACTTCATCTGTCTCCATTGTTCATAGGCCACCACCATCCCCATCCTCTCTTCTTTGCCCCTCCCTTGTCCTACAGGAAGCCCAGTTTTAAATTGTTTTCTCCTTATTATTTGAAGATTTGAGATTTGATTTTGTCATGGCGATTTGATGTTTTGAGTGAGTCCATACCTAAAGAAATTTTAGCATGTTTGTGATTATGAGTTAGTAGTTTTTGTGGTACTCCTGGATTATTTTTGCTTAAATAATCTTTATTTTTGGTTTTTAACCATGAATACGAGTTCAGGATGGTGGTTGTTCAAGGGTCAGATGGTGTAGTTGCGTCAGATTTTGTTTATGTTGAAAGAATATTATTGATGCATCTTTTTTATGTTTTAACTAGATTTGAAGGGAAATGGACCTTACATGTTGATTCAATGTAGGATCAGATTCTAGGCTACCTGTTCATTCCATGGGACATGAATCACATGATAGTCATGCCGGGGTGTCCATACCCCACTTGAATAGTGAATTGTGCAGGATAGGATGTAGGAGAAAACTTCTGTCACATGTAAAACAGGATTGACATAAAGATTTATAGAATATTCTGGCTGAAGTTAAGAAACTAGTCAAAACTTAGGCTTTTAAGATGGTTGTATTTTACTTTTACCCCAGTTTCTGTTTCAGCCTCGGCAGTATTTTTGGTGAATATGATGTTTATGTGAATTTGCTTCTGTTATAATTCAGATTCCAAGACAAATGAATGCACAGATGCAGCAAATGAATAATGCCCAGTATATAGCTTTTCAACAACAGCAGCAGTGGGAGAGGTTGAGAAGACAACAACAGTTGACAGCTCGTCCTTCCATGAATACGAATATGAATATAGAAAATGACAGACCTATGGTCCAAGTGAAGATGGAGAATCCTTCTGATTTTCCATTGGATAATAATGCCTTCACAGCAATGAATGCCAGAAACCCCCAGGTGCATCAGTTGAGGCAGCAACAACTTGCTGCAATATCTACTCTCCATGCTCAAGCCAACAATGCGTTTAGGCCTATGAATTCTCTTCAAATTCCACAAATCCAGTCCCCGTAAGGAACTCTATGAATTATATTTGATTCTTACTTTTTCCTCCTATTGTTAGTACTTTCGGGGTCATATGAGTGAAGTTGATTGATGAATATGCCTTTTTTTGTGTCTAATATTTATTCCTTTAAGCAGGAACACTGGAATGGTTAGGGCTCAACCTGTGAAGGTTGAAGGCTTTCAGGAATTGATGGGTGGAGATGCTTCCATGAAGCACGATTCTGAAGAAAATAAGTTAATTTCTCCTCCAAAGTAATATGCAGTAGATGTCTATCAGTTGATCTCTATAGAATCTTCCGGATTGGATTCAATAAGTTCCCAAGTTCATATGTTTACAGTTCTGTTATGAATTCGTCCCTTTTTTGTAAATCATCTATTCTGGTATGGATGGAGAATGCGCATGGAAAACAAGCATACTTTTGAAAGCTGAGATAGCTAAGTGGAGTAAAGCTTTTGAATGCAATCTGTTCTTTCTAATCTATTATTTTCTTGATTTTGAAAGAAGCATTTAGCTTTTGTTTACTTGTAAGAATCAAAACCTTATCCAATCTTAAGTGTTTAAACACTTGGATATTATAAAAAGATGCATGCAATTACCCAAATCTAAATTCTCCTAGGCAAAAACAAAAATCCTCATATTAGAATCACTAGAAAAGCTAGGAGAGTTACATCTTGTACAAGTAGATCTTCTGTTCATCTCTTATTTATTCACTTGTCTATTATTTCTCTCTCAATAGATACATGCAAACCAAGTAATGCATAAACGATGCACAATTCATAATCCTCTTGGAAAGTCTACTATTCCTATTAGAATACTTTAAACCTTCCTGTGATTTTGTAGATAATCTAAGAATCGATCGATATAACCATCTTGTATATTTTTATTGGACAACATTTCTCTCATCTCTTTAACATTTTTCCTGTAAACTTTACCTCCTCCTTCCACCATCACCAATCTCAATGAGTAAGCAACAGCGTCTTTAGTAAATGATCCGTCCAACTCATTTCTCGCTATCTCATGTCCCAACTTCTTTTCCTCCAATAGGCTGGAAATCATTCCTTGGTCCGCCAAGAAAGGCAACAAGATAATCCATTTCCCGAATCGCAAAGCCTCCACTACTGAGCTCAGCCCGGAATGACACAAGATTCCACCCACCGATTCATGGCTCAGTACCTTGAGTTGAGGTACCCAGCTTGTAAAAACCACCCCACGTCCTTTGATTCTTTCCTCGAACCCTTCTGGCAACTGAGTCATCTCATTATCTGCTGCCCCTCGTTGCATCCTCAGAGCCCAGAAAAAAGGCAATTCCGACTTCTCCAAACCTAATGCAATTTCAATGAGTTCATCTTGATTTGGTTTCGTTTCACTTCCGAAAGCTACATACACAACCGATCCTTTTTCTTTCGTGTCAAGCCATTCCTTTATTTCAATCCAGTTTTCATTTTGCTCTTCAGAAACGCCATTAGTAGTTGTTGGGGGCAAATGACCTACTGGAATAATTGGTTTTTGGTAAATATTCTCTAGAAGTTGTAGCCACTCAGGCTCAAACTCGTAACAACTTCTCATCACCACCACATCACAGCCGTCAATGGTGGCTACCAATCGGTACATGTCCGAAACATTACCACCGTCTATTATTGCTTCCTTAAACATGCGATTAATTTGAAAGAAGCGCATAGAAACAGATGTTTCGAAGGGTACCCACTTGGGTTTCACGGTGAAATCTTCAGGCTTCACCCGATCATCTTGATTTTGCAATGTAAGTGATGTTGGGCCAGTAACGCTCAAAATAGTTGCAGTAAATATACTGAAAAATGCACACGGAATGTTGCGCTTAGCAGCTTCTGGGTATAACCAGTATTGAGCAAAATCAGCAATAACCCAATCAGGCGAGGAATCTTCCAACAAACAAATGATTCTTGGTTGAAGCTCGTCAAAGGCAATTTTAAGGTAGCGGACCATTTCGAATGGTAAATCAATGGTGGCTTCAGCATCTACATGTAGATTATCAACTTTTGGCAATTGAATCTTGACAAATTCTATTAGATGGGTTAAATTCGGAGGCAGTTTAGGAAGGCGTTCAATGATTCTTTGAGTCGAAACAAAGGAGACTCTGTGGCCTTTCTGGGCTATCAGCTTGGCGAGCTCTAGGTATGGAATCAAGTGACCGAAGGCCAGCCATGGAAACATGAGAACATGCAATTTACCCTGCTCAGCCATGGACTACAGATTTAGAGGTGCAGTGCGCAAGACCAAAATTTTTCTGAAAGTTTGTGGTTGAGATATTTATGTTGATTAGGTCAGTACAATTCCGACACGCATTTAATACCACAATTGTCATTTATTATTCCACAGGAACTCTAATAATCGAGACTCGAGTGGTGGTGTACTGGGAATGTTCCTTATATTATTTTCAATCACATTTACATCATCATCATTTTATTAATTAGCACATTTATATATGATGGTACTCAGTCAGAAAAGCCGTATGATTACACAAAATAACTTATTTGCTCATTACATTGTTAATTATGAGAAAATAAAACTAATACAAAAGTGCGACTACATATTTGCTCCGACTTCAAATCTTGTTATTAGACAATTTGGATGTAAACCATGATCAGATTAGACATACAAATTAATGGAACATCGAAGATAAGGATGTGACAAGTAAAAGATGAGGACATAAGTACTACATAAACCAAACATCGAGGACCTCTAAGAGCATTTATAGGAGACTTTTTAAGGACATTTATACTCTTCGTCCCTAACATTTTCAACTTGATATTAATCTACCTTCAACCTTTTTTATCCATTACATTATTGAACTTTTGAAAATATAACAAAATCCATCTTTTTGTCCATTTTGACCATTAAAGTCACGCAAAATGAAGAATTTGCCCTCTCTTTAAATAAACAAAAAAAGCAACTAAGACCTTATTTGACTCAATTTAAAATAAAATAATTTATTTTTCATACTCATTTTGAATAACACATTTACAAATAAAATATTTTGAAAGTAAATTCAATTTTTTTTAACCACATATTCTCAAAAAATCACTAGTTAAAATATCTTTTTTACACAATAATGGCCATCAAACAGGGATAAATAAAAAAATATATAAAGGAACAATTGCAGCAGGAGCCCTAAATCTTTTCCAAAATTACAAATAAATCACAATTGATAAAAAAAATTAGGAAAAGAAAGAAAAAGAAAAAAAAATCTTCCTCCCCAACATTCCTCACCCGATTCAACCCTACAATTCCGTCCAAACCACAAGTTAGCCGCCGCCACTCCAACCACCCACCACCACCAGCAAGAGTCAATTTGTTTTAAAAAGAGCTTCCTTATTTCGAGTGCAGTGTTCATTTTCATCCATATCACCACCCTTTGGGAAAGAATATGATCCATTTGTAATTTTTAAATGATTTGGAAGCATTACTGCAGTTTTCCCTTCAATATATTATTTAGTTGTTTTGTTTTCTTTATTTAAAGGGATGGCAGATTCGTTATTTTACTCAGATTTTTATGAAAAAAATGGCGTAGGGACATGATTTGCAATTAAGTGAACTTGGGGTATCTTGTGTTAAAAATGTTGAGAAATCTCGAAAAGATTGGGGATGAAAAGTGCAAAAAATTCAAATTTTTTTAATGTATTTTCCAATAAAATATTAAAAAAATAAGAACTTCCAAGTAGCAAAATAATATCTTATATACATAAAAAATGAAAATTATATCAATGCGTCCAGGTAATAAAGCTTGTACGTCAATCATAATGTGATTAATCAATGATTCGGGCATTGTTCATAACATTACATTTTTATAGCTATATGTAACACAACGAAATATGCAAAAATAGATCAAGAAACAATGTTTTAAAAATTGGACCGGCCGACCGAGTATCGATTCGAAAAAGAGAAATGGTCAAGAGTCAAAGAATCGAACCGAAATCCATCCATTAATTTTAAAATTTATATATATATATATATATATATAAGGCCCAAAACTTCTATAACTTGTTAATGACAACCTTGGCCCATATGCAAATCCTGTTATTTAACACATTTTCCAGATAAAAAATGTAGCATAATCTTGTCGGCAGCGCCTCACCTTCTCTGATCTCTACTCTCACATGCACATACTAATATGCAAATACATATCCCAAGTCTGAGCATAAATATTAGCCTGTTTTCTACTTTTTTTTTTTTTTTTTCACTACAATAAGATTTTAGATTCACTGTGAGTTTTGGACGACGGGAGAAACGGTAGGGACGATTGGAGATACGACAACGACAAAAATGCATTGTATTTATCTAGCTACTTATAATTTTTTTTCTTTTAAAACAGTTGACCCAATGAACCGTGAAAATCATAACCGGTCATCGATTTTTCGATTAAATTGGATGGTTGCCTGAATTTACACCGATTGTTTATCATCCAGTTTTACACATGTGACCAGACCAGATTTCAAGCCGGTTCCCTATTTTCAGAACACTAGTAAAAACTAAAAATAGAATAAAAATAAGGGTCCGTTTGATTGCAAGGGCGGAAAAAAAATGTTTTCCAAGGAATTGATTTTCTTAGAAAATATTTTACTGAGAATTGTAATTAATTGTGTTTGATTGGAATAATTTTTCATGAAAAATGTTGAAAATTTGGTGTCCAGTTGACTTCGTTTTTATGGAATTTGTCAATTAAAGTGATAATTTTTTCTACTATTAAGTCTAAAATTTGTTCTCATTGTCAAAATTTTTTTTACCATACCGAATGTCATTCGTTTGACTTTATTTTGCATGAAAGTTGTTGATAAAAAGTGAATTTTTTTTACCATTGTGTCTAGAATTTGTTCCCATTGCAATAAAAAAAAAAAAGAAGTTAAAAATGTTTTCCCACCTATTATGTGAAAAAATATTTTCTACCATTTGTGCATTAAAGGGTTGTACCTAGAAAAATGGAGGAAAATATTTTCTGTAGAAAATTTCGCATATCAAACAGTCAAAAAAGTGAAAGTAGGGGAAAACTCCGCCAATCAAACGGACCATAAGAGAAAATTACACAAAAACCTGGATTTAAGTGTAAGTAAAACATATGGTATATTTTTACATATCTTTATTTATTGGCTTGTTTACATTATAATGGTTTTTAATGTCGAAACATGGCTGAACAAAAAATATGTGCAATAGTGAAGTCCATAGACAGGTAAGCCAATCAATGTTGATCGACTGGTTGCTGTGGGTTTGCAAAAGTCTGGCTGCGATTTTTTTAGGATTTCTAAAGCCTAAATAAGGTGCAAGTCTTACTTACCTTAAAAGCAGCATATTCAGAAATATTTACTCATCATCTTGGACAAAGTTAATTGGTTAAATAATTAAAAGAAGGAAAGATTATATTAGAAAATCTTTCCTTAATTCAACTATTGATCATATCAACCATATCTTGTGTGATTCTTATCGTATATAACGTTTTATTCCAGGTAAAAGCTGTTCGGACCTTGTGGAAACCTTCATATAAGTAAAGATGGACATTAAGGATCGAACAAGCTTTGAGAGAGATTTTTCATACACCCGGCGAACCTACAACTTGATGTTTAGAAGCATTCTGACCTACTTTTAGCGAGTTCTAACAAGCAGAAGATTCAGTTCAATATCTTAAAGCAAAACCCGAACACAACCCGATGTGACTATTATAATTCTATTCAAGAATCAGGCCACTTAGCGTAAGTTAAAATTGGTGAATGTTAATCCAAATGGTGGTTGCTGCCGAATATGATAGTGAAGTGGCAATAAAGTCAAGATCGGAGGGTTTGATTCCATTTCTCCAACAGGTCAAAAGGAATAGGAAAACAAGGGAGTTGTTATTTATTTGCTTTTGATTGTTTTAATTAATGTTACAAAATTACTAAATCGAAACTCTTGTATTTTTGCATCTTGATTAATGGATTAGTTCTTAACATCATATATGTGGTCTTTCTTACTTAATCCTATAATAGATCATGTTTGCAAAACTTAATATGTTAAGTCACTTTAGTCAGAATTGTGAGTAAAACTACCTGTTGAAAGTTCTGACTGATTGGCGTATTTAGAGATTAACGTACAATTGAAACAAATTGTTTGAATTAACCAGATTTAGGTATTAATATTAAGTTCTCATTTCAATAATTATGTACAAATACACATATCCACACCATAAAAAAAAAAAATCTAAGATCATCTCTCTATCTACTCTCTCTCCGTAATCCCTCTCTCTATCTGTGGCTCCGATGGCCTACTCTCTCTTCCTACTCTATCTAAATTTGTCCATTGCTTCCACCCATTCAAACCACCATCACCGTTACCAGAAACCAACTCTACGCCTACCCTCTATACCCCTCCCCAATTTACACAACCTCACATATCATTGCTCACCCCATATCACTGTTCCACATATCGTTTGTGACCATTTAATTGGACAAAAATAGTTGCAGTAAATATGCTGAAAAATGCACATCGAATGTTGTGTTTAGCAGCTTCTGGGTATAACCAGTATTGAGCAAAATCAGCAATAACCCAATCAGGCGAGGAATCTTCCAACAAACAAATGATTCTTGGTTGAAGCTCGTCAAAGGCAATTTTAAGGTAGCGGACCATTTCGAATGGTAAATCAATGGTGGCTTCAGCATCTACATGTAGATTATCAACTTTTGGCAATTGAATCTTGACAAATTCTATTAGATGGGTTAAATTCGGAGGCAGTTTGGGAAGACGTTCAATATTTCTTTGAGTCGAAACATAGACTAAGTGACCAAAGGCCAATCATGGAAACATGAGAATATGCAATATATCCTGCTATCTAACATGTTTCTTCATTAATCACGAGTAACCTTGGGACTTTATCTTAGCTTGTAAAGGATAATACAAGGAGTATTATTCAACAAAGTTGTTATGTGAAAAAATTTCACATCGAATAAAGATGAAAATATAGACTAATTTATAAAAGCTTTTACTACTCTTCTTAATAATTCGGCCTTTTAAGATGGAACCCCAAATTTTAACATGGTATCGATACCTATTTTCCAGGAAATCTCGTTCTCTAGAAGAGAACGTTAATTCTTGTAACCAGGAAAATCTTTTTCAACTAATTCCTAGAATCCTCTTTCTCCTTTCTCAACAAAGGAAAGTCTATTCTAGGAGGAAAATGGAAATAAAAGAAGGCTCCTGACCTCTTCACCTCCCTCTCTTCTAGGCAAGTCACTGTTGCTACTTCACTATCTCCCCACAAATGTTGCTTTGCGCTTCCGTACTAGATCTTCTTCACCCTCTCCATTCTTCCAACCCTTCCTACCCATAGCTACCTCTTATCTTTTCCAATGCATAATAACCATTCCCATTTCCCCCATTACTGTGTCTGACTGTCAACATCTTCATATTGGCTCCCCCTAATCGTTCAAATTTACATACTTTCCTCTTCCACTTCATCTGTCTCCATTGTTCATAGGCCACCACCATCCCCATCCTCTCTTCTTTACCCTTGCCTTGTCCTACATGAAGCCAAGTTTTAAATTGTTTTCTCCTTATTATTCGAAAGATTTGAGCTTTGATTTTTTTTATGGCGATGTGATGTTTTGAGTGAGTCCATACCTAAAGAACTTTTAGCATGTTTGATATGATTATGAGTTAGTAGTTTTTGTGGTACTCTTGGATTATTTTTGCTTAAATAATCTTTATTTTTGGTTTTTAACCATGAATATGAATTCTGGATGGTGGTTGTTCAAGGGTCAGGTGGTGTAGTTGCGTGTCCGGCTCGTATTATAAAAAAAAATTCAAAATTTAAATTAAAGCCTGCACAGCAGGCAACTACAATAGCTGCGTGCAGGAAAGCAATAGATTGCGTGCACGCAACTAAAAAATGAGACTAAAAAATATAAATTCGTGCATGCAATTGTCTTGTCAAAATTTGAATTTTAAAACTAAATATAGTTAAAACAAATATTTCTTTTTGTCTATAAATACGGGAAACATTTTACAACTTCATATCAGTTTATCTCTAATTTTTTAAGCAATATTCAGTATTCTACTCTCCAATTTCTCAACTCTTATTTTCAATTGACACATTTGGCTATATTCTTGACTATAATATTCTGTATTCTACTCTTCGGTTTCTATCACTCTGTTATTCAATATTTCTTACATAATACTTATGAATTTTACTAGTGATGAGATTAATCAGTTTAAAAGTAGTCCGAGTACTCCATTGGGGTACGATGCATTTCAAAATGTTCCAATTGATTTGGAAGATATTGAAGATGAGGAAGTAGTCGAGGTTAAAAGGTCGAAAAAAGAGTCTACAGATTGTTGACAACATATGACTCGTAAAACAGTTGGGGTTCGAAATGAAGTTGATATTTGAAAAACATGTTACAATTATTGTAGTAAAAAACTTAGTTGGAAGCTCAGTTCGAGCACATATCATTTAAATAGGCATATATTAAGAAGTTGAAAAGTGAAACCAATCGATCTTAATCCGAAACAAACCAAACTAACATTTACCGGTTCCGGTTCTACTCTTTCCATTTTTGTATATTCATAGGAAATATTTCGTGAAGGAATGACTACATATGTGGCTGCAGCAGAGATGCCGCTAACGATGATCGAGTCAGAACACTTTACTCGTCTTGTGCAGAAATATCTCCAACATAGGTATAATTTTTACTGTAGAAATACTCTTCGTTCGGATGCTATAAAATCATATAACAGAAGAAAATAAAAACTTTCAATTGTGTTATATCATTTACCTCTGATTTTTAGACCGGTATTAAAAAAAATGTTATATTGCTGTTATAGCTCATTATATTGATCACCTATGGATTATGCATAAAAAGATTATTGCATTCAAATTATCTATGTCAATGAGCCGAGCCCGAGCCAAAAAAAAAAAGCTCTGGCTCGGCTCGAGTCGAGCTCGACAAAAAAAAAATAAGGCTCGGTACGAGCCGAGCCCGGGCTGCCTCAATTTTTTTTTGTTTTTTTTAATGTCAAATCTACATTTTTTACTTAAAAAATTTAAAATTTGTGCGGTAAAACGTACTATAAATTAAAGAAAAAAACTCGGGTTTGGCTCGAGCTTTTTTGGGCCCGAACCGAGCCAAGCAAAGCCCGGTCAAAAAAATGAGGCTTGGCTCGGGTCTCGGCTCGTTGTAATCGAGCCCGAGTCAGGCCCGACTCAAACTTTTTTCGAGCTGAGCCCGAGCCGACGAGCTTTTTTGCCATCCCTAATTCAGATGTATAGAATATCCTCATAATGCGACTAATATATACATGGTTTTAAAAGATAATATACAAGAATACGGTTGGCAAGAAATGGTTCAAAGTTTTACTTTGATAATACTAGTGTAAACAAAGTTGTCGAAAAATTTATTAATGATTTTAACCCTTCGTTTGGAGGTTTATTTTTTCATCAACATTGTGTATGCCACATTATTAATTTTATTGTAGTGGTGTTTATTACCCTACATCTTCACTTGTTTTACAACACTTTTTCTATATTTCACAAGCATTTCAAAAACATAGGAATTTACCAACTCTTGTTGATGTAATTTATTCTATAGAGGCAAAATTTCGTAAATATTGGGAAGGAGATGCCCTCTTTATTTTTATTAGCTTCGGTGATGGACTCTTGATGAAGGCAAAATAATAATTTCATGGAACTTCGGGTTGTCCGTTTTTGGCGAATTGATAGTTCAATTCGATTGGAAAGGGGCTAATGATCACAACTATGGCCCTGATGCACGTCAAATTTTGGGCAAATTTCGTCGTTTAGGCCATCAATTGAGTGTTTTTGCCGTTTATGGTAATATTTGATTTATCAATATCTCATTCAATAAGACTCAGATTGTGATTCCGTTTATTGGGGGACGACCCTGGTGATTAGGAGAATCAAGATCTGTCATAATCTCAATTTTTTTCCATTTATGGAAAAAAATAATATTTTTCCATTATTATGTAATATTTTCGAATTTTCTTAGATTTTCCGCTATTTAAATTTTGTAAGCCATTTGAGGCAGACTCAGTTTGGAATGAAATAAAATTTTATTGAATTTCTCTTAATTGAACTTCTTTTTGTGAAATTTTTATCTTTCCTAGCTTCCACTGCATCAATTGGTATCGGAGCTGAAGTCGTTCTTTCACCATGCCGTCAAGAAACTCGTGAAGCCCTAGTAGAGGAGGTATGTAGACGTGATAAAATCGCACGCCTGCGTCAACAATTGGAGTGGTTGACACAGCAAGTCGTTGCACTTGTGTCGCAGCAACATACGCCTGGAGGTCGTGGTCGTCGTGGGCAGGTTCCGATTGAGGAAGTCCAACATCGTGATTGTAATGTTCAGGATGTTACGATTGAAAACATTGAAGAAGCAACAGAGGATGAAGAGTTTGATTATGAAGTTCCGTCTGCATTTGACAATGAAGACACTGAAGAAGCAACAAGGGATGAAGAGTTCGATTATGACGGTCCACATGTATTTGACAGTGAAAGTGTAGAAGAAGCAATAGAGGATGGAGAGTTTGATTATGACGGTCCGCCTGTATTTGACAGTGAATGTGTAGAAGAAGCAGTAGAGAATGAGGAGTTTGTGGTTGGTGATGTGGGTCAAGCGTTGGTGATGAGACGGAGTTTTCTGACTTCCCTAGAAAATAACATTGACCGGTTCCGTAATGATATGTTCCAGTCGACGTGTATTGTTAGAGAAAAGAAAAATGTGTTGCTTCCAGATAAATGCTCAGTAAAAACAGTTGAGGATGTGGCCAATTTATTGACCATAGTGAAGTTCGAGACAAATATGGAAGGATATGAAGTAGTGTACGTGTTTGTGAAAAAGTTAGCTGACAGTAAGCAGGGGGTCACCTGCAGGGTTCAGCCATTGCTAGAAGAGTTTTATGATGACTTCCCAGAAGAGCCTCCAGATGGATTGCTTCCAGAGCTTCCATCTCGTAGTGATAATTCTGATATTGATGAGGTTTCTTCTCCGTCAAATTCGAGGGCGAATTTTTCTCAACTCGAGGAGAATGATGAATGCAAAATAATAATTTCATAGAACTTCGGGTTGTCCGTTTTTGGCGAATTGATAGTTCAATTCGATTGGAAAGGGGCTAATGATCACAACTCAGGGCTTATGGCCCTGATGCACGTCAAATTTTGGGCAAATTTCGTCGTTTAGGCCATCAATTAAGCGTTTTTGCCATTTATGGTAATATTTGATTTAGCAATATCTCATTCAATAAGACTCGTATTGCGATTCCGTTTGTTGGGGGACGACCCTGGTGATTAGGAGAATCAAGATCTGTTATAATCTCAAATTTTTTCATTTACGGAAAAAAATAATATTTTTCCATTATTATGTAATATTTTCGAATTTTCTTAGGTTTTTTGCTATTTAAATGTTGTAAGCCATTTGAGGCAGACTCAGTTTTGAATGAAGTAAAATTTTATTGAATTTCTCCTGATTGAAATTCTTTTTGTGAGATTTTTGTCTTTCCTATAAGCTTCCCCTGCATCAACTCTCGACTTAATTTAACTAGCACAAAAACTATTATAAAGAGGATTTCAAATTTCATGAATGTAAAATTATCACATGTGAATATAGAATCTATATTATATGAAATGTATAACTATTAAACTGAAAAAATGGTCAATGTAGTTCTACTTCCCAAAGTTCTTTTTTAACAAATACTTTAACAAATGCAGAAAATCTATGAAATTATTTAGAGATCAATACTAGTATTCTCTCATTTAGTTTTAGTTCGTCAATATCTAGAGCAATGGATGTCAGTGGTACAAATCTTGAAATTCCATCTGAGTTAGTTAGGTATATGTGCGTATATGTTCGTAGTATGTTATAACCACAACAATTACAAGAATCTAATCTTTTATCATGATGGAGGTGTAACGAAAGGCAATATCCAATTATATCAAAAATTGCTCGCGATCTACTAACACATCCGATGTCTACGGGAGCATCGGAGTTTGCATTTAGTTTAGCTGGTCGAGTTTTTTGTGACGAACGATCAACACTAAAAGAGATATATTGGAGGCTTTAATATGTTTTAAGGATTGAGAATGTGCGGAGTTATGTTTTCAAGAACAAGTTGACAGTATAATGGCTGAAGAGTTACAACAGATTCAAGCATAAGATATTGTAAGTTTTTAAATTAATTAGTTTCAAAAAATAGGTAATTTTTTTTTTGTTTCGAGAAAAATTGTACGCGAAATATTTTATTCGTGTACAATTTTAACTCCGTCTACGATAATTGTAGCTAGTCCCAAGCCTGGATAAAGGAGGAGTGTTTAAACTTTTATAATTTATTTAATTTATAACACGCATAAACTGTATAAATTTTAAATTTTGAAGTAAAAAATGTAGACTTTACAAAAAAAAAAACCCTGAGCAGGCTCAGCCTCGGCCCAAAAGCTTGGGCCGAGCTTTATTTTTTTTGGTCGGGCTCAACTTGGGGCCAAAAAAACTTGGCCCAAAAAAGTTCAAGCCGAACCCAAGCTTTTTTTGGGTTCGACTCGTTGACATAGCTAGGCTACATGTTCATTCCATGGGACATGATAGTCAGGCCGGGTGTCCATCCCCCAATTGAAAAGCGAATTGTGCACGATAGGATGTAGGAGAAAACTTTTGTCGCATGTAAAACAGAATTGACGTAAAGATTATAGAATATTATAAGAAACTAGTCAAAACTTAGGCTTTTAAGATGCATTGTATTTTACTAGAAAAGTTAGGAGAGTTACATCTTGTACAAGTAGATCTTCTGTTCATCTCTTATTTATTCACTTGTCTATTATTTCTCTCTCAATAGATACATGCAAACCAAGTAATGCATAAACGATGCACAATTCATAATCCTCTTGGAAAGTCTACTATTCCTATTAGAATACTTTAAACCTTCCTGTGATTTTGTAGATAATCTAAGAATCGATCGATATAACCATCTTGTATATTTTTATTGGACAACATTTCTCTCATCTCTTTAACATTTTTCCTGTAAACTTTACCTCCTCCTTCCACCATCACCAATCTCAATGAGTAAGCAACAGCGTCTTTAGTAAATGATCCGTCCAACTCATTTCTCGCTATCTCATGTCCCAACTTCTTTTCCTCCAATAGGCTGGAAATCATTCCTTGGTCCGCCAAGAAAGGCAACAAGATAATCCATTTCCCGAATCGCAAAGCCTCCACTACTGAGCTCAGCCCGGAATGACACAAGATTCCACCCACCGATTCATGGCTCAGTACCTTTAGTTGAGGTACCCAACTTGTAAAAACCATCCCACGTCCCTTGATTCTCTCCTCGAACCCTTCTGGTAACTGAGTCATCTCATTATCTGCTACCCCGCGTTGCTTCCTCAGAGCCCAGAAAAAAGGCAATTCCGACTTCTCCAAGCCTAATGCAATTTCAATGAGGTCATCTTGATTTGGCTTCGTTTCACTTCCGAAAGCTACATACACAACCGATCCTTTTTCTTTCGTGTCAAGCCATTCCTTTATTTCAATCCAGTTTTCGTTTCGCTCTTCAGAAACGCCATTAGTAGTTGTTGGGGGCAAATGACCGACTGGAATAATTGGTTTTTGGTATATATTCTCTAGAAGTTGTAGCCACTCCGGCTCAAACTCATAACAACTTCTCATCACCACCACATCACAACCGTCAATGGTGGCTACCAATCGGTACATGTCCGAAACATTACCACCGTCTATTTTTACCTCCTTAAACTGGCGATTAATTTGAAAGAAGCGCATAGAAACAGATGTTTCGAAAGGTACCCACTTGGGTTTCAAGGTGAAATCTTCAGGCTTCACCCGATCATCTTGATTTTGCAATGTAAGTGATGTTGGGCCAGTAGCGCTCAAAATGGTTGCAGTAAATATACTGAAAAATGCACACGGAATGTTGCGCTTAGCAGCTTCTGGGTAAAACCAGTATTGAGCAAAATCAGCAATAACCCAGTCAGGTGAAGAATCTTCCAACAAACAAATGATTCTTGGTTGAAGCTCGTCAAAGGCAATTTTAAGGTAGCGGACCATTTCAAATGGTAAATCAATGGTGGCTTCTGCATCTTCAGGTAGATTATCAACTTTTGGCAATTGAATCTTGACAAATTCTATTGGATGGGTTAAATTCGGAGGCGGTTTGGAAAGACGTTCAATGTTTCTGTGAGTCGAAACAAAGGAGACTCTGTGGCCTTTCTGGGCTATGAGCTTGGCAAGCTCCAGGTATGGAATCAAGTGACCGAAGGCCAGCCATGGGAACATTAGAATATGCAATTTACCCTGCTCAGCCATGGGCTACAGATTTAGAGGTGCAGTGCACAAGATTTTCAATATTTTTCTGTAAGTCCGTGATTGAGGTATTTATGTTGATTAGGAAGTACTATTCTAACATGCATTTCATACTGCAATTGTCCTTAATCATTCCACAAGAACTCTAATAATTGAGCGGTGGAATAATTGATCATTCCACAGGAACTCTAATAATCAATTCTAACATGCATTTCATACTACAATTGTCCTTAATCATTCCATAGTCATACATATGTAACATTTTTTTACCCATTCAAAAATGCCGTCTATGATTGCACAAAATAACTTACTTGCCCATTACATTGCTAATTAAGAGAAAATAAAACTAATACAAAGGTGCGACTACATATTTGCTCCGATATCAAATCATGTTATTAGACTATTTGGATGTAAACCATCATGAGACTAGATATACGAATTAATGGAACATCAAAGATAAGGATGTGACAAGTAAAAGTTGGGGACATAAGTACTACATGAAGCAAACATCGAGGACCTCTAAGAGCATTTATAGGAGAAACTTTAGGGAAATTTATACTTTGCGTCCCTAACATTTGCAAATTGATACTAATCTACCTTCAACCTTTTTTAAGCATCATACATTATTAATCTTTTGAAAATATAACAAAAGCCATCTTCTAGTCCATTTTGACCATTAAAGTCACGTAAAATGAAGAATTTGCCCTCTCTTTAAAAAAACACAAAAGCAACTAAGACCCTATTTGACTCAATTTAAAACAAAATAGTTTATTTTTTTCACTCTTATTTTAATCACACATTTACAAATAAAATATTTTGAAAGTAAATTCATAAGTTTTCCCTTTTTTAACCACATATTCTCCAAAATCACTATTTATAATATCGTTTTTACACAATAATGACAATCAAACAGGGACTAAATAAATAAAATATATAAAGGAAAAATTGCAGTAGGAGCCCTAAATCTTTTCCAAAATTACAAATAAATCACAATTAAATACAATTGATAAAAAAATTAGGAAAAGAAAAAAAGAAAAAAAAAAAATCTTCCTCCCCAACATTCCTCACCCAATCCAACCCTAACCACAAGTTAGTCGCCGTCACTCCAACCACCCACCACCATCAAGAGTCAAATTTTTTTTTAAAATAAAAGAACCTTTTTAATAGATTTCGAGTAAAATGTTCATTTTCATCCATATCACCACCCTTTGGGAAATAATATGATCCATTTGTAATTTTTAAAGATTTGGAAGTATTACTGCAATTTTCCCTTCAATCTCTTATTTAGTTGTCTTGTTTTCTTTATTTAAAGGGATGGCATACTCGTTATTTTACTCAGATTTTTACGAAAAAATGGCGTAGGGACATGATTTGCTATTAAGTGAACTTAAGGTGTCTTGTGTTAAAAATGTTGAGAAATTTTGAAAAGATTGGGGATGAAAAGTGCAAAAAATTGTAATTTTTAACGTATTTTCCGATAAAATATTAAAAAATAAGAACTTCCAAATAGCAAGATAATATTTTATATTTTAAAAAATGAAAATTATATCAATGCGTACAGGAAATAAAGCTTTTACGTCAATGTGATTAATCAACGATTTGGGCATTCTTCATAACATTACATTTTTATCAATATATGTAGCACAGCGAAATATGCAAAAATAGAGTAAGAACCAATGTTTTAAAAATTGGAACCTGGCCACATTTGCAAATCCTATTATTTAACACATTTCCCAGATTAAAAAACATAGCATAGGTTATAATCTTGTCGGCAGCGCCTCATTTTCTCTGATCTCTACTCTTTCACATGAACAGCTATATACACATACATACAAATACGTGTATGCAAATACATGTCCCAAGTCTGAGCATAAATATTAGCGTGTTTTCTACCTTTTTTCTTTTCGCTACAACAAGATTTTAGATTCACTGTGAGTTTTGGACGTTTGGAGAAACGGTACGAACAATCAGAGATATGACATTGACAAAAAATTATTATTATTATTTTTTTTACTCATAAATTTTTTTCTTTCAAAACACTTGATTCAATGAACCGTGAAAATCGTAACCGCTCACCGATTTCTCGATTAAATCGGATGGTTGCTTGAATTTATACCGATTGTTTCTCATCCGATTTTACACATGTGACCGGACTAGATTTCGAGCCAGTTCCCTATTTGTAGAACACAGGTAAAAACTAAGAACATAATAAACATAAGAGAAAATTACATAGAAACTTAAGTTTTAAGCATAAGTAAAATATATGGTATATTTTTACGTATCTTTATTTATTGGCTTGCCTACGTTAGAATGATTTTTAATGTCGAAGCATGGTCAAACAAAAAATATGTGCAACAGTGAAGTCCATAGACATGTAAGCCAGTCAATGTTGACCGACTAGATGCTATGGATTTGCGAAAGTCCGGCTGCAATTTTTTTAGGGTTTCTAAAACCGAAATAAGGTGAAACTCTTACATACCTTAAAAGCAGCATACTCAAAAATATTTACTAATCATCTTGGACAAAGTTGATTGGCTAAATAATTAAAAGAAGGAAAGATTATTTATCACTCCTATATTAAAAGAGGGAACCTTGGATTTACAGTTCATTTTTGTCACACAAGTTTTTACATTTGCCTTGCTTCAATCCAGTTTTGCTATAGTGAGATAGCCTCCTTAGTTGACTAATTGGTATTTCAATATCAGTCGATATTTTAAATACCTCCATATATATTACATAATCACTACAACAAAACTGTGATTTAGCGACAAGATTTTCCGCGACATACAAAAAGTTGTTGCAATAAGTGACTTAACGCGACACATTTTTTGAGTTTGTCGTGAAATTTGTGATGAGAAAAATAAGTACCAAAAAACCTTTGGCGACATAAAAAGTTGTCGTGTAATGTGAGAATTTGCGACAAATAATAAAAAATGTCGCCAAAAATATGAGGGAAACAAGGCGTCAAAATATTTTGGTGGGAAACTTAGGACGACAAATCTTTATTTCTTGCAACAAAATGCTTGTGATACAATAGGGTCTACTTTTCGCGATAAAAAATATTTGTTGCCAAAAATTCAAATTGTGATTTCGTGATAAGATTTTTCGCAACATACAAAAAGTTGTTGCAATAAGTGACTTAACGCGACATTTTTTTAGTTTGTCGTGAAGTTTGTGATAAGAAAAATAAGTACCAAAAAATATTTGGCGATATAAAAAGTTGTCGTAAAATATGAGAAGTTGTGACAAATAATAAAGAATGTCGCCAAAGCCAAATTATTTTTTGTGGGAAACTTATGGCGACAAACCTTTATTTCTTGCAATAAAAAGCTTGTGATGCAATAAGGTCAACTTTTCGCAATAAAAAATATTTGTTGCTAAAAATTATAATTGTGATTTCGCGACAAGATTTTTCGCAACATACAAAAAGTTGTTGCAATAAGTGACTTAATGCGACACATTTTTTTAGTTTGTTGCGAAATTTGTGATGAGAAAAATAAGTACCAAAAAACGTTTGGCGACATAAAAATTGTCTTGAAATGTGAGAAGTTGCGACAAATAATAAAGAATGTAGTAAAAAATATGAGGGATAAGTGATGTAATATGATGTAATAGGGTCTACTTTTCGCGATAAAAAATATTTGTTGCTAAAAAAGGTAATTGTGATTTCGCGATTAGATTTTTCACGACATACAAAAAGTTGTTGCAATAGGTGATTTAACGTGACACACTTTTTGAGTTTGTTGCAGAGTTTGTGATGAGAAAAATAAGTACCAGAAAACGTTTGGCGGCATAAAAAGTTGTGGTGAAATGTGAGAAGTTGCGACAAATAATAAAGAATGTAGCCAAAAATATGAGGGAAACCAAAATATTTTTGATGGGGAAATTATGGCGACAAACATTTATTTCTTACAACAAAATGCTTATGATGCAATAGGGTCTAGTTTTCGTGATAATAAATATTTGTTGCTGAAAATTCTAATCGTGATAAGATTTTTCGCGACATACAAAAAGTTGTTGCAATAAGTGACTTAACGCGACACATTTTTAGAGTGTGTTGCGAAGATTGTGATAAAAAAAATAAGTACCAAAAAATATATAAGGTGACATAAACAGTTGTCTTGAAATGTGAGAAGTTGCGACAAATAATAAAGAATGTGTTAAAAAAAAAGTAGTAAAATATCTTTAAAAAAAGTTTACTCCCAAATAATTTAAGAAAAATGCATTATACGAATCAACTTTCAATCACATAATAACATACAAAAAAGGACTACTCGATCAAACCAATCCATAAAGGAAAATAGTTGTCTCACAACTAAAGCAAATAATTAAATAAATCATAATTATCAATAGGCGATGGCATGCTAAACCATTGATGCTGGTTCAGATTGTTGTGGAGATGTGCCAACTTGACTCGATACGAACTTATGCATTAGTGTCTCAAATTGAGAAAGCTTAGCATGCATATCCAATAATTCTTGCTCCTGCTTTTGTATTTGCTCTTGAATGGCTATTGATTCAGTATCAACCGATGTCAAATGAACATAGTGGTTTGAGGCAGGTTTTAGATCATGTCCAAGTCCTCCAATGTAATCTCTAGATTTTCCTAAAACTTGCTGCATAATCTCAAGTTTAGTGGGGGCCACTACTAAAAATTAGCTTTTCACCAACAGAAAATTACTAACAGATCATATCCGTTGGTAATTAGAAACGGATTATCCGTTCGTAAAAGTAATCCACTTTTCACTACGGTATTCAGCAATGGAATTTTCGTTGGTAACGGTGATATCTCTTTACCAACATACATTCTGTGCCTCATGTAGTCATTTAACATTTGGATGTTTCACCTATGGATATTTCCGTAGGTGACAGGCCAATAATCACCAACAGACTACATCCGTTGGTAATAAGAAACGGATTATCCATTGATAAATGTAAGCCACTTTTAACTACGATATTCAGCAATGAAATTTCCGCCGGTAACGGTGATATCTCTTTACCAACGGATATTTCGTGCCTTATATAGTCGTTTAACATTTGGATATTTCACCTACGGATATGTCCGTAGGTGACGTACCGATAATCACCAACGGACTTTCCGTTAGTAATGGTAATATCTCTTTATGAACGAATATTCCGTACCTAATCTAGTAGTTTAACATTTTGATATTTCACCTACAGATATGTCCGTAGGTGACGTCCGTTAGTATCCATTGCTAATCAGAAACATTGTAAAATATTGTAAATAATTTTTTTTAAAAATTTTTATAAATTAAAAAAATAAATAAAGTAGAAAAAGTTATTAATTTACATTACATTTTCACTTCCCTCTTAATTTTCGTTAGCCTCCCACCAAAATACGTTCGAAAATTTTATAAATTAAAAAAATAAACAAAATAGAAAAAGTTATTAATTTACATTACATTTTCACTTCCCTCCTAATTTTCATTAGCCTCCCACCAAAACACGTTCTCTAATTTAATTAGGAAACCTCCATCCATGGGCGGACCTGGGGGGTCACGTGCCCCTCCCAAAGATTTTGAAGAATTTTTTTTTTTTAATCCCTATATCCCTCTTCTATTAAAAGAGGGAATCATTCGTTTACTATTCATTTAGGACGTATTTAATCTTCCCATTTTATCCCCACCAAAAAAGTGATTATTAATTTCTAGGGAATTTTTTTCCCACAATTGTAAAAATAAAATAAAATAAAATATAAAAAAAAAACTATCAAACTCCCCGCGCACAGGGACTTTCCAAATCACCGCGCGCGCACAGGATAAAAAAAAAGAAATTTTATCTTCCCCAACACATAATTCATTTCTCCTCTATCCCATTTATTAATAAGCGACGATCATCCCGCCGGATTTCTCACCTTATTATGTTTATGTATATTGGCACTATATTTAAATTATAGCATAATTTCATTGATTCGTTGTATCAAGATCCAAGATTTGTTGATTTCACAAGGTATTTGTTGTTTTAATTCACATTTGTTGTATGAGTGTTCGTTCTTTTAATTTGGCTGTTGGAATTAGGGGCTGATCTTGCATTTTCTGGATTTTAATGCATTTTTTATTTGAATTTGAGGGGTTTTGACAGACCAATCCGACGGCTCTTCAAATTTTGATTGAGAAAAATTTGTTAAATTCATCAAATAAATTTGCTCTGAAAATCTTTGTGGGAGATGTCACTTTTTAACAAAAAAGCGAATCGATTCAGATTCGGGAGGTTGGGCTAATAATCTGGACCAAGATTTTGCCCTAATTCGAGATATTGTCGATGATTACCCATATATTTCCATGGATACTGAGTTCCCGTATAACGACCCGAGTCCCACTTAACTGGCTATCCCGGCCGTTAGATCGACGACGTACTGTCCCCACTGTACCAACATGGGTCTTTTTAGCATGCTTTGTCCTCACTCGCACGCTCCCTGACAAAACTTCCCAGAGGGTCACCCATCATAGAATTTCTCCAGGCCAAGTACGCTTAACTGTGGAGTTTCCAACGATGGACTTCCGGAAAAGAAAGTGCACCTTGTTGGTACAGTGGAGACAGTACGTCGTCGATCTAACGGTCGGGGTAGCCCGTTAAGTGGGACCCGGGTCGTTACAGCGTGTTAAGTAGGACCCGGGTCGTTACAAATGGTATCAGAGCGGGTTGCTAGTCGGAAATCGGGAACTAAGTGCTATGCGGGACAAAGTGCTACGCCAGAGGACGAGAGCCACCTCTTGAACCCGTAGGAGCCACCTCTAGAATCCCAACGCCTGAAAACGGATCCTCAGATGGATCAAGCGCGACGAGGACGTCGCGAGTCTAACGAGGGGTGATTGTAATACCCCGACCAAGAAAGCTTAAGAGATTTGATAGGTACCACTCATACCTACAAGGTGCATCTTCTTTTCTAGAAATCCATCGTTAGAAACTCCACAGTTAAGCGTGCTTGGCTTGGAGCAATTCTATGATGGGTGACCCCCTGGGAAGTTTTCTCGGGGAGTGTGTGAGTGAGGACAAAGCATGCTGAAAAGACCCATGTTGGTACAGTGGGGACAGTACGTCGTCGATCTAACGGTCGGGGCAGCCCGTTAAGTGGGACCCGGGTCGTTACATCCCGGGTATTGTAATCCGACCCGTGGGAAATTTCAAGAATTCCAGTGACTATCATTACCAAACTTTGAAAGCCAATGTTGATTTATTGAAGCTGATTCAGTTAGGTAGAGGTGTGAAAATTGATTAACATGGCCTACGTTGGTAAATTGTTTTTGATCATAAAACATTTAGTGTTAATAAAGTGCCACATTATTGTATGGGATAGCCTGCTTCAAATTGACGTTCCATTGAAGTATGAGTGGTGACACTTCATGATAATCATTCTTCCATGTAGGTTCTCTTATATTGTTCTTGTAATTTTTCTTTTCCATCAAGGTCAGTATCAGTAGCAATTTTTCTTTTTCTGGTGTTTGTCTCATTGCTTATTCCCTCATCCCTGTTAAGAGGATAAGAAATTTTACATTTCAATGGACATGCATTTTCTGTCTATACACTTGCATAGCTTTCTTGCATCAAGACCTTATGTTCATTAAGTTAATTCTTATCTTTGGCTTACTTATGCATTTTGAAGATAATAACTTCCAATTTATTATGAGGAACTTGCGACAACTGCTAATTCCTTCAACTGCATTTGTCTTTTATATGGATCAGGCGGCAATCTATTACACGATGAACCTGGGAACTTGAGTATTTAGACCTGGAGAAGGAGCTTGTGGAGATGCCTTTCTTTATTCGTTATTGTTTTAATTCTTTTTGGGATGAGGGGATTACTTACTTTGGTTAAAGTTTTCTATTTCACTTTCCTGATCCTGGCAAGCGTTAAGCTCCTGGAGTTGTGTCTGATCATTTTCTTTGAGAAGTGGAAATCAATAAAATTTAGTATAACAGGTTAATAAATCTGAGTGTAGGTTATTGTTATTTTTTCATTTGCAATCTGTTTTCCTCTTTCTCAAATATTATTATTGCTCGAACAAGCATTGTCAAGGAATTACCTGTGATTGAGAAGATATCTTTTTACCTTGGTTTCTGAAGGTGAGGATATTTTATTCCACTAAACAAATGCTCACCCCTGATATAGAGGAGTGGGGGAAATTTAAAGACTTTTGGAGTAAGAGACTATATAAAGATGTCCTTCGCTTCTATCTTCGTCCCATTGCAGGTGTGCTATCTTTGGTGATGGACATCTTGCTCTTTCCCGTGATTTCAGATTCTCAAGAATCAAACTAGAAGCTCAAAACCCAAACCTTGGTCATATTCCCTTTATAAAAGGTGAAAAGATTGTAAACTGATGTATTGGGGGACTTCAATTTCACTGGACTTGTTGAATCTTGTTTTCAACATGGACTACCTTTATATTACATATGTAAGATACTTTTATTAGTAAACGTTTCAATTTTATTTCACTTGGCTGCCTTCCTTCTGTATCCAATATTGTAGCAACAAAATTTAGCTGATCTATCTAATTTAATCATAATTTATCTTCAATTTTAGCTCTTTGTTCTTGTGTTGGAAAAACTCCAACTTGCACTATACAGAGTCCTTATGGTGAGAACCTCTTTCTAATTAAACTGACCAATGATATTCTTTTCTTTATTTTTTATAGTCTCCTTTTCTTCCTCAACTATGCTTTCTACTTAAACTAACAAGAGTATTTTTTTTCTTTCTTCTTTGTGCATTACAACACACGCACATTGGCACCCAAATATATTATGCATCATCATCCATCAACACAGCAATCCTCTCGTTAATGCTACAGGGAATAAAATTTGAGCCTTCTGTCATGTGTGAACGCCTTGACAAAAGATCTTCATTTGTTGTAGACAGCGGAAGCAATTAAAAAAGATTATCCTAATGAAGATTGTTTACATTTAATTGGCCTTATTCACGGTGTGTACTAACTACTATCCTTAGACATATTCTAATGTATGCTATAGTCACAATTGAAAAAGTAACGATGGTGACATATTTTTTATTAGATATATGCCCTCCTGAATGGTTTTGTTTGTATCGAGGATTTTGGGTTGCTAATGCATGCTATAGTCACAATTTAAAAAGGCTGCAGTTTCCTAGGCCAAAGTAAAATTTGTTCATGTGAATTTTGTACATTTTATTTGGACTTCGTAATCTGTCCTTTTTTTTTCCTTTTATGTGTTCTTTCTTGTAGATATCCTTGGAGGTGAATTTGCTCGTGTTATCCTGAGAAGATCTGTTGACTCTATTAATGTAGGTATTAATATTCAAAATGGAGAAATTGTTGCCATCAAGTTGGTATGCATGTCTTTACTTTTGTTATTTTATTCTTTTTGTTATTATATTAGTCATAATTCTGGCTGTGTTCTATCAAAATCTTTATAAGTATCATCATTTCTGCTGGGCAGATCGACAGTCTCTAGCTGATGCCATTAAATGTGTTCGCACATTCATGATCAAGACAGTTGCTTTTATTCTGTTAACTCTTCACGGTTTGTACTAAAGCTGCAATTAAACTGGAGAAATAAATCGAGTAATAAAACTAAAGATTTTATTTTTTTCCATATGGTAATTATTGTTTTTTTTTTCATTCCACGCTATTAAATAGCCAACTAAACTATAGCACGTGTATTGCACGCGCGTCGACTAGTACTAATTAGAAACCAGTTCTTTTCTCCGACATGTGTTTAAAATAAAATTATGTGTTTAAATCGAATCAATTAGGCGACAATTGTACATCGTTGAAGCGATAAACACTATGTTGCGGAATAAATTTAACTACGAGCACAGCTTGACACAAAAATAAATGTTTATTGTCACAAAATACTTTGCGTAGTAATTTTACATGTTGTAAAATAAAATATACAAAAATATATAAATAATCACGAAATAAATATGGCAACAACGATACTCGTTGCACAAATGATGGCACGATAGACTCTTTGTGTTACGAAATAAATTTAAATGCAAACACCACTTGTCACATAATTAATTTTACTACAAATATTCATTGCGACGACGTTGTTGTGTTGCTAATTCACATTTTCTGCTACAAAATAAATAGTGTTGCTATGTTGTTAATGCGATGAATGGTCGAAAGTTGTCACCAAATACGTTCGGCGACTCAACATTCGAAACAAACATATTTGTCGTAAAAACTTTATTGGAACATTAGTTGAGACAAACACAATTGTCGCCCTTAAATTAATCGCGACATATATACATTGCGACGAGATTATGGCTACAGATATTGTGTTGCCATTTCATATTTTTCGCATCAAACAAATAGTGTCATGATTTTGTTACTGCGATGAATGGTCGAAAGTTGTTACAAAATACATTCAGCGACTCAACATTCGAAACAAACATATTTGTCGTAAAAACTTTATTGAAACATTAGTTGAGACAAACACACTTGTCGCCCTTTAATTTTTTTGCGACATATATATATCGCGACGACATTATGGCTACATATATTGTGTTCTCATTTCATGTCTTTCGCGTCAAACAAATAGTGTCGCGATTTTGTTACTACAATGAATGGTCGAAAGTTGTCGCAAAATATGTTCGGTAACTCAACATTCGAAACGAACATATTTGTCGTAAAAACTTTATTGGAGCATTAGTTGCGACAAATACAATTGTCGCCCTTTAAATTTTTTGCAACACATATACATTGCGACGACATTATGGCTACAAATATTGTGTTGCCATTTCGTATTTTCTGCGTCAAACAAATAGTGTCGCGATTTTGTTACTATGACGAATGTATGTAAGTTGTCGCAAAACACATTCTGTGACTCATATAGAGTGACAATACCTGCAAGGAACATATTGTTGTCGCTAAATTACTTTTGTAACAAAAACTCAATTGTTGCGACAACATTTGTTTGTCGCGAAATCGGTTTTTTTTTGTAGTGAATACTTAAGCGATAACCATAAACAAAAATTTCATCTTCTCTCCTGTTTCGAACGTTTTTCACTATCATCATCGTTTTTCATATTCATATCCATATTAAGGTTCTCTATCGTTCTCTCTAATCTTTGTATTCATATTCTTTTCTATAATCTTTGTATTATTTTTGTTGTTGTTTATATATTGAGTAAAAAACAATAAATTTAAGGTTCCTTATGGTTGTAATGTGATTGCTCCTTAATGTTTCTATTCATAAAAGATATGTAATAGTTTTTGGTTATTTGTATTTTTGTTCATGGGAAATATAGATGTGAGAAGAGAAATTTTAGTGTGAAAAGAGATTGAATTTTTGAAAATCATGTTCAGTTCATACTGTATGTAGAAGAAGCCATGAAAATGTCTGTGAGAAAAAAATTTACTAATTACATATTATGTGGAAGCCAGGTGCGTATTCTGTAGAGTGTCGGCCGAATTATGCGGGCAGCAGCTTTGCACATGTGTCTGGGAAATACGGGACACGGTGTGTAGTTCGTGTTCCGAATTTTGCGACCGTGTGGAGCTGGTGCGCTGAATTCTTTGAAGAGAGTCTCCGTATAATTCGGAGACACCGCGCACACGGTGTCTCCGAATTATTCGGACACATTGCGTTGGTGTCTTCGAATTATTCGGAGACACCGTGCTCAGCGCAGGCACCGAATTATTCGGTCTCGTGTCCCGAATTTTGCGGCGACGAATTTCCCAAATTTTTTTATTTTTTATCTTTATGCAGTCCTTTATGATCAATATGTATTGGAAATTTGTGCAACTTCCAACTTGTGGAAGATTTGGTTATAATACCTTTACCATCGAATTATTCGGAGACACCGCGCACACGCTGTCTTCGAATTATTCGGACACATTGCGTCGGAGACACCATGCTCAACGTGGGCACCAAATTATTCGTTCTCGTGTCCTGAATTTTGCGGCGACGAATTTCCCAGATTTTTTTTTAATTTTTTTTCTTTTTGCAATCTTTGTTATGATGGTCCATGCTACTTATTATTATTATTCAAAAGATTTGTAGGACTTATTATTCATTTCCCTTATACTTACAAGATTTGTCCAGTCATTGGCCAAATATATGGCTTTGATTTCTCCATTTAAAAAAAAATAGCAATGGGACATGATAGATGAAATTTGAGTGTTTTAAGGTCAATATATATTGGAATTTTTTTCAACTTCCAACTTGTGGGAAATTTGGTTCTAAAACCTTTAGCAAGTTGTTTCATGCTGCCTGATTATACTAATTTTCACCTTGTTTATTATAATTTTGTTTGGAGGGTTAAAATTGTACCAACTATTTTTTTTCCAGGACCTTTAAAATTGATGAATATAATGAGGACAATAAAGCATTTGAAGATTTGGAGAATGCAAGTTACATAAAAACTGTAGAACGTGTAGTATCTAATACATTTCTAATTGTATTATGACATTGAATTTTGCTCATTTGTGGACTTGCAAATTATTGTTTAGTTAGATTTTAATTTAAAATATGATAGTTGTGCAAAATATATTATTTATTTATAAACTATCATTAACATTTCAATATTTCTGTTTCATTCAGATAATGGTAAATTTAGTATTCTCATGGATTATGTGGGAATACCTGGCAATGGTGACCCTGAGCTCGAAAATATTTCTGAAATGACAACCAGTTCGTATAATGCTTTCGTTCGTCAACAAGAAAATAGAAGACAAGATGACAGAAGGAATCGAATTGAAAATGTAACTATTGATCGGCGTAAAAGAATAAATAACTCTATATTATCTGAAACTAATAATTCTGGTGTCCCTTGCCCTGAGGGTTCTACATCACGAAGACAATCGCCACCTGTTGATGACTTGTTCAATATACCAACTGCTGCCTTTGTATTACCAACATGTATACATTGTAAATATTGTGGTGTATACAAGTTTCATAGAGAAAGTAAAGGTTTTTGTTGCTCCGATGGAAATGTGAAAATTTTTATGCCCGATTCACCAAATGAATTGTACGAATTATTTACTTCAAACGAACATACATGTACTGAATTCAAAAAACTATCTCGTGGATATAATAACCACTTTGCATTTACTTTTTTTGGTGTAAAATATGGCAATGATCTTTTCCAATCATACCGAGGTATTTATACATTCAGAATTCAAGGACATGTATATCAATATGTAAATCAACTTATGCCAAAGAATAATTTGCCTACTTAGCAATTATATTTTTATGATACAGATCATGAAATTCAGAATCGCATAATTGGAAAATTTAGTAGAATGTACTTTGATTCTTCTGATTAAAATCTTAAAAGTCAATCCGTATAGTATATTCTTTAGATCTTTAAGTCACACAACGAATCTCGAAAATCATAAAATCTAGATAAGTGTCACCCTGGACTAGATCAAAAACTTTTCAATATTCCTTTGGTATCTCAAGTAGCTGCTGTATGGGTTGAAGATGTATAGGTTGAAGATGATCAAAACGTAAATAATCATGTTTGTGATATTATTATATATGGTCATTCTGGAGATTCACATAAAGTACATTATTATTATGGTTGCTATGATCCTTTACAATATCCTCTCCTTTTTCCATTTGGAGAATCTGGCTGGCAAGAAGGCGTTAAAAGATATAAACATACTTTTCTCAGCCTGAGATTTCAATTGACGATGGTGTATTTCCTCAAACAATGGATTCTTCTGCAGCTGAAATTATTGAAAAGGAAGCTAATGGTTTGTTCATATGCTTTCTTGCTTACATATTTTTTGTGACATTAAAAATATGAAGGTTTTCACTGAATATGAACATTGTTTTATTTTATTTGTCCAGTACTCACTAAAATGAAGACACGGTGTCAAGTTTCATGTCGGAAATATTATGCGTACAAGGTCCAAATTAGGCTTTCTAGTAAGTTCGTGTTGCTTCATAGTGGTAGACTTTTTCAGCAATATGCTGTGGATATGTCTGTAAAAATTGAAACAACCATATTAGATTACTTTCGTAATAACCAAAACCAAATTCGTGCTGAACTTTATCAATGTATTGTAAATAGTGTTGAACATGGAGAAACAAGAGAATACAAAATTGGAAAACGATTTGTGTTACCGCAGTATTTTACATGTGGACCTAGAGATATATTACGAAGATACTTAGGTGCTATGGCTCTTGTCCAACGTTATGGAAGACCATATATATTTTTAACTATAACATGTAATCCAAATTGGCCAGAAATTAAGCAAGAATTGAAACACAATGATGAAGTTCAAAATCGGCCAGATTTAAGTGTGCGTGTATTTAGAGCAAAATTAGAAGAGCTTAAGAATGATTTATACAAATCCAATATTTTTGGTCATATTATTGATCATATATACACAATTGAATTCCAAAAAAGGGGTCTTCCTCACACTGATTTATTGATGATTTTTCAGTATAACCATAAAATTACTTCTGTTGAACAAGTTGATAACATAGTTTGTTGTGAAATTCCTGATAGAAACAAATACCCACATCTTTATTCAGTGATTGTAAAACATAATATACATGGCCCTTGTGGAAAGTTAAATCCGAAAAATAAATGCATGTCAACGAGTAATAGTTGCAAGAATAAATATCCAAAGAATTTTTGTACCAATACTATCTTTGGAGATAATTCATATCCGTTGTATAGACGTCGTAATAATGGTATTAGTGTTAGTTAGAAGTCAAATGTTAGATAATCAATGTGTTGTTCCATATAATCTATATTTAAGTGCAAAATTTGACTACCATATTAACGTTGAAATATGTTCTTCTATTAAAATTATAAAATATTTATATAAATATGTATATAAAGGATATGATCGTGTTAATTTTTGTGTCAATAAAGATGAAAGGGAAAAAAATATTAATGAAATTTCAGCTTATCAATCTGCTAGATGGATATCTCCGTATGAGGTTATATGGAGAATTTTTTCATTCAATTTGGCAGAAATGTACCCAATTGTTTATTCTTCACAACTTCATATCGAAAATCATCAACAAGTTTCATACAAGAACACAGATGATTTATCTGTTATTATTGAAAATGAACATATGAAAAAAACCATGCTAACTGAATTTTTCAAATTGAATAGAACAAATAATTTTGCTCGAACACTTTTGTACCGAGATATTCTAACATATTTTGTTTGGAATGCAAATAATAAAATGTGGAGTCCTAAAAAGAAAAAAACAAGTTGTTATAGGACGAATCGTATCAGTAAATCCATCTGAAGAGGAAATGTATTTCCTTTGCATTTTTCTTAATCATACTAGAGGGTCAACATCATTTAATAGTATAAAAACTTTCAATGGGGTGATTGTTGATACATTTCGAGAAGTAACACTTTTATATGGTTTATTAAGTGGAGATAATCGTTGTGAAGAATGTTTATCTGAAGCTATTGTATATGAAATGCCTTGTTCTTTAAGACGACTTTTTGCTACACTTCTTTGTATGTGTAATCCTGATCATCCAAAATTATTTTGGGATAAACTTAAATTTCATATGACAGATGATTATGTACATCAAAATATGTCTATCAAACTTGCTGAAATACAAGCTTTAGAAAATATAAGTTTTTTTAGAATCATTGGGTAAAAATATAAATGACTATGGAATTGTGCATTTAATATAAATATAGATGAGCATGAAAAGTTAAGAAGAATGATTGCAGAAGAAACAACTAATTTATATAATGAAGAAAGCTTTAGTTGTGGCACAACATTAAATAAAGAATAACAATATGCATATGATATAATTATGAGCAAAGTAGAATCAAAATCAAGTGGTGCTTTCTTCATTGATGCACCGGGTGGAACATGTAAGACTTTTTTATATAAAACACTTCTAACTAATGTAAGATCTCAACATTTAATTGCTTTAGCAACTGCATCCTATGGAGTAACTGCATATTTATTACCTGGAGGTCGAACAACACATTTAAGATTTAAGATCCCTTTAGAAACAGTAGGAGAAAACAATTGTTCTGTTAGTAAACAATTTGCTTTAAGAACTTTGTTTAGAATGTGTAGTTTAATAATTTGGGATGAAGCACCAATGGTCAATCGTTGTGCTATTGAAGCTATAGACAAAATACTTAGAGATATTACTGACTGTGATTTGCCTTTTAAGTGGAAAAATAATAGTTTTTGGAGGAGATTTTCGACAGATTTTACCAGTTGTCCCAAAAGGTGAAAAAGATGATATTATGAAAGCTAGCCTCATTTTTTCATACTTATGACCTTCATTTATACATCTTCCATTGGTACAGAATATGAGGACACAATTTGATTCTACTTTTTGTAATTATTTACTCAATATTGAAAACAGAACAGAAGAACAACATACTTGTACATTTATTAAGCTTCCAATAGTCTAATTTTACCATTTGAAGATGAAATCACATCTCTAAAAAGTTTGATACATTGTGTTGTTCCAAATATAGAAACATATGCTGATCATTTATATACCATGGTAAATCGTGTAATTCTTACGCCTGCAAATGAATGTGTTGATTATATTAACAAAGTTTTGCTCAAACAAATTCCTAGTGAAATGTTTACCTACTATAGTTTTGATGAAGTAATTGATAAATCAGAACAAAGTATACAATAAGATTTCTTAAATACTTTAACATCGAATGGTATTCCACCTCATGAATTAAACATGAAAGTAATTTGTCCTATAATGTTATTAAGGAATATTAATCTTATAGAAGGTTTATGTAATGGAACACGTCTTACTTGTCAAAAATTTGAGAGAAATGTTATTGTTGTTGAAATTGCAACTGGTGAATACCGTGGAAAACAAATTTTCTTACCAAGAATTCATTTTATACCTCTTAAATCTGATCGAAGTACAATTCCATTTAAAAGGACTCAATTCCCAATTAGACCATGTTTTGCAATGACAATAAATAAAGCCCAAGGTCAAACACTTGATTTCGTTGGTTTATATCTTCCACAACCAGTGTTTTGTTATAGTAAGTTATATGTAACATTGTTGAGAGCAAAAACAAGTAAAACTCTGAAAGTTTTGCTCAAACCATCGACCATAAATAGTTTACATGACTTAGGTACTGCAAATGTTGTGTATAAATAAATTCTTTCTTTTATACATTCATAGAAGTACAAACTTCTCAAAGGTATATTTGATGGTTATGACAAAATTGTTATAGTTGTCTGTTATTTAATGATTCGGATGATTTACTAATTTATTTGATTTGCATTTTACATATAGGGCTACCAACTGGATGGAAATTACTCCACGGTGATTAAAACTGAAAATAAATATAATATTTTACTGTATAGTTATATAGATGTTACTTGATTTCATTAAAAGAATTTTCTTATGGTGTCATTTTGTAATAAATATGTTTTTATATCTTTGAAAAATAAAATAAATTAGTATGTTCAAACATCATCTGTTTTCCAGTTGTAATTTATTAATGTATTATGTCAATGTTGTTAAATTATTATCAATTTGGATATTTCATTTTGTATTCAAATGTTGGATATCCAATTATTCAAATTATTATTTTCACAATTCATTCAAATAGATTTCATTATCTTATTAAAATGAAACTTATGTGTGAATTTAAATTTGGTGCTCCATGTGTGGATCATGTGAAGACACCGTGTGTTAATGGTCATACCATGTCAGGAAATCATGAGGGCACAATACAAACATGGATGTCATATCTGAACATTTAATTTGTATGTACGAAGACATAGCGTCTACATTCCACGTATATGTTTATTGTGTCTAGGTCATATTTAGCTACTATTCTCACATGACATCCAAAGAACATGCAAACATGATGTGCACATGGTACCCTGTAATCACATTGTGTTTAGGTGCCATGTACTCATGTTCACGCCTTGTTTGGACACCACAAAAGTAGAAGACAAACACAGTACTTATGTTTAAATATTATGTCTTAAGGAATATTTTTTTTAGTTCCTATGATTTTTCATTATGCTGACATGGATATACATTATCTTCAAACTACTTGAATATCTACACAAAACATCATGTTTCCATTGGTTTAAAAAAATGTAGCCATATTGCGCACATGTATGGTATCTCTGGGCACAAATATCATGTACATGTTGTATCTGAACATGACATTATAATTAATTGATAAATGGCTTAACACATTGTCCACACCATGCTATCTTCGTGCAACATGAAAGTTTTTTTTTCCTTTCTTCCTACAGCATAATTATGTTATCTCGTTTTGAAGAATCTCGAGACGGTTTGAAAAATTGAGGACACCAGCACCGAAGAATTCGGACCACATGACCAAATTTTGCGGACACCAGTTTCGAAAACATGCGGTGCTTCAGTGCTGAAGAATTCGACACACGTTCCCTATGTGCTCCGAATTCTACGGCCCTTGATGCGGCACTCCAGTGCCGAAGAATTCAGCACACGCTGCATATGTGCTTCGAATTATGCAACCCTTCAATATGACACTCCAGTGGCGAATAATTCGGCACACGCTCCCTATGCAATCAGAATTCTACGGCCCTCAATACGGCAATCCAGTAATTTTGTTATCTCGTTTTGAAGAATCTCAAGATGGTTTGAAAAATTGATTTACACAATGCAAAGTTTAACTTTCCTTTTCACATAAATTTACCTCTGTGCTGATTTTGAAAAACAATTAATTTTGCATTATTTAAATTACTCATTTAGAAATAAAAATATTTAAGGATTCTTGTACTTGTTTTTAAGTCATAAACATCAAATTTACTTTTTTAATTGCAAATAATATTTATTATAAACAATACACTCATTATTTTACTGTAAAAATTTATCCAATTATAACTAATAATAGAATTTATGACAATAAATAAATTCTATAGTAGCTTATATCCTTTTATTTTGTTGATGGAAATACACGTGTAAAATTTATTTTCGCGCAGTAAATATTCTTCAAAAATTAATGTCTGTATACAGATTACATTTTCCAAAGTTAATATTCTACACATTTCTGGATGGAAATTTCATTTCCTTCTACAAACTTCTGGATGAAAATTCCATTTCCCATAGTAGATATTTCCCAAATTATTAATCAGAAATTCAAATTTCACTTTCCACAGTAGATATTTTACAAATTCCCTGGATAGAAATCTCATTTCCCACCGTAGATATTTTTCAAATATCTTATCAGAAAAATTCCATTTCCCATAGTAGATATTTCTCAAATTTCCCTATAAATACGTTCCCTTATCTCAACATTTGAAACATAAGAAAATACAAAGCAAGAGCACTTGAAATATATATATTTCTCCAATTTCTAATTCAGGTATTGTTGTAGTTATTATTTAGTCAGGCTTCTTTTTTTTCCTTTTCTTTTGTTTTGCTCATTTATAATTTCATGCAATTTTCAGATTTCAAAAGTGGCTCCATCTTATAAATTCATACCAGAAATTTCGACTTTGGAAACTAACTGGGCAGCAAAAATTATAGTGGCAGGGAAGCAATCTCCCAAAATAGCTCGAAACTCCAATAATCGGTATCAAAATCTTACTTTGATGGATTTACAGGTACATTTATAGTGATGAAGATAAAATTTTAGGTTTCCCTATATTTATATCTTTTGTTAATATTTGTTTATTTATCTGCATATACATAGGGAAATAAAGTAACTGCGACAATGTATGATGCAAACATTACTTCGTTAGATGATCAGTTTAAACTAGGAAAAACATACATTGTCTCAAATGCAACCGTAAAAGATATCAAGAGTGAATTCCAAAATGTACCTGGAGAAAAAATTTGGACTATAACTGGGAGAACAAAGATTGAGGAACTCCGTGAAGACTATTTGAACTTTTTATTTTCAAAACACGAGCTTACTGCATTTGATGAACTTGAGAAGTACATGGACACAAATACAAACATAAGTAAGTTCAAAATGTAACATTACTTTTTTTGAAGTGTATTTCTTATTCATTCTTAATACACATATCTAAGATATATACATATATTCTTAATAGGTGTGGTGGGTGTGGTGGGTGTTGCCATAGATGTACGGCAGAAACGACTGATTCAAACAAGATTTGGTACAGAAACGTTTTTACAAGATGTTGTCTTAATCGATAAAAATTTTCGTACTATTATTCTGACCCTGTGGGATACCTTCGCTAAAGACGAAAGCAACAAAATAGTTGAAAATCTAGCAAGTAGACCCATAATATGGGCTACAAATTTGAAAGTGTCTTCGTTCAATGGTAAATCTATTATACTACAATTTAATTGTAATTTGACAGAACCACCATATACAAATTCTTATTTGTCATGTAGGTATCACTCTTTCTACTAAAGTGAAAAACACTTTCTTCATTAATGCCGACTTAGTTTTTGTTGCAGAGTACAAAAAGTGGTACTTTCCTATACTCAACAGACACACAATCTTTCAATAGATATTCTTACAAATTTTATAAAAAAAACTGAACATATAATTGTTTTTGCAGGGTGGAAGCTAATAGAGAAAAACTGGACAAACTTATAGGAGATAAAGCATTTCTAACTGTTAGCCCACCAAAATTCACACCTCCAGTTGAGAAGAAGTTTACACCTATTGTTGATTTGTTGGGAGTATACCTAGAAGTAATTTTAGATTCGTTTATTACGCAATAAAAATAACATATATATACACATTATTTAAATATCTTCTATACAGTAAAATGTTTTTCTCATTTACTTATATAAACATTTTTATTTCCAAAATAAGTTTTATTGGGTAAAGGAGCAGTGGAAAGTGAACATGAAAAAACAAACCTTTTGGTACATGTCTTGCAGTAATTGCAAAAAGACATCAAATGAAGATTTTGGCCAAATCCAGAAATGCAGATTCTGCAAATATGAACAATCAAAGGCTGTTCCAAGGTCATATGAGTATATTTGCATTAAAAGATAACTACAAATGTTACTTCAGACATTACAAAATACATATTCTTATATTAAATTTGTCATTCTTTACAGAGCAAATACTTTGATTCACCTTGAAGACAAGTCAGGAGGACTGGATGCAAGTATCATAGGAGATATTGCAGAAACATTGCTCGAAACAAATGCTGATGTGTTGATGAATTACTCTACAGAGCTAAAATTTGCACCCTTTAAATCTTTAAATATAATTTGCACGAAGAATAATACTAATTTATTCCTATTCTAATTCACATTTGCCGACTGAAATGACAAAATTGAACAATGTGATGAAACTGGAAAGCGAAATCGAACTATTGTTTTATTTAAAGGTCATAGAAAAATGCCATAGTCCACCAGAATATCGCTTTGAAATCATCACGACAATCACTGATAACAACATTTCAAATCCAACTGATGCTCAAACTGAAGAAAAAAATAGAAAAGATAAAGATAAAATGTCTGCCGAATTTAGTGAATGTTCTGTACAGAATGAGTAAATCCCTCCGCTCAACACAAAAATATCTATTTTTGAAGAACCAATTAAAACTGCTGAACCAACTCAGAAGAAGAAAAAAATGAGCAAATGAATCTCTTGAAGTTCAAAGCAAAACATGAATGGTAGCTTTTTTGTGGAAGTTGTGTACTGTATTTTGGTTTAGTGCCTTCTTATATAAAGATAAAACATTTTGTAGAATCTCATGAATATTGTAACTTAAATATAGCTTTTGTGAAAATGACGAAGTTGATGTATTTAAAGTTCATGTGTGTCTCTATTTTAAAGTAGTAAATTTTGGCATGTAATATTTTTTTATATATGTAATGGTATTTAATTGTTCATCTGCATTTGCAATCTACGTTAAAACGTAAAAATGATCAGCGGCTCAACATTCTAAAGATTAAAGGTGCGAAACACTAGCATCAAAGAAGTCAGACAACATGACTGAAGCATTCGGACCACATGGTCGAAAAACTCGGGATGCCAACACCGAAGAATTTGGACTACATGGCCGAATAATTCAGTCCACATGATCGAAGAATTCGGCCCATATGGCCGAAACATTCGGACCACATGGTCGAAGAATTTGAACCACATGGCCGAATAATTCGGTCCACATGACCTAAGAATTCGGACCATATGGCCGAAGAATTTGGGACACCAGCACCGAATAATTTGGACCACATGACCGAATTCTGCAGACACCAGTTCCGGAAACATAGGGCGTTTCAGTGCCGAAGAATTCGGCACATGCTCCCTATGTGCTCCGAATTCTACGGCCTTAAATACGGCATTTTAGTGCCGAAGAATTCGTCACACGTTCCCTATGTGCTCCGAATTATGCAGCCCTTCAATATGGCGCTCTAGTGCCGAATAATTCGGCACACGCCTTATGTGGTTCAAATTCTACGGTCCTCAATATGACATTCCAATACCGAAGAATTCGGCACACACTCCCTATGTGCTCCGAATCCTACGGCCCCTTAATACGGCACTCCAGTGCCAAATAATTCGGCACAGGCTCCCTATGTGGTCCGAATTCTACGGCCCTTAATTCCGCAAGTGGCATCTGGATACACAGCGCATCAACTGCACCACTTGTTCCGAACAATTCGTAGCACACTCCTTATATACTTCGAACTATATGTTGCACACCCCACATAAAATGCACAGTATCACTATGCACAAGTATATAGTCCGTATAATACCAGTGTTATAAAAATCATAATACAATTGTTTTAAAAAACACGCATTTACATAGTAGATGGCTAAAACGACAAGCTAAATGATTGACATCGTCAAATTAAAATTATGTTTCATATAAAATTATTTTTAATGAAATAAATATTTACATTTTACACATTACAAAATTCAGCCTACCCTCTTTGGTACATCTCATTCATGTTATATAGTCATCTGCCAGAACCTTTTTGATATGTATATTCGGTTATTTGAACGCACCTTGGCGTCATGTAGTGCCAAAACACCAAGCCAAATGGATTAGCATGTTATTTAGTGATGAAAGTCAATTTCTACCACTAATGTACAACTAGGCACAATTCTATGCACCTTGCCGCACATTTGTAACATTTTGTTTTCATTATTTTTCACAATTCTTTGAAATCAAAAACTTTGAAATCCAAATTTCTTCAGTTTGCTATAATTTGAAAATTGATTTCTCTTGGAACTTCAAAAAAAATATATAAAACTTCTATAAATCTGTTTTAAATATTTAATATGCATTCTTTTTAATCCATCAGAAGAATTCGGCATACACTCCCTATATGGTCCGAATTCTGCGTCCATTTAGTTCCGCAAGTGGCATTCGGACATACAGCGCACAAATTGCACCACCTGTTCCGAACAATTCGTATCACACTCCTTATATACTTCGAACTATATGGTGCACACACTACATAAAATGCTCAGTACCACTACACACAAGTATATAGTCCGCATAATACCAGTGTTATAAAAAGCATAATACAATTGTTTTAAAAAGAACGCCTTCACATAATAGAATGCTAAAACGACAAGCCAAATGATTGACATCGTTAAATTAAAATTATGTTTCATATAAAATTATTTTTAATCAAATAAATATTTACATTTTGCATATTACAAAATTCAGTCCACCCTCTTTAGTACATCTCGTTCATATTATATAGCCATCCGCCAGAGCCTTTTTGATATGTATGTTCGATTATTTGAACGCACCTTAGCGTTATGTAGCGCCAAAACACCAAGACAAATGGATTAGCGTCTTATTTAGTGATGAAAGACAATTTTTACCCCTAATGTATAACTAGGCGCAATTCTATACACCTTGGCACACATTTGTAACATTTTCTTTTCATTCTTTTTCACAATTCTTTGAAATGAAAAAAATTGAAATCCAAATTTCTTCAGTTTGTTGTAATTTGAAAATTGATTTCTCTTGAAAACTTTAAAAAAATATATAAAACTTCTAATGTCACCTAAAACATGAGGGCATCAAGGTGCCAAAATACTTTTTGGTTGGAAACTTATGGTGACAATTTTTTTTTTTTTTTTGCAACAAAGTGTTTGTGATGCAATAGAGTATTCTTTTTGCAACAACGAACATTGTGTTGCTAAAAATTCTATAGGTGGAGGAAAAATTGCTACAAAAAAATTATTTTTTTTAACAGATAGAAAATGTTGTCATTGATCTTTTACAACTTCACATATATATCGTGAACTCTGATATTGTCATATAGTATAATGATATGACAATGTACATGTACGTACATTGCAAAAGACCACAAATAAAAGTTGTTAAATTTTTGCAACATTTTTTGTTTGTTTCTTTTATTATATTTTACTAAATAATAAATAATTTCGTAAAATAATTTTTCAAAATTTCAAATAAAATTCGTTTCTTATTTCTATTTTGAGAAATAATTTTTTAAAATGACAAACCAAACGTGCGTTTTTAGAAATTTATATTATTCTCTCAAAATAAAGGACAAAAATGAATTTAGAACTCAAAATTTGAAACTAAAATACAAACAAAACAGACTTTGTACAACATCCCTTGAGTATTGTGAAAACTCATTAGCCCCATTAAAAACCCATTTAGCCCACCACTTTTAAAATGCACATTACAATGCCCTAAATCTTTCCCACTCCAATCCATCTTCCCATTCTCACGCCTCTTCTCTTAGTTGTCTCTCTCTACTAAAACTCTTCAACTTCCTCTTATTTTGAGCCTTTTGTTACGCTTGCACAAAATTTAGCACATTTTCGAACCTGTCGTCTTCAAGGTATGCCCGCTTCTTGCTATTTCTACAATTCTTATTCCCTTCTTCCTATAAAAAGAGCGAACAAATTTCTCATCTTGTGTCGGACAAATTGTAGGAAAGTTTGAATTCTTTATGTAAGTCATCTATAATTTTTTGTTTTCAGTGATTTAATTGGGAAATAGAAATTTTTATTGTTTGTATATTATTTGTTTTTAGAAAAGGAGATTTTTCTTTGAATGTTTAGTTGTTCTCCAATTGGGTTTAATTTCTTTGTAAGTTACTATATTTGTTGTGTACCAGTTAATGGATGGAAATAATTGTATATTTGTGTTAGTGTAAGAGTTTCTGACTATGGATTCTTTATCCAATTTCTCGATCACAATGATGGCCAGTACCGATTTATCTGAAAATAAGACAATAATAACATAATGTTTTGAAACAGCCACAAGGTTTGAATACTACAAGAATAAGCTTCGAAGGGTGTATGCTTTACTGTTGTTGTAGTCATGATAAATAAGCTATTTTTTTCTATGAACATCAGTACATGTACATAAAAGTAATGCACATTTGTTCTAATCTTACTTTGAATTTGAATTTTGCTTATTGCCTAGCAAAGAAAAAATCTACATTCTCTCGTTTTGCAATTTCAGGAATCAAATTGACAATACTTGACAAATCAAGGAACTCATCCACTTCCTGCAAACAATATCAAGGTCGACAAACCATTTCATCCTGTTTCTAAGGTGTGGATCCATTTGTCTTCTCTTTATAGATTGTTTATGTCGTCAACTCTTTTGGAATAATTTTTTCTTAATCTATAAATTTTTATTTGTTTTTAGACCTTTTACATATAAGATAAAGTTGTAACATGATGACTATACACTTCTTATAACTACATTTATTTTCATTGTTGACTCCTACAGATGTCTTTGGCATATATAATACCTCCAGATCAATGGTTCTCTGGTGCAATTAGTCAATAGCCAAACCACGAATATATTAGAGATTTTATACAACTTATTGATGCTGATTATCAATCCTATTTGATGCGCACTAATTTCTACGGCTTCATATATAGATTCATTCATAGAGCGGACGAGGAACAACAATTTAGTAGCAAATTAGTTCATGAATTCATCATGAGAATTGTCAATTTAGGAAAGAACAATGAAATATGGGTAAAATTGGATGACTATTTAGCTCGTTTTGGTATGCAAGAATTTTGTTTGATTACTGGTTTGCCTTGTCATGAGATATCTGCAAATCTAAACCCAGACAATAACAAGCTTCGAAACCAATACTTTAACGGCAAAAAAAGTATAAGCATGCGGATGCTTTCTCAAGCTTTTCTTCAATGTGAACATAAAAAGATAAATTCAAACTTGGATTGGTAATGTTGGTAGAATGTATTTTCAAGCCTACTGGGAGGAATATTGATTACAAAACTCTAGACATGGTAGAGCATATTGAAGATTTTCTTGAGTACCCATGGGGTCGCAAGGCATATCACACTTTATTGAACTCATTAAAACACTCACAACTGGAACGAATATAGAGAATGCAAGAGAAAAACATAAATAAATGTAAATACTCATTGAATAGGTATCCACTTGCATTCCAGGTATTTTTCCCTTTTATCTTTAATTATTTACCTTATTTATTTATAAATTTCTCACATTCCTAATATTTATCTACCTATTTTCCCAATTTTGGATTTATGAAGCATTTCCAGAAGTTGGGTGCAAATTTGGACGACGAAGATACAAAACAGAAGAAGGCCCAAGAATGCATAAATGGAAACCGAATAAAATATTTCTAGAATCAACAGTGAGACAATTTTTAACTACTCAGGAGGTAATGTAATTACTCAACTATATTTTTTTTATCCTACATTGTATATTCAATTATAGCTTTTTGATGAACATATAACATAGTTCATTTAACTGTTTCATTACAATTGCAATTACAGATCCAAGTTCTTCCATTTTTGCGACCTATAGATGAAGAATTGCAGACACCATGGTACAAAACTCTTTTATTACCCCAAGATAACCCCCACACCATACTAGATCGGATTGTCAATGAAGAATTAGACAATGTAGAGGAACAAATTCTAGAACATGAAGATGACACTAATAGTGCACCAATGGATCCTGATGTTTTACCTACACATACTTCAATTGGCGCTAGCCCAATTTCCACTTCCACTCATACTAATTATGTGACTAGAGAAGAGATGGAACAAATGATAAATATATATAAACAAGATATATTGTCAGATATATGCAACAATTTTACAACAAAGATTGCTGAAGAATCTAGAAAACAATAAGGCAGCTATGAAGCAATTCTCCAAAATCAAAGACAGTTATTTGAACAACACCAACAATGGGAACAAGAGCTCTACCAACAAATGCGAACTACTGTGGAAAACATTCCACGTATTTGTGATACTTTGTTCAGCATTTCTCAAGAAGCACGCAAACACGACACTCAATATCAAACACTTCTTGACCGCCAAAAACACTTCTTTGAACAACAACAACGGGAAGAAGAGCATTATCAAAGTATGCAACATCATATCGATGCCAGCTTTACTTCAGTTAATCTTTTGTTACAGAAGAACATAACAATATATTGAACAAGCTATTTAAATGCGAGCCCAATATAGCTTCCTTTGATCAAGATATTTCTCTCCAAAACAATCCAATTTAGACTACCCAACCCCAACATGCTTCGTCATCCCAAAACTTTTTTCCAATTCACCATTTGACAGAGGAAACTAGAAAAACGATAAATAAGGGCAAACGGAAGAAGACTGAAACTTCTGGTTATCCTTTGGAATACTATCTCATGAAAAACTACAAAATAATAAAAGATTGGATAACGCGCAATCGAAACAAGTAAGGAATCGACTTTTATTATATGAATTTTTATATTATAATTTACATGTATATTATTTTATACTAATTCAATTTATATTATGCAGTGTATATTGGCAAATTCATAATGATAATCTCTACACGAAAGAGACATTGAAAAATTTACTGGATACAAAAAAAGATATCAGTAATGTGGTTAGTCGAATACAACTTAATACAATTTTCATCTTTATTCAGTATATCTAACTTACATTTGTTCATTGTGCCAGATCATCGATGTAGAATTAAAATTACTCAGGCAATTAATCAACGATGGTTGCGCCCTTGTTCGTACAGAATATGAAATCATGGATTTTGCATTTGCAACAGAATGTGTTCGTCATAGCACATCGAAAACCACTCCACAACATACTCAACCTTCAACCATGTCTCATTTCAACAATTATGTAAATGGTGACCTGCCAATCGCTGGTCGTTCATGGTTGTGGTGCAACTATTTATTAATTCCATATTCACATTCAGCCAACACTTGGTATCTCTATGTCGTTAATTTTCGTGAGTGGACATTCCAAATCTATGATTGCAGCAATAGTGAGCATGCACCAGATCATATCACGGCACATGCACATACAGTGTATACATGTGTTGATAGATTATTATCATGTCCGAACTTTTTGTTCGCTAGACCAGATCTGAGCAACCATACAAACATGAAATTAACAATGGAGATCATACCTTATTTGTCTTGTGTGAACAACGAGTAAACATTCAAATACTATTTACCTATATTTGATTTCATTTTGCATCTATAGTACTTTTTCCATCTAACGAAAATAATTTTTTACGGGCCAAACTGCATATTATTGATGCTCAAATTTATAAAATGTTTTGTTTTAGACTACCCATTAGAGACAGTTGACCCAAAAAGGATGACTATATACAGACGAAAACTTGCAGTTGATATTTGTTTTAATAAGTATTTCTTGCACGCCCAATGATCGTCATATATTGAATCATTTAAAAGCATGTACTTATAAAAAATTTCTTTTAATTACCTATACTATTTTTATGCTTTTGTTTATATAAAAGTTCATAAACTAAAGAAACTAGAGTCAGAACGTTATCTTCTAATCTATGAACCTTATATTTATTCGTCTATATCTCGTCCAAACCGGTGCTGCTAAAGTAATAAATTCCTTTACTTAATTTGTAGGTTGCTGAGAAATTTCTATAGCCGTGACAATGCTTCAAGGACCTATGTTGCTACTAAAATAGTATTTATGAATCTGTTGGAGCGATATCACACTAACTTATTACAGATTAGAATGCAAATGAAGATAGATGTCCACTTATGTAAATAAACTGAAACTATAATTTCTAAATGTGTATTGATTTTATAGAAGACTTCATTTTATTTTGCAACAAAAGTACCTTTTTTTATTATGCATCATCTAATTAATCACAAATTTTATTACTTTCACGTATATAAGTATTTGTGGGATTTCATTATTACTACAATATGTCTTTTCAATTCTTTATTGAAAGATGAAGTGTCCCACCGTTATTTGTTGAATTCATCTGTCAACCAACCTCATTTGCATGCCATGTACTATTCTTTTTTGTTTCTAATAAATTAATATACCTCCTTTGTTGTTTGGCGAACCTCCTCATTTTTGTTTGCTACAGGTAATGACTGCAAATTTGGGGCAAGTACTGAATATGATTTTCAATTTCTTTCAATTGTAATATTATCAACAGATGTTTCCAGGTATATACTTCCAACATAAACTAAATTGAATCTTCAACTTTGCATTTCATTTCGACAAAATTCATACAGCCAAAGTTAACCCATAATAATAATTTGCACAGTTACAGTGTAAAAAATATTGGACCACGTTTTCATACCACCATTGATTTTTTTTGTGGAAACCGAAGTTAGTTGTATTGAATTATTTTTACAAACCCATTATTTTTATGTCTCTTCTATTTGGTAATGATTTCAGGGTTATATTCAATACACTTTTTGGTCTTAGTGTGAACTTTTAGGTGGCAATTACTACAAGGTTCTTTCTAGAAAGTTTATGTGGAATTCTTCGTCCTATGAGGGTATGTCTGTTGATTTCATATATTAATTTTTTTTTAACGTTTCATTGAGAATTAAAGGGTGTTTTATATCAAAATTGTTCAAGTGAAGAGACTCCTACCAACAATCAAATTGGAAATGGTATAATTGATGCCATCTATGGATACTAGATTATTATTTTTGGTCATTCAGGAGCGAATTGTCTAACATGACAACATTAATGGAAGCCTATAAATCCTATTTCCCTCCAAAGATTCCCCGCAACTTATTAAAAAATCTGTCATCATATTGTTTCCTCAACGTCTATGGATTTCATGCTATACAGTTTGCTATATTGACCTGCCTCCTTCTCAAACTAACGGACATCATCCTTTGTAGATAAGTAGTCATTTGAAAAACAGGGATAAACAAACCCAAAAGGTAATCTGATTGCTTCATTTTACCATTTATGAAATTAATTCATTACAAATGGGTCTAAAACCCATTCCTCTCTTGAATTATAATTCCAAGTTTAAGATTTAATAATCACGATTCTTAATTGGAAAGTATTAATTTATTTTATGAGAAGTTATTAAATATGTAACATTTAGTTAATAATGTAGTTAGTATTGAGCATTACATTTTAATGAGAATGGTGAATTGAAATAGTTTGATTTTTAATTTCAGTTCATAATACTTCGTTCATGTTAAACTGTTTGATTAATTACCTAAGTAATTGTCTTCAAACTCATTTTGATAATATGAACTGGGAAGTAAACTTTTTTTTGTTTAAATATTGTTTTTGTTGAGTAGCATGGAATTGTTGCTTTATTTTCTACACATTTTTAGTTATAACTACCAATTCTCCAAAAAAAAAAAAAAAAAAATTTCTATAACCTCTTCGAATTTGCAAGTGTATAGATCAAGAGAAGACATGCCGAAGCCTTTCCTTATATAACTAATGGAGCTGTATCTCTTGATGGTAGGATGATAAAAAGACCCGGGGTGTTCTCTTTAGGCAATTGGTAAAAAAATTGACTTTGATTCAGTCTTTCCCAATATCTTGCTAAAACATGACACAATCCAAACATATATTTACTTTTAATTTATTTATTTAAGATAGATGAACAGGCCAGATGCATTGTCTTTCAATCTCGTTCTGATGAGTAATTACAAGTTTACTTGTGCACATCAGAAATAATTGTCAATATTCAATTGCAAATATTAATTTGTTGAATATAATTTGACCTTTAGCTTTTTCTGATTGAACGGCAGTTATTAACGTAAAATTCCCAAAAAACTCAGCGTTGAAACTACATGAGAACTATTTCAAAAAATGAAAAGTGAATGAAAGAAGGAAAAAATGTGGGAAGATATGCAGAGGGAACATGCATTGTTGGAACATACAAAGTTCAACTATGAAACAAATAAACAAGAATTTGTTCAGTTCCTTGGTCAAAGCTCACCATACACTACTCAGGTAATGCCTCAAACATATCTATTAGCAATCTATAGCTCTCCTGCATTGTGGCTTTTAACATTTAATATGAAGCATACAGTAGAAGTTAAATTTTCTTTAAGCTGATGCAGGCTGATTTTAATGCATTCTTCTTATATGGGGTCAAAATAACTCTGTATCAATGGTTCAGGAAGGGTAAGTGTATATTTTCGATAACTTCAAACTAGTTATTCTAATTTGAAATTCAATTATTCAAAATCTAAATTGTGAACTTCTTTTAGAAGCGTGGATATCTTGTAACTTTTGTCTGGTTCACCTTACCAAAGACATCTTAGTGTTTGTTTGTTGCAACAACTTCTGCCATTTTGTTTTGCATCCAAAACTAAAAATATCGTATCTCTATGTGTAGCATCCATATCAAGCTGAACAATCGGCCCCAAAATAATGATCTCGGGGGAAATAGAACTCTAGCAGCAGCAGAAAGAATGGAACCTACTAAGTAATTTCTGACCAGTTTGTGAGTCACTTGTCACTTTTGCTTCTCCATATCTTGCCATCTATTTATGTTTATCATTGAATTAGGTATTTTCTCAAGTCTGTGCTATAAATGATATAGGCTTTCCTTCGAGCATAATCTCATTGTCATTAACTCCCTTTTGGCTTTTGCTATATTGCACTGGCAATACGTGATTATTTTGTAGAAAAAGAAGCCAAAATCACATCTACAAATACTTTCTACTTATTTGCCACTTATTTTTATATATCAATAAATTTAACTGTTTATAAATTCTTCCCAAACATAGGTGATATGAGATATCCATAATTCTTGTTTAAAATACTGATAAGTTTACGTATGTGTGACAACAAGATTATTAGCAAAAACTTTGCTTTATTAAAAAAAAAAATCAATTAAAAAATTGTACCTTAATGTTATGTGTTTTCCATTTCTTGTACTGTTAACTTTTTAATTATACTCTCCCTTTATTTGGTAAATTGTGCTTAGTCTAGAACGTTGTAATAGCTTGAAGATAATATAAATAGGTGCTTGCTTTACTTGGTTCATTTTATAAGCTTTAGATACTTGAAATATAATTTTCCTCAATCACAAATGTTAATCATCGTAGCTCCAACCCTTTGTCTTTGTCTTTGCCTTTGCCTTTCTCTCGAAGGTATTTGTAACTACCAATTTAGCAACCTTGCGTCTGTTAGTAGTAAGCTCAACGATAAGGCACTTGAGTTCGTTCCACGATCAGCCTTCGTACCACTTCCAAAGAGAGCATAATATATTCCTCTTTCAAACACCAATTTTTGCAAATTTTGTATTTAATTCTTTCAATTTTATGTAGCTTTCAGTCAACCCATTTAAAGCTTCTTCATGTTCTTGTTCGTCTTGTAAATTGAACCATTTGAAGCTTCTCTTTTTGTTCGAGTTCGCCTATTTTTACCCGTTACATTTTTTTCCCCTGATTACTGTAACTGGTTTCCTTTTTTATTTCATTTCTACTATTCCGTTATTGAAGTAGTATAATTCTGCTGACCTCAATTTCCTGCGTGTGTTTTTTTTTTTAGTTCTTCTGAATGAATTTGTTTTTAGTTTGCCTTTGGTACTGAAAGAACTAATTCATCTCCTTGGTAAATCTACAGTGACTTCAATATAAGAAATTATATTCACTTGATTCCCTCTAATATTGATAACTTTCTAATTTATGCAGAAAAAAATTGTTTAAAATGAAATTCTATACAGTTCAACATGACTCAGGAGTATTTTAAATCATCAAAGGGTGGAGTCATTGTAGACGTTAGTTAAGGTATAGGTTCGTTCTCCAGGTATTTTGCCAGATCAGGAGCCTATTCAAGAGTTGTTGTACTAGACAAACAGAAAGTCTCATTTTACTAGAAAGTCTCGGGTGGTTGGATTCGGATTCGTAGATTCTCAAAAAGAGCCTCTCAAGAGGTGTGGCAATAAGTGTTTTTTACTAACTGCTTGGGATTTGTGGTAATTCTTTATTATTATTATTATTGGAAATGTATAGAATTTTTAGGTGTTCTAAAATTTTGGATCTAAATTTTGTATGAATATTGTTATATTTTGCAGTTCAATTAATAATGATTATTTGAGTTATTTAATATTATTATCTTCTATCATGTTTTATGGTTGATTTATGTAAATCACTGTACAAATAAAAAAACTTAAATTTTTTTAAAAAATGTAAAAAGATCTATTGCAGAAAGTTTTCGTTAACGTTTTTTAAACGTTGCCGTATCTCTTTACTCTACGACAACACCTCGATTTGCAACACATCCAAACGTTGTCGTAGCCTGATTTTATTGTAGTGTACCTTGTCAATTCATCCATTTTCTTGGCCTAAATTACATCAATCACATATTCGTACCAACGACACTTATGTATGAGCTAAGTTTCAATTCCATCCTTAATGTTGATTTACTAACTCTATTGTAAAAAGTTTAATCAACTCTCCACTTGAGGTACTTTGTTTCAAATGAAAGTTACGCCTTACAATTTGACTTTATTTTTTCAGGAAATTATGTCATGTTAGATGTAATTTAATTTGTAAATTTACCAAGAGCTTTTCAACATTAATTACCTCAAAATGGGTTCAAATTGTGGTTTTTATTTTTTATCATTCACTAATAAGTACCTATCTTTTAAGACATTTTATAATACTAATTTTATTTGCAGTTAGTTAAACAATTTTTTGTATTATTGAAAAGTGAATATGAAGCTAACATGCTAACACTACCTCCATAATACCAAATCTTGTACATTGTACGAACCAAAACTAGTATTAGAAAAAGATGCATGCAATTACCCAAATCTAAATTCTCCTAGGCAAGAACAACAATCTCCATATTAGAATCACTAGAAAAGCTAAGAAAGTTACACTTTGTACAAGTAGATCTTGTGTTCATCTCTTATCTCCACTTGTCTATTATTTCTCTCTCAATAGATACATACAAACCAAGTAATGCATAAACATACACAATTCATAATTCACTTGGAAAGTCTATTATTCCTATTAGAATACTTTAAACTTTCTTGTGATTTTGTAGATAATCTAAGAATCGATCGATGTAACCATCTTGCATATCTTTATTCGACAACATTTCTCTCATCTCTTTAACATTTTCCCTGTAAACTTTACCTCCTCCTTCCACCATCACCAATCTCAGTGAGCAAGCAACTGCGTCTTTAGTAAATGATCCATCCAACTCATTTCTCGCTATCTCATGCCCCAACTTCTTTTCCTCCAATAGGCTGGAAATCAATCCTTGGTCCGCCAAGAAAGGCAACAAGATTATCCATTTCCCGAATTGCAAAGCCTCCACTACTGAGCTCAGCCCGGAATGACACAAGATTCCACCCACCGATTCATGGCTCAGTACCTTGAGTTGAGGTACCCAGCTTGTAAAAACCACCCCACGTCCTCTGATTCTTTCCTCGAACCCTTCTGGCAACTGAGTCATCTCATTATCTGCTGCCCCTCGTTGCATCCTCAGAGCCCAGAAAAAAGGCAATTCCGACTTCTCCAAACCTAATGCAATTTCAATGAGTTCATCTTGATTTGGTTTCGTTTCACTTCCGAAAGCTACATACACAACCGATCCTTTTTCTTTCGTGTCAAGCCATTCCTTTATTTCAATCCAGTTTTCATTTTGCTCTTCAGAAACGCCATTAGTAGTTGTTGGGGGCAAATGACCGACTGGAATAATTGGTTTTTGGTAAATATTCTCTAGAAGTTGTAGCCACTCAGGCTCAAACTCGTAACAACTTCTCATCACCACCACATCACAGCCGTCAATGGTGGCTACCAATCGGTACATGTCCGAAACATTACCACCGTCTATTATTGCTTCCTTAAACATGCGATTAATTTGAAAGAAGCGCATAGAAACAGATGTTTCGAAGGGTACCCACTTGGGTTTCACGGTGAAATCTTCAGGCTTCACCCGATCATCTTGATTTTGCAATGTAAGTGATGTTGGGCCAGTAACGCTCAAAATAGTTGCAGTAAATATACTGAAAAATGCACACGGAATGTTGCGCTTAGCAGCTTCTGGGTATAACCAGTATTGAGCAAAATCAGCAATAACCCAATCAGGCGAGGAATCTTCCAACAAACAAATGATTCTTGGTTGAAGCTCGTCAAAGGCAATTTTAAGGTAGCGGACCATTTCGAATGGTAAATCAATGGTGGCTTCTGCATCTTCAGGTAGATTTTCAACTTTTGGCAATTGAATCTTGACAAATTCTATTGGATGGGTTAAATTCGGTGGCGGTTTGGGTAGACGTTCAATGTTTCTGTGAGTCGAAACAAAGGAGACTCTGTGACCTTTCTGGGCTATGAGCTTGGCAAGCTCTAGGTATGGAATCAAGTGACCGAAGGCCAGCCATGGGAACATGAGAATACGCAATTTACCCTGCTCAGACATGGACTAAAGATTTAGAGGTGCAGTGCACAAGATTTTCAATATTTTTCTGTTAAGTCGGTGATTGAGATATTTATATTGATTAGGTCAGTACTATTCTAACATGCATTTCATGCTACAATGGTCCTTGATCATTCCACAGGAACTCTAATAATCAATTATAACATGCATTTCATACTACAATTGTCATTGTTCATTCCATAGTCATGCATATGTAACAATTTTTTTTCCCAATCACATTTATAACATCATAATTTCATTAATTAGCACATCTTAAAATGATTGTACCTATTCAAAAAAGCCGGCTATGATTGCACAAAGTAACTTACTTGCCCACTGCATTGTTAATTAAGAGAAAATAAAACTAATACAAAGGTGTGACTGCATATTTGCTCCGACATCGAATCGTGTAATTAGACTATATGGATGTAAACCATCATCAGACATACACATTATCGCGCCCCCTATAGGTCACATCCACATCAAATTGCCAAGGACGCCCCAACAACACATGGCTAGCATCCATGTCGACTACATCGCAGACCACTTCATATCTGTAGTGCTGACCAATTGAGATAGGGACTTTACACACTTCTGTCACGCTCACCTTAGGCCCTTTCTGGATCCATCCAATCACATAAGGTTTCGGGTGTTTTTCAACCCACAACTTCAGATGCTCCACCAACCTTTTGGACACAAAATTCTCACAACTACTAGTATCAACAATCAAATCGCAGACCTTACCTTGCACACTGTAACAAGCTTTAAAAATGTTATTTCTCTGAGAGGACTCCTCCACTTTGGTTGAGCACATGACACGCTGAACTACACAGTTTACAAGCTCTCCTTGCTCTTCTGCAATTTCTGCCCCGTCCAACAGTTCTTCCGATTCAGCCCCTTCTTCCACATACTGCTCATCTTCACCATCATCTCCAACACCCACGAAATTCACTGACCTCCTAGCCGGGCATTCATTCGAGCGATGGCCTGGCTGGCCACATCTATAACATTTAAAACCACCTGGTTTAGCATACGGGTTTGGCACTCGCGGGGCTTCCTTTGTAACTGTTGTTGGACGAATCCCAGCTTGGTTATTGTTGGGTCCAACACTTCTTTGAACCTGATCTGCAATGTTCCTAGGTTGATTCTGCCCATCACTTGGTGAAAATCTGCCTCTATTCACACTTGTATAAGAAGACTCACCCAAGTCCCTCTTGTAATTGGAAAAACGATGGGGCGTTTTCTCTATTAACTCTGCCTTCAAAGCCATGTTATGCGCCTCATCCACTGTCCAAACCACCTGCAAACCAATCTTATCTCGAACGGAAGGCTTCAATCCTCCCAAATATCTGGAAACCTGCTGTCCCTCAGTCTCATTCAGGTTGTTACGAACTGACTCGACCATTCCTCAGTATAATCTGCCACAGATTTGTTGCCCTGTACACAATTCTGAAAACTCTGGAAAATAAACTGCTTATAATCTGGAGGTAAAAATCTGTTCATCATAAGTTGTTTCATCCGCCTCCACGATCGCACAGGGGTTTTGCCTTGGCGCCTCCTATCCATCTGCAATTTTCCCCACCAGACAGCAGCCCCGCTTCTCAGTTTATACGACACCAGTTTCACTTGCCGCTCTCCCACGACCTCAGAAAATTCGAAGAATCTCTCCACCTCAGAAATCCAATCCAAGAACTCTTCAATCTGTAATTTTCCATAGAACAACGGGATGTCTGCACGGATTCTATAATCAGGCTGGTTTCGGATCTGCTGATGGTTCCCTGGATAACCAGTAAAATCGTCCCCAGATTCCTCATCACTAAAATCCTCAATCTGCATGTGTCTCGCTGCTCTAGGTGGACGCCCACCTCCATGACGGCCAAGGGAAACTCCCTCGAATCTATCTCGGTTGACAGGGGCAGGGGGGTTCACAGCAGGTGCGTTGGGATTGGGTTGCCGCCCCAACAGTTGCTGTAGTATGCCCTCCAACCTCTCCATCGCTTGTCGCTGCTCGTCAATTGCTGCCCATAGATCTGCATCGCCTTCCTTGCGACCAGCGTCGCAAGGGTTCACTCTTCCGGCTTCGTTGTTGGCCATCGAACAAGGCAAATCCTTCGCTCTGATACCACTTGACACAGAACGGAAGTAACAAGATTTACTAACGTAAATCTTGAAAACAAGAAAACGAAAATTCTCCAAGAACGAAATTTTATTCAATTCAATAATGACGGAAAAACGCCCAAAAGCCTTTAAATAGGCATTACAAGAAACCCTAAAAACATAGAAAAGGAAATTATTCCAAAAATAGCGAAAATCTAAAACGGGAAATACGAAATTGATCATTCGAGGCCCTAAACAAAGGAATTTGACTAAAATCACGAGATCTCGAGACGCCTCGAGTCTAACTTTTCGGGCCGTTTCCAATCAACCTGCCGAATTTCAGCCCATTCCGACACCGTCGCGACAAATGACTAAAATACCCTTGACACGATTTTTCTTTGCCAATTTTCTGTCCAACACTTCCTCAAACTCCAAAACTAGTTGTCCTACATCAATTACACATTTACAAATAAAATATTTTGAAAGTAAATTCAAAAGTTTTTCCCATTTTTAACCACCTATTCTCCAAAATCACTATTTAAAACATCGTTTTTACACAATAATGACCATCAAACATAGGTTAAATAAAAAAATATATATAAAGGAAAAATTGCACCAGGAGCCCTAAATCTTTTCCAAATTACAAATAAATCACAAATAAATACAATTGATAAAAAAATTAGGAAAAGAGAGAAAAAAATCTTCCTCCCCAACATTCCTCACCCAATTCCGTCCGTCACTCCAACCACCCAAGAGTCAAATTTTTTTTTTTATTTATAAAAGAACCGTTTTAATAGATTTCGAGTACAGTGTTCATTTTCATCCATATCACCATCCTTTGGGAAAGAATATGATCCATTTGAAATTTTAAAAGATTTGGAAGTATTACTGCAATCTTCGCTTCAATCTCTTATTTAGTTGTTTTGTTTTCTTTATTTAAAGGGATGACAGATTCATTATTTTACTCAGATTTTTACGAAAAAAATGGCGTAGGGACATGATTTGCAATTAAGTGAACTTGGGGTGTCTTGTGTTAAAATGTTGAGAAATTCTGAAAAGATTGGGGACGAAAAGTGCAAAAAATTCTAATTTTTTAACGTATTTTCCAATAAAATATTAAAAAAACAAGAACTTCCAAGTAGCAAGATAATATTTTATATACATTAAAAAAATGAAAATTATATCATTGCGTCCAGGTAATAAAGCTTTTACATCAATATTAATCAATGATTTGGGCATTGTTCATAACATAACATTTTTATTTTATCAATATATGTAGCACGACAAATATGCAAAAATAAAGTAAGATCCAATGCTTAAAAAATTGGATCCGGTATCAATTCGAAAAAGAGAAAGGGTCCAAGGTGAAAGAGTCTAACCGAGATCCATCCATTATTTTTTTAATATATATATATACATGGCCCAAAACTTCTGTAACTTTAATGACAACCTGGCCACATATGCAAATCCTATTATTTAACACATTTACCAGATTAAAAAAAACGTAGCATATGGTTATAATCTTGTGGGCAGCGCCTCATCTTCTCTGATCTCTACTCTCCCACATGTACAAATATATATACAGACATACAAATACTTATATGCAAATACATGTCCCAAGTCTGAGCATAAATATTAGTGTGTTTTCTACCTTTTTCTTTCACTACAATAAGATTTTAGATTCACTACGAGTTTTGGACGACCGGAGAAATGGTAGGAACGATCGGACATACGACATCCACAAAAAATTATTGTATTTATTTAGCTACTCATAATTTTTTTCTTTCAAAACACTTGACCCAATGAACCGTGAAAACTGTAATCGGTCACCGATTTTTCGATTAAATCGGATGGTTGCCTGAATATACACTAGTTGTTTCTCACCCGGTTTCACACATGTGACCAGACCAGATTTCAAGCCGATTCCCTATTTTTAGAACACTGGTAAAAACTAAGAACATAATAAATGTAAGAGAAAATTACACAGAAACATGAATTTTAAGTGTAAGTAAAATATATGGTATATTTTTACGTATCTTTATTTATTGGCTTGCTTACATTAGAATGATTTTTAATGTCGAAACATGGTCGAACAAAAAATATGTGCAACAGTGAAGTCCATAGACATGTTAGCCAATCAATGTTGACCAATTGGATGCTACGAGTTTGCAAAAGTCTGGCTGCGATTTTTTAGGGTTTCTAAAGCCTAAATAAGGTGCAACTCTTACTTACCTTAAAAGCAACATATTAAAAAATATTTACTTATCATTTTGGACAAAGTTGATTAGTTAAATAATTAAAAGAAGGAAAGAATATATTAGAAATTTTTTTCTTGATTCAACTATTGACCATATCAACAATATCTTGTGTGATTCTTACCATGTATAACGTTTTATTTCAGGTAAAAGATGTTCGGACCTTGTGAAAACCTTTATATAAGAAAAGATGGGCATTAAGGATCGGACAAGCTTTGAGAGAAATTTTTCATACACCCGACGAACCTACAGCTCAACGTTTAGAAGCATTCTGGCCTACTTCATTGAGTTCTAACTAGCAGAAGATTTAGTTCAATATCTTAAAGCAAAATCCGAACACACCCTGGTGTGACTATTATAATTTTATTCAAGAATTAGGCCACTTAGCGTAAGTTAGAATTGGTGAATGTTAATCCAAATGGTGGTTGTTGCCGAATACAATAGTGAAGTGGCAATAAAGTCAAGCCGGAGATTTGATTCCATTTCTCCAACAAGTCAAAAGGAATAAGAAAACGAGGGAGTTTTTATTTATTGGCTTGTGATTTTTTTAATTAATTTTGCAAAATTACTAAATCAAAACTATTGTATTTTTGCATCTTGATTAATGGATTAGTTGTCAACGTCATATTTGTGTTCTTTCTTACTTAATCCAATAATAGATCATTGTTTGCAAAACTTAAATTTGTTTCGTCACTTCAGTCAGAACTGTACGTAAAACTACCCGTTGGAAGTTCTGACTGACTGACATATTTAGAGATTAACGTACAATTGAGACAAATTGTTTAAATTAACCAGGTTTAGGTATTAATATTAAGTTCTCATTTCAATAATTATGTACAAACATTTTTCTTTCAAAAATCAGGTTTACCTCACCCCCATCAAATACACACATCCACACCATAACATAAAATAATCTAAGATCATCTCTCTATCTATGCTCTCACCCTAATCCCTCTCTCTATATATGGCTTCAACGACCTACTCTATCTTCCTACCCTATCTAAATTTGTCCGTTGCTTCCACCCACTCGAACGATCACCAGAAACCAACTCTATGACTACCCTCTACACCCCTCCCCAATTTACACAAACCGACATATCATTTCTTCCTCCCATATCACTGTTCCACCCTAACGCATTTCCACAATCGCGTATCACCGTTACCACCACTCCCACCATCACCATCGGGATACATACCAAGTTGTTGACAGCAAAACTCTAAGTCAAGACTTCTACATCTAAAGTTAAGCTAATGCTTCAGCCTCATATCTATCCCTTGTCTGTAAAGCCGAAATCAACCCAATGAGGCTTGCCTGTGCTTCAACCATGAGCTATTGCTTCAGTCTCATCTCTATCGCATTGCCATTGTCATCGACTGAACATGGAAATGATTAATTATTGTAGAGTAGACCTAGATAGATGGGATCGTTGTGATGGTGGGTTGGAGTTGGTGGTACACCGTAGCACATCTGTCTGGAATAGGGCGTCATGATAGAACGTTGCAAGTCGATGGTGGTAGTGGTGTATTGGAGGTCGTAATGGTGAATTTGAGGTACAAGTGAAGTCTAGGGGGTTGTGGATCAGGTTCAAATAGCAATAAAATTGGTAGCGCGATAGAGACGATGGTGGATTGTAGATTTGAGATGCGACGACGATTTGAGAATTATCCCGGGAGTGAAGTGAAGTGTGTGGGATGGGGTGAGTGAGGTGGGGTGGAGTGAGATGAAGTGCGTTTGTGACCATTTAATTGGATAATTGTGATCGATTAACTAAGTAATGTATGACTAATTTACGACTAAATTTGTAATTATGACTCACAAATTTTCGTTGTTGCTGTGATCCAATGTCATTGTGATCAATACGTAATCATGATAAAAAAATTGTGTTATTGTGATTGTGATCAGATTAATTAAATTATAGGTTACATGATTTTATTAGTGTTTACAAAATTAACAGCTTGATTTTTTAAAAGATTACATATGTCTTAAGATCCTTATAATTATGTAATTTTCACCAAATATAAATAGAGATACTACCATGCTATATACTAAATTAGGTTGCTAGCATTTTTAATCGGCGTCATACCAACATCCAAATTAAAAATTTTGCTAACATAGGTTTCAATTTTATTACTAGTCAAATATTTTTGTTCAATCTCTAATTGGGATTCATTTTTTTTTACTTAAAGATTTTACTTTTCATAGTTAAACATTTATTTTAACTACACATTTTGTAAAACTCATATATACTACACAAGTTAGCAGTTTTTTGCGTTATTCTTGGAGTAGTTTTGCTTAAATAATCTTTATTTTAGGTTTTTAATCATGAATTGTTGTTGGAAATATTGAAGAGGAGAAGGAGATGAAACTTGAACAAGATAGAAATGATAAAAATTTACGTATATGATACTAGAGGAGAAGGAGATGAAACTTGAACATGTATATGATACGCTGTCCTAAAAACGATATTTGCCTCCTCTAGTATACTTTAAGATTTTCGGGAAATAGTTTAGAGAATTTACATGACTTCAAGGAAGAAGCATTAAAGCACGATGATCCTTCCTAGTTGAACTTATTGAAAACTTGAAGAATGTTTGAATATGTATTAGAATGAAGAAAAATCAAGTGTAGACATAAATGATGAAATCTTACGTTGTTTTCATATGTTTGGAATTCGAAATCTATCACATATTTATAGATTTCTAACATTATACCACGAAAGGCTCCAAACATCCGTGAAAAGTTGAAAACTTTCCATCAAAAGGCACCAGAAATTCAAATGAAAAAGCAGCCCCCAATTTTGCCTTCATATTTTCATCGTTAATTCATTCACGTTTCAACCAAAAAAAAAAAAAAAAAAAAAAAGCCCAAATTTTGAACAACAAATAATTATATGACAATCCCCCACTTGTTAAATTTTTTTGCATATTCATACCTGGTAACACTGATGTATAAGGATTAGATATCTTCTGATTTGAATCTAACCCTAGTGTAAATCTAACAAAATATTATTGAAATTCTGGTAGCATGATAGGTTTGAACCAGTTATTCTTTGTGACAATACCAGTGAAATCACACACACGAGTGTTATGTTTTCACAAGTTCCTCAAACTCGCTTAGTGCTATTATGTCCTTGTATTTATCCTATTCGTTGAACTTTTACGAGAGAAACTCTAATTCTTTATTGAGGCGGCAACATCTCGAAATTCACATAGATAAAGTTCTTCCAATATTTTTGTTACTTTTAAGATATTTGTATTACATACTGTACTTTATTAAGAGTTTTATAAACTCATCCCTCTAATCTTAACAGCCGCACTATTTATCAAGGATATGGTTCTATAATAGGTTAATAGTGCCGAAACTTATCCACTTATCGAATGACTTATTATTACCCTTTGAACCTAGATATAGATAGGCGTGTCACCATTGGTGAACTTTTTATCAAGGAGTTTCAACCCTATCTTTTTGATGTTGATTTTACTAACTCTCTAGTAAGAGGTTTAGTAAATCGACCAGTTAAGTTCTCACAAAACTTAACATATGTAAGAGAAATTTCTCCATGCTTGATTAATTTTCTCACATACTATCTTAGACTCATATGTCTAAACATTTCATTATATACTTCACTACATTCTCGTGCTAAAGTGACTGAACTATCACACAAGATATGTAACGCCCCAAATTCTAGGAACTCGAAGCGTTACGAAAATCATTTTCTTCTTAGTTTGACATTTTTAATGTTAAACAAAATAAATTGTAAATAAGGAAGATTTTAGAGTTCGAAATATATTTGTCCATATAGACTTAGACAATTATGGTGAAACTTGATTTTGGAAAACATTCGAAAGAAGATCAGCAAATATAGCAACGGAAAGAAAAAAAATATGTTTGATCTAGCAAACGTTAACGAAAAATTATGAAATTTAATAGGGACTGAAACATTCACACATGTACAACATATAAAAATTTGGTCTCTCGACAATAATGTTTGAAGCACGAAAGTATAGCTCGACTATGCTGGACAGAGAATCCGAAACAGACCCAAAACAGTTTACTAAAATGGGCATAACTTTTTCTCTAGGTATTATTTTAAGGTAATTCCAAAGATCACAATTAGAAGACTCATAGAACTTTCAAACTCTATTGACTTCTCTCTAAAATATACACTATAGCCCAAGTTATGTCATCTTCAAAATAGGAGGACATAATCTGAAAATTCATTTCAGCAATATTTAAACTTCATGCATAGCCAGTCCAACATTTCTAACTAGTAGTTGACAAGAAATATATATAAGGATAGACGAAATAGAAAATTTAACATTTTAAATGTTTCATCAACGTGTTCACAAGAGGTTTACATGACTGAAAATATTATTAGAATTTAAGGAGTACGTCAAATCATCAAGCACTTGCCACCATGCCATCAACTAACTTGTAAATTTAGTAGGAATGAGTATCACAAGTAATACTCAGTAGGAAACACTTAAGTAAATAGATAAAAAAATTTTTTTTCTAGAATTGTAATCCTCGGTTATTTGTGTCACCGTCAATTTCTAGCGAATCGGTGATTAATGAGTTCGCTTACTCCCAAGTTTTGATAACCCGTTTCTTAATTTCTTAATCTCTTAATCTCGGGTTTAAATAACCACTTTCATAATCCCTTTATCTCTTATTTGAACCACCCAAAGGGTGCTCCCATCATAAGCAACACAATAACACATTAATGCAATTCGAAAACAAATAATTTTACTCTAATTACAAAAGTGTCGTAAGCAACATCCCTACCTTAAACACTTGGAGTTTGAATATCCTCTTGCGCTCAATAAAATACATCGCTCTCTTTACTTCTTCTTTCAGAAAACTTTCAAATTCAAGGTGCCTTAAGTCTATGGGAAAATGGGCTAATAACTTTATGTATAAGTGAAATAGTTGGGGAGAGAAAACGTGGCTTTTGGGGTTGTAGAAGATTGTTGTTTTGCTTATCAAACACAAAACGAAATTGAAAATTTGCAGCAACTAAAGTGGAGGAAAAAAAAACAATTGTAAATAGCATATTTAACTTTGTGCATATTTATGGTGGGTTATGAAAAATGTATAGGCACCCTTTTCATATGAATGGAAGTTTTGTTTATAATTACCATAATGGCATTAAGTGGTTATTAAAAAAAATCAAATGAAATGTCTGGTGAAGAAAATGAAAAGTTAGGTTGATGGAATATAAAAATAAATTAAAAAATAAATGGAGATGAATTAGGGGTCGTTTGGTACACCATAACCGGTTTATCTAATTTTTAAAATTGAAGTAATAAGCATGTATGCAAAAACTAATATAACATGTGTTGTCAACATAAAAATTTATCGTTTAACAGAAACTCAATACCTTACAAAATTTTTTTTAAAAAAAAGTACGAAAAACATTACTATCATGACCAAAACTTTAGTTTGAACTCTTAGACCAAAACTTTAGTTTGAACTCTTAGGAAAGGTCGTAGCGACTTAATAATATAAATCAGATTATTTTCGAGTTCTACAAGAAAATTTTATTTGAAAACGATATGAGATATATCTTTTTGGTCGCTACAAGATAGGTATTGAAAAAAAAATATCCTCTGCACCCAAAGGAATTTCATAAAAAAGATCCATTAGCCATTCAGCCTCTTTTCCTGTTTCGGCCAGTGCTACAAACTCAGACTCCATTGTTGAGTGTGTAATGCATGTTTGATTCTTAGACTTCCAAGAAACTACACCTCCTCCAACAGTAGACCCCCTAACCAGAAGTAGACTTGTTTTCTCCTACACTGGATATCCAACTAGCTTCGGTATGTCCTTCAAGAATAGTTGGGAACTTTGTATATTATAGTCTAAAGTTTTTTGTTTTCTTCAAGTAACCAAGAACATTCCCTATGGCCTTCCAATGTTCCGAACTTGGATTGCTAGTAAACCTAGTTAGTTTACTCACAACAAATGTAACATAAGGTCTTGTACATTGTACCGCGTACATAAGACTTCCGATTGTACTTGCATACGCAATTTGATCTATTGATTTTTCATTATTCTTTACTAACTTGATACTTGAATCCAACATGGTATTTGCATCTTTAATGTTCAAACGTTTGAACTTATTTATGACATTCCAAACATAATATGATTGGCTTAATGAATAACCTCCATTATCCTTCTTAACTTTGATACCAATAATAGTGTTTACTTGTTACACCCCATTTCCTACAAATCAAAAGTCAAGATTTTTATTTCAAAGTCAAGGTTCAACTAGTCAAAGTCATAGTCAAATAGGACCTATATGAAGCAAATTATTTCAGCTGGGGTTTATTTTGGCAATTGACAAATATTGAGGGTTTAAGTTGGATAAAATTGGAAGTTAGGGACTTATTTATTCAATTTTGGAAGTAAATGACTTAAAGTCATTTTGATTGATGGTTGAGGGACCTCTTTTGCAATTAATCCAATTGTTTGGCATTAAAAATTACTTTCCATCATTTTTCACACGGGTTAAATTCACTGGTGGCCACCCACTTTTGCCACCTATAGATGAAGAATTGCAGACAACATGGTACAAAACTCTTTTATTACCCCAAGATAGCCCCCACACCATACTAGATCGGATTGTGAATGAAGAATTAGACAATGTAGCGGATCAAATTCTAGAACATGAAGATGACACTAATAGTGCACCAATGGATCCTGATGTTTTACCTACACATACTTCAATTGGCGCTAGCCCAATTTCCACTTCCACTCATACTAATTATGTGACTAGAGAAGAGATGGAACAAATAATGAATACATATAAACAAGATATAATGTCAGATATATGCAACAATTTTACAACAAAGATTGCTGAAGAATCGAGAAAACAACAAGGCAGCTATGAAGCAATTCTCCAAAATCAAAGACAGTTATTTGAATAACACCAACAATGGGAACAAGAGCTCTACCAACAAATGAGATCTACTGTGGAAAATATTCCACGTATTTGTGATACTTTGTTCAGTACACACACTTCTCAAGAAGCACGCAAACAGGACACTCAATATCAAACACTTCTTGACCGCCAAAAAACACTTCTTTGAACAACAGCAACAACGAGAAGAAGAGCATTATCAAAGTATGCAACATCATATCGATGCCAGCTTTACTTCAGTCAAATCTTTTGTTACAGAAGAACATAACAATATACTGAACAAGCTATCTAAATGCAAGCCCAATATAGCTTCCTTTGATCAAGATATTTCTCTCCAAAACAATCCAATTTAGATTATCCAACATGCTTCGTCATCCCAAAAACTTTTTCCAATTCACCATTTGACAGAGGAAACTAGAAAAATGACAAATAAGGGCAAACGGAAAAAGACTGAAACTTTTGGTTATCTTTTGGAAGACTATCTCATGGAAAACTACAAAATAATAAAAGATTGGATAGCGCGCAATCGAAACAAGTAAGGAATCGACTTTTATTATATGAATTTTTATATTATAATTTACATGTATATTATTTCATACTAATTCAATTTATATTATGCAGTGTATATTGGCAAATTCATAATGATAATCTTTACACGAAAGAGACATTGAAAAATTTATTGGATCCAAAAAAAGATATCAGTAATGTGGTTAGTCGAATACAATTTAATACAATTCTCATCTTTATTCAATATATCTAACTTACATTTGTTCATTGTACCAGATCATCGATGTAGAATTAAAATTACTCAGGCAATTGATCAACGATAGTTGCATCCTTGTTCGTACAGAATATGCAATCATGGTTTTGCATTTGCAACAAAATGTGTTCGTCATAGCACATCGACAAGCACTCCACAACATACTCAACCTTCAACCATGTCTCATTTCAACAATTATGTAAATGGTGACCTGCCAATTGTTGGTCGTTCATGGTGTGGTGCAACTATTTATTAATTCCATATTCACATTCAGCCAACACTTGGTATCTCTATGCCATTAATTTCCGTGAGTGGACATTCCAATAGATTGCAGCAATAGTGAGCATGCACTAGATGATATCACGGCACATGCACGTATAGTGTATACATGTGTTGATAGATTATTATCATGTCCAAACTTTTGTTCGCTAGACCAGATCTGACAACCATACAAACAGGAAATTAACAATGGAGATCATACCTTATTTGTCTTGTGTGAACAACGAGTAAACATTCAAATACTATTTACCTATATTTGATTTCATTTTGCATCTATAGTACTTTTTCCATCTAACGAAAATAATTTTTTACAGGCCAAACTGCATATTATTGATGCTCAAATTTATAGAATGTTTTGTTTTAGACTACCCACTAGAGATAGTTGACCCAAAAAAGATAACTATATACAGACGAAAACTTGCAGTTGATATTTGTTTTAATAAGTATTTCTTGCACCCCTGATGATCGTCATATATTGAATAATTTAAAAGCAGGTACTTAAAATTTTTTTTCTTTTAATTACCTATACTATTTTTATGCTTTTGTTTATATAAAAGTTCATAAACTAAAGAAACTGTAGTCAGCACGTTATCTACTAATCTATGAACCTTATATTTATTCGTCTATATCTCGTCCAAACTGGTGCTGCTAAAGTAATAAATTCCTTTACCTAATTTGTAGGTTGCTGAGAAATTTCTATAGCCGTGACAATGCTTCAAGGACTTATGTTGCTACTAAAATAGTATTTATGAATCTATTGGAGCGATAGCACACTAACTTATTACAGATTAGAATGCAAATGAAGATAGATGTCCACTTATGTAAATAAACTGAAACTATAATTTCTAAATGTGTATTGATTTTATAGAAGACTTCATTTTTTTTGGCAACAAAAATACCTTTTTTTATTATGCATCATCTAATTGATCACAAATTTTATTACTATCATCTAATTGATCACATCTTCGTCAATTGTTGCCCATAGATCTGCATCGCCTTCCTTGCGACCAGTGTCGCAAGGGTTCACTCTTCCGGCTTCGTTGTTGGCCATCGAACAAGGCAAATCCTTCGCTCTGATACCACTTGACGCAGAACGGAAGTAACAAGATTTACTAACGTAAATCTTGAAAACAAGAAAACGAAAATTCTCCAAGAACGAAATTTTATTCAATTCAATAATGACGGAAAAACGCCCAAAAGCCTTTAAATAGGCATTACAAGAAACCCTAAAAACATAGAAAAGGAAATTATTCCAAAAATAGCGAAAATCTAAAACGGGAAATACGAAATTGATCATTCGAGGCCCTAAACAAAGGAATTTGGCTAAAATCACGAGATCTCGGGATGTCCCGAGTCTAACTTTTCGGGCCGTTTCCAATCAACTTGCCGAATTTCAGCCCATTCCGACACCGTCGCGACAAATGACTAAAATACCCTTGACACGATTTTTCTTTGCCAATTTTCTGTCCAGCACTTCCTCAAACTCCAAAGCTAGTTATCCTACATCAGTCTCTCCCACCTGTGAAGAACTCGACCCCGAGTTATATTTTGGATAGAGTGGAACATCATCACAAAACTCATAAAGATCAGCTACATTGAAAGTGCGAGAGATGTTCATATTAGCAGGCAAGTCGATCACATAGGCGTTGTCATTAATCTTCTTGATCACTTTGTACGGGCCATATTTTCTTGCCTTCAACTTGTTGTATGAACCAACCGGAAACCTCTCCTTACGCAGAAATACCATGACCTGATCTCCTTCAACAAATAATTTCCTACGCCTCTTGACATCTGCAGCAGCTTTATACTTCGCATTCTTCTCCTCCAATCGCAATTTTACCTCTGCCTGAACATCACGAACCAGCTCAGCCATGTTCTCAGCAGCCGTACTTGCTCCAGCAACCTTTGAAAGTTTTGCCAAGTCTAATGCATGTTTAGGAGGTTGCAAATATACCAAAGCAAAAGGAGATTTACCAATAGCAGTGTGAATTGCATTATTATATGCGAATTCTGCCTGAGCCAGTGCCACATCCCACTGCTTTGGTTTGTCCCCACAGATACTCCGAATCAGATTTCCCAGTATGCGGTTCAAGTTCTCAGTTTGGCCGTCAGTCTGGGGATGTGCAGTGCTACTGAACTTCAGCGTAGTATCCATCCGTCGCCACAAGGTAATCCAAAAATGGCTAAGGAACTTCGAATCCCTATCAGAAGTAATAGACTGTGGCACTCCATGCAAATGAACCACCTCACGAAAGAATAGCTGAGCCACATGAGAAACATCAGAAGTCTTTCGGCAAGGGATAAAATGCCCCATCTTAGAAAACCTGTCAATCACCACAAACACAGAATCGACCCCACGCTGAGTTCGTGGAAGCCCCAAAACAAAGTCCATTGATAAATCTTCCCATATGCCATTCGGTACAGGTAGAGGCATGTAGAGACCCGTATTCTGCGCTTGCCCTTTAGAAGTCTGACACACAAAACACTTACGAACAAAATTACCCACATCGCGTTTCAACCGAGGCCAGTAATACCGCTCAGCTACTCCACCGATAGTCTTGTCACGCCCCAGGTGACCACTCAAACCTCCACCATGTAACTCTCGAATCAGTTTCTCCCTCAAAGAGCTCCGAGGGACACACAGTTGATTACCATGAAACAGGTAGCCATCAACAACATGGAACTCCACCTCTGTTTGCTTCAAGACACATTTCTCCCATACCTTGGCGAAGTCTTCGTCATCAGTATACAATTCTTTCAGAAACTCGAACCCAACAATCTCTTGCTGCATAGTCACCAACAAACTCGTACGTCGACTCAATGCATCAGCTACTTTATTCAGAACCCCGGATTTATGCTTCAGAACGAAAGGAAATTTCTGCAAGTAGGTCGACCATCGAGCATGCATATTACTCAAACTCCTCTGACTATTGAGGTACTTTAGAGCCTGATGATCAGTATATAATATGAATTCCCTCTGAATCAGATAATGCTCCCAATGTTTTAGAGCACGAACAATGGCATAAAATTCCTGATCATAGGTACTCCACTTTCGCCGCGCATCACTGAGCTTTTCACTGAAGAATGCCACTGGTTTCTTCTCTTGGGAAAGAACTGCTCCAACCCCAACTCCACTAGCATCACATTCTACCTCAAATAATTTATCAAAACTGGGTAAGGCCAGAACATGAGTAGTGCACAACTTTTCTTTGATCACTGCAAAAGCCGTGTCCGCTGCTTCACCCCAATGAAACTTACCTTTCTTCAGACACTCTGTTATAGGTGCTACAATGCTACTGAAATCTCTAATAAATCGACGGTAAAACGTCGCCAACCCATGAAAACTCCTCACCTCTCCTACTGTCTTTGGTGTGGGCCACTCACGAATGGCTTTCACCTTCTCTTCATAAACCAATATTCCCTCTGAACTGACTACATACCCCCCGAAGATGTTCCATATGTTCGCTCTCACTCTGACTGTAAATCAATATATCGTCAAAATAAACGACAACATACTTTTCAATGAAAGGTCGTAATACCTAGTTCATAAGCCGCATAAATGTACTCGGTGCGTTGGATAGTCCGAAAGGCATCACCAACCACTCATAGAGTCCATCCTTCGTCTTGAAAGCTGTTTTCCATTCATCACCTGGTTTCACCCGAATCTGATGGTAGCCACTTCGCAAATCAATTTTGGAGAACAACTTCGAACCCTCCAACATATCCAGCATGTCATCCAACCGTGGAATGGGAAAGCTGTACCTGACTGTTATCTTGTTTATAGCGCGACTATCAACACACATCCGCCAACTCCCATCTTTCTTTGGAACCAGCAATGTGGGGACAGCGCATGGACTCATGCTCTCTCGAATAAACCCTTTTTTCATCAGCTCCTCTACTTTTTCCTGCAGAATCTGATTCTCCTTGGGACTCATCCGATAATGTGGCAAATTTGGTAAACTTGCTCCTGGAACCAGATCAATGTGGTGCTGAATGTCTCTCAATGGTGGAAGGTCATTTGGCAAGTCATTTGACACCAACACACTGAATTCAGCCAAAAGAGACTGTACCTTTTCGGGCACCACCTCCATCTTCTCTTCCTTTCCTTCTATCACTAGAGCTCGCACAACCACAACATGAACCTCCTGTGCTTCCTTAACCTCCAACTCTAAATCAGTTACTGAAGTTACTAAAGAAAGTAAGGACTGACCCCCTGTAGTAACCTTAGTTGAGATAGCTGATTTCTGTTTCGGGACCATTGCAATCTTTCTATCCTCCCAATTGAAAACATACACATTATCGCGCCCCCTATAGGTCACATCCACATCAAATTGCCAAGGACGCCCCAACAACACATGGCTAGCATCCATGTCGACTACATCGCAGACCACTTCATCTCTGTAGTGCTGACCAATTGAGATAGGGACTTTACACACTTCTGTCACGCTCACCTTAGGCCCTTTCTGGATCCATCCAATCACATAAGGTTTCGGGTGTTTTTCAACCCGCAACTTCAGATGCTCCACCAACCTTTTGGACACAAAATTCTCACAACTACCAATATCAACAATCAAATCGCAGACCTTACCTTGCACACTGCAACAAGCTTTAAAAATGTTATTTCTCTGAGAGAACTCCTCTACTTTGGTTGAGCACATGACACGCTGAACTACACAGTTTACAAGCTCTCCTTGCTCTTCTGCAATTTCTGCCCCGTCCAACAGTTCTTCCGATTCAGCCCCTTCTTCCACATACTGTTCATCTTCACCATCATCTCCAACACCCACGAAATTCACTGACCTCCTAGCCGGGCATTCATTCGAGCGATGGCCTGGCTGGCCACATCTATAACATTTAAAACCACCTGGTTTAGCATACGGGTTTGGCACTCGCGGGGCTTCCTTTGTAACTGTTGTTGGACGAATCCCAGCTTGGTTATTGTTGGGTCCAGCACTTCTTTGAACCTGATCTGCAATGTTCCTAGGTTGATTCTGCCCATCACTTGGTGAAAATCTGCCTCTATTCACACTTGTATAAGAAGACTCACCCAAGTCCCTCTTGTAATTGGAAAAACGATGGGGCGTTTTCTCCATTAACTCTGCCTTCAAAGCCATGTTATGCGCCTCATCCACTGTCCAAACCACCTGCAAACCAATCTTGTCTCGAACGGAAGGCTTCAATCCTCCCAAATATCTGGAAACCTGCTGTCCCTCAGTCTCATTCAGGTTGTTACGAACTGACTCGACCATTCCTCAGTATAATCTGCCACAGATTTGTTGCCCTGTACACAATTCTGAAAACTCTAGAAAATAAACTGCTCATAATCTGGAGGTAAAAATTTGTTCATCATAAGTTGTTTCATCCGCCTCCAAGATCGCACAGGGGTTTTGCCTTGGCGCCTCCTATCCATCTGCAATTTTTCCCACCAGACAGCAGCCCCGCTTCTCAGTTTATACGACACCAGTTTCACTTGCCGCTCTCCCACGACCTCAGAAAATTCGAAGAATCTCTCCACCTCAGAAATCCAATCCAAGAACTCTTCAATCTGTAATTTTCCATAGAACAACGGGATGTCTGCACGGATTCTATAATCAGGCTGGTTTCGGATCTGCTGATGGTTCCCTGGATAACCAGCAAAATCGTCCCCAGATTCCTCATCACTAAAATCCTCGATCTGCATGTGTCTCGCTGCTCTAGGTGGACGCCCACCTCCATGACGGCCAAGGGCAACTCCCTCGAATCCATCTCGGTTGACAGGGGCAGGGGGGTTCACAGCAGGTGCGTTGGGATTGGGTTGCCGCCCCAACAGTTTCTGTAGCATGCCCTCCAACCTCTCCATCGCTTGTCGCTGCTCGTCAATTGCTGCCCATAGATCTGCATCGCCTTCCTTGCGACCAGCGTCGCAAGGGTTCACTCTTCCGGCTTCGTTGTTGGCCATCGAACAAGGCAAATCCTTCGCTCTGATACCACTTGACGCAGAACGGAAGTAACGTAAATCTTGAAAACAAGAAAACGAAAATTCTCCAAGAACGAAATTTTATTCAATTCAATAATGACGGAAAAACGCCCAAAAGCCTTTAAATAGGCATTACAAGAAACCCTAAAAACATAGAGAAGGAAATTATTCCAAAAATAGCGAAAATCTAAAACGGGAAATACGAAATTGATCATTCGAGGCCCTAAACAAAGGAATTTGGCTAAAATCACGAGATCTCGGGATGTCCCGAGTCTAACTTTTCGGGCCGTTTCCAATCAACCTGCCGAATTTCAGCCCATTCCAACACCGTCGAGACAAATGACTAAAATACCCTTGACACGATTTTTCTTTGCCAATTTTCTGTCCAACACTTCCTCAAACATCAATTACACATTTACAAATAAAATATTTTGAAAGTAAATTCAAAAGTTTTTCCCATTTTTAACCACATATTCTCCAAAATCACTATTTAAAACATCGTTTTTACACAATAATGACCATCAAACATAGGTTAAATAAAAAAATATATAAAGGAAAAATTGCACCAGGAGCCCTAAATCTTTTCCAAATTACAAATAAATCACAAATAAATACAATTGATAAAAAAATTAGGAAAAGAGAGAAAAAAATCTTCCTCCCCAACATTCCTCACCCAATTCCGTCCGTCACTCCAACCACCCAAGAGTCAAATTTTTTTTTTTTATTTATAAAAGAACCGTTTTAATAGATTTCGAGTACAGTGTTCATTTTCATCCATATCACCATCCTTTGGGAAAGAATATGATCCATTTGAAATTTTAAAAGATTTGGAAGTATTACTGCAATCTTCGCTTCAATCTCTTATTTAGTTGTTTTGTTTTCTTTATTTAAAGGGATGACAGATTCATTATTTTACTCAGATTTTTACGAAAAAAATGGCGTAGGGACATGATTTGCAATTAAGTGAACTTGGGGTGTCTTGTGTTAAAATGTTGAGAAATTCTGAAAAGATTGGGGACGAAAAGTGCAAAAAATTCTAATTTTTTAACGTATTTTCCAATAAAATATTAAAAAAACAAGAACTTCCAAGTAGCAAGATAGTATTTTATATACATTAAAAAAATGAAAATTATATCATTGCGTCCAGGTAATAAAGCTTTTACATCAATATTAATCAATGATTTGGGCATTGTTCATAACATAACATTTTTATTTTATCAATATATGTAGCACGACAAATATGCAAAAATAAAGTAAGATCCAATGCTTAAAAAATTGGATCCGGTATCAATTCGAAAAAGAGAAAGGGTCCAAGGTGAAAGAGTCTAACCGAGATCCATCCATTATTTTTTTAATATATATATATACATGGCCCAAAACTTCTGTAACTTTAATGACAACCTGGCCACATATGCAAATCCTATTATTTAACACATTTACCAGATTAAAAAAAACGTAGCATATGGTTATAATCTTGTGGGCAGCGCCTCATCTTCTCTGATCTCTACTCTCCCACATGTACAAATATATATACAGACATACAAATACTTATATGCAAATACATGTCCCAAGTCTGAGCATAAATATTAGTGTGTTTTCTACCTTTTTCTTTCACTACAATAAGATTTTAGATTCACTACGAGTTTTGGACGACCGGAGAAATGGTAGGAACGATCGGACATACGACATCCACAAAAAATTATTGTATTTATTTAGCTACTCATAATTTTTTTCTTTCAAAACACTTGACCCAATGAACCGTGAAAACTGTAATCGGTCACCGATTTTTCGATTAAATCGGATGGTTGCCTGAATATACACTAGTTGTTTCTCACCCGGTTTCACACATGTGACCAGACCAGATTTCAAGCCGATTCCCTATTTTTAGAACACTGGTAAAAACTAAGAACATAATAAATGTAAGAGAAAATTACACAGAAACATGAATTTTAAGTGTAAGTAAAATATATGGTATATTTTTACGTATCTTTATTTATTGGCTTGCTTACATTAGAATGATTTTTAATGTCGAAACATGGTCGAACAAAAAATATGTGCAACAGTGAAGTCCATAGACATGTTAGCCAATCAATGTTGACCAATTGGATGCTACGAGTTTGCAAAAGTCTGGCTGCGATTTTTTAGGGTTTCTAAAGCCTAAATAAGGTGCAACTCTTACTTACCTTAAAAGCAACATATTAAAAAATATTTACTTATCATTTTGGACAAAGTTGATTAGTTAAATAATTAAAAGAAGGAAAGAATATATTAGAAATTTTTTTCTTGATTCAACTATTGACCATATCAACAATATCTTGTGTGATTCTTACCATGTATAACGTTTTATTTCAGGTAAAAGATGTTCGGACCTTGTGAAAACCTTTATATAAGAAAAGATGGGCATTAAGGATCGGACAAGCTTTGAGAGAAATTTTTCATACACCCGACGAACCTACAGATCAACGTTTAGAAGCATTCTGGCCTACTTTATTGAGTTCTAACTAGCAGAAGATTTAGTTCAATATCTTAAAGCAAAATCCGAACACACCCTGGTGTGACTATTATAATTTTATTCAAGAATTAGGCCACTTAGCGAAAGTTAGAATTGGTGAATGTTAATCCAAATGGTGGTTGTTGCCGAATACAATAGTGAAGTGGCAATAAAGTCAAGCCGGAGATTTGATTCCATTTCTCCAACAAGTCAAAAGGAATAAGAAAACGAGGGAGTTTTTATTTATTGGCTTGTGATTTTTTTAATTAATTTTGCAAAATTACTAAATCAAAACTATTGTATTTTTGCATCTTGATTAATGGATTAGTTGTCAACGTCATATTTGTGTTCTTTCTTACTTAATCCAATAATAGATCATTGTTTGCAAAACTTAAATTTGTTTAGTCACTTCAGTCAGAACTGTATGTAAAACTACCCGTTGGAAGTTCTGACTGACAGACATATTTAGCGATTAACGTACAATTGAGACAAATTGTTTAAATTAACCAGGTTTAGGTATTAATACTAAGTTCTCATTTCAATAATTATGTACAAACATTTTTCTTTCAAAAATCAGGTTTACCTCACCCCCATCAAATACACACATCCACACCATAACAAAAAATAATCTAAGATCATCTCTCTATCTATGCTCTCACCCTAATCCCTCTCTCTATATATGGCTTCAACGACCTACTCTATCTTCCTACCCTATCTAAATTTGTCCGTTGCTTCCACCCACTCGAACGATCACCAGAAACCAACTCTATGACTACCCTCTACACCCCTCCCCAATTTACACAAACCGACATATCATTTCTTCCTCCCATATCACTGTTCCACCCTAACGCATTTCCACAATCGCGTATCACCGTTACCACCACTCCCACCATCACCATCGGGATACATACCAAGTTGTTGACAGCAAAACTCTAAGTCAAGACTTCTACATCTAAAGTTAAGCTAATGCTTCAGCCTCATATCTATCCCTTGTCTGTAAAGCCGAAATCAACCCAATGAGGCTTGCCTGTGCTTCAACCATGAGCTATTGCTTCAGTCTCATCTCTATCGCATTGCCATTGTCATCGACTGAACATGGAAATGATTAATTATTGTAGAGTAGACCTAGATAGATGGGATCGTTGTGATGGTGGGTTGGAGTTGGTGGTACACGGCAACGCATCTGTCTGGAATAGGGCGTCATGATAGAACGTTGCAAGTCGATGGTGGTAGTGGTGCATTGGAGGTCGTAATGGTGAATTTTAGGTACAAGTGAAGTCTAGGGGTTGTGGATCAGGTTCAAATAGCAATAAAAGTGGTAGCGCGATAGAGACGACGATTTGAGAATTATCCCGGGAGTGAAGTGAAGTGTGTGGGATGGGATAGGATGGGGTGAGTGAGGTGGGGTGGAGTGGAGTGAGATGAAGTGCGTTTGTGACCATTTAATTGGATAATTGTGATCGATTAACTAAGTAATGTATGACTAATTTACAACTAAATTTGTAATTATGACTCACAAATTTTCGTTGTTGCTGTGATCCAATGTCATTGTGATCAATACGTAATCATGATAAAAAAAATTGTGTTATTGTGATTGTGACCAGATTAATTAAATTATAGGTTACATGATTTTATCTGTGTTTACAAAATTAACAGCTTGATTTTTTAAAAGATTACATAAGTTGGTTATTTTTTTAAAAGATTACATATGTCTTAAGATCCTTATAATTATGTAATTTTCCCCAAATATAAATAGAGATACTACCATGCTATATACTAAATTAGGTTGCTAGCATTTTTAATCGGCGTCATACCAAAATCCAAATTAAAAATTTTGATAACATAGGTTTCAATTTTATTACTAGTCAAATATTTTTGTTCAATCTCTAATTGGGATTCATTTTTTTTTTACTTAAAGATTTTACTTTTCATAGTTAAACATTTATTTTAACTACACATTTTGTAAAACTCATATATACTACACAAGTTAGCAATTTTTTGCGTTATTCTCGGAGTAGTTTTGCTTAAATAATCTTTATTTTAGGTTTTTAATCATGAATTGTTGTTGGAAATATTGAAGAGGAGAAGGAGATGAAACTTGAACAAGATAGAAATGATAAAAACTTATGTATATGATACTAGAGGAGAAGGAGATGAAACTTGAACATGTATATGATATGCTGTCCTAAAAATGATATTTGCCTCCTCTAGTATACTCTTAAGATTTTTAGGAAATAGTTTAGAGAATTTACATGCCTTCAAGGAAGAAGCATTAAAGCATGATGATCCTTCCTAGTTGAACTTATTGAAAACTTGAAGAATGTTTGAATATGTATTAGAATGAAGAAAAATCAAGTGTAGACATAAATGATGAAATCTTATGTTGTTTTCATATGTTTGGAATTCAAAATCTATCACATATTTATAGATTTCTAACATTATACCACGAAAGGCTCCAAACACTCGTGAAAAAGTTGAAAACTTTCCATCAGAAGGCACCATAAATTCAAATGAAAAAGCAGCCCCCAACGACTAAATTTTTTGAACTATGCGTACGCATGGTAAAAGCAATAAACGCTTCAATTTCTCGTAGGCATGGCCATTTAACACATGTCCATTTAGTCCATGCGTACACATGGTTAAGCAGAAACTACCCAATTTTGCCTTCATATTTTCATCATTTATTCATTCACGATTCAACAAAAAAAAAAAACCCAAATTTTGAACAACAAATAATTATATGACAATCCCCCACTTGTTAAAAATTTTCGCATATTCATACCTGGTAACACTGATGTATAAGGATTAGATATCTTTTGATTTGAATCTAACCCTAGTGTAAATCTAACAAAGTATTATTGAAATTCTGGTAGCATGATAGGTTTGAACTAGCTATTCCTTGTGACAATACCAGTGAAATCACACACACGAGTGTTATGTTTTCACAAGTTCCTCAAACTCGCTTAGTGCTATTATGTCCTTGTATTTATCCTATTCGTTGAACTTTTACGAGAGAAACTCTAATTCTCTATTGAGGCGGCACCATCTCGAAATTCACATAGATGAAGTTCTTCCAATATTTTTGTTACTTTTAGAGATATTTGTATTACATACTGTACTTTATTAAGAGTTTTATAAACTCATCCCTCTAATCGTAACAACCGCACTATTTATCAAGGATATGGTTCTATAATAGGTTAATAGTGCCGAAACTTATCCACTTATCGAACGACTTATTATTACCCTTTGAACCTAGATATAGATAGGGGTGTCACCATTGGTGAACTTTTTATCAAGGAGTTTCAACCCTATCTTTTTGATGTTGATTTTACTAACTCTCTAGTAAGAGGTTTAGTCAATTGATCAGTTAAGTTCTCACAAAACTTAACATATGTAAGAGAAATTACTCTATGCTTGATTAGTTTTCTCACATACTATCTTAGACTCATATGTCTAAACATTTCATTATATACTTCACTATATGCTCGTGCTAAAGTGATTGAACTATCACACAAGATATGTAACACCCCAAATTCTAGGAACTCAAAGCGTTACGAAAATCATTTTCTTCTTAGTTTGACATTTTTAATGTTAACCAAAATAAATTGTAAATAAGGAAGATTTTAGAGTTCGAAATATATTTGTCCATATAGACTTAGACAATTATGGTGAAACTTGATTTTGGAAAACATTCGAAAGAAGATCAGCAAATATAGCAGCGAAAAGAAAAAAATATGTTTGATCTAGCAAACGTTAACGAAAAATTATGAAATTTAACAGGGACTGAAACATTCACACATGTACAACATATAAAAATTTGGTCTCTTGACAATAATGTTTGAAGCACGAAAGTATAGCTCGACTATGTTGGACAGAGAATCCGAAACAGACCCAAAGCAGTTTACTAAAATGGGCATAACTTTTTCTCTAGGTATTATTTTAAGGTAATTCCAAAAATCACAATTAGAAGACTCATAGAAATTTCAAACTCTATTGACTTCTCTCTAAAATATGCACTATAGCCCAAGTTATGTCATTTTCAAAATAGGAGGATAGAATCTGAAAATTCATTTCAGCAATATTTAAACTTCATGCATAGTCAGTCCAACATTTCTAACTAGTAGCTGACATGAAATATATATAAGGATAGATGAAATAGAAAATTTAACATTTTAAATGTTTCATCAATGTGTTCACACAAGAGGTTTACATGACTGAAATTATTATTAGAATTTAAGGAGTACGTCAAATCATCAAGCACTTGCCACCATACCATCAACTAACTTGTAAATTTAGTAGGAATGAGTATCACAAGTAATACTTAGTAGGAAACACTTAAGTAAATAGATAAAAAAAAATATTTTCTAGAATTGCAATCCTCGATTATTTGTGTCACCGTCAATTTCTAGCGAACCGGTGATTAATGAGTTCGCTTACTCCCAGATTTTGATAACCCGTTTCTTAATCTCGGGTTTAAATAACCACTTTCATAATCCCTTTATCTCTTATTTGAACCACCCAAAGGGTGCTTCCATCATAAGCAACACAATAACACGTTAATGCAATTCGAAAACAAATAATTTTAATCTAATTACAAAAGTGTCGTAAGCAACATACCTACCTTAAACACTTGGAGTTTGAATATCCTCTTGCACTCAATAAAATACATCGTTCTCTTTACTTCTTCTTTCAGAAAACTTTCAAATTCAAGGTGCCTTAAGTCTATGGGAAAATGGACGAATAACTTTATGTATAAGTGAAATAGTTGGGGAGAGAAAACGTGGCTTTTGGGGTTGTAGAAGATTGTTGTTTTGCTTAAACACAAAACGAAATTGAAAATTTGCAGCAACTAAAGTGGAGGAAAAAAAAAACAATTGTAAATAGCATATTTAACTTTGTGCATAAATGGTGGGTTATGAAAAACGTATAGGCACCCTTTTCATATGAATGGAAGTTTTGTTTATAATTACCATAATGGCATTAAGTGGTTATTAAAAAAATTCAAATGAAATATCTAGTGAAGAAAATGAAAAGTTTGGTTGATGGAATATAAAAATAAATTAAAAAATAAATGGAGATGAATTAGGGTCGTTTGGTACACCAAAACCGGTTTATCTAGTTTTTAAAATTGAAGTACTAAGCATGTATGCAAAAACTAATATAACATGTGTTGTCAACATAAAAATTTATCGTTTAAGAGAAACTCAATACCTTACAAAAATTTAAAAAAAAAGTACGAAAAACATTACTATCATGACCAAAACTTTAGTTTGAACTCTTAGACCAAAACTTTAGTTTGAACTCTTAGGAAAGGTCGTAGCGACTTAATAATATAAATCAGATTATTTTCGAGTTCTACAAGAAAATTTTATTTGAAAACGATATGAGATATATCTTTTTGGTCGCTACAAGATAGGTATTGAAAAAAAAATATCCTCTGCACCCAAAGGAATTTCATAAAAAAGATCCATTAGCCATTCAGCCTCTTTTCCTGTTTCGGCCAGTGCTACAAACTCAGACTCCATTGTTGAGTGTGTAATGCATGTTTGATTCTTAGACTTCCAAGAAACTACACCTCCTCCAACAGTAGACCCCCTAACCAGAAGTAGACTTGTTTTCTCCTACACTGGATATCCAACTAGCTTCGGTATGTCCTTCAAGAATAGTTGGGAACTTTGTATATTATAGTCTAAAGTTTTTTGTTTTCTTCAAGTAACCAAGAACATTCCCTATGGCCTTCCAATGTTCCGAACTTGGATTGCTAGTAAACCTAGTTAGTTTACTCACAACAAATGTAACATAAGGTCTTGTACATTGTACCGCGTACATAAGACTTCCGATTGTACTTGCATACGCAATTTGATCTATTGATTTTTCATTATTCTTTACTAACTTGATACTTGAATCCAACAGGGTATTTGCATCTTTAATGTTCAAACGTTTGAACTTATTTATCACATTCCAAACATAATATGATTGGCTTAATGAATAACCTCCATTATCCTTCTTAACTTTGATACCAATAATAGTGTTTACTTGTTACACCCCATTTCCTACAAATCAAAAGTCAAGATTTTTATTTCAAAGTCAAGGTTCAACTAGTCAAAGTCATAGTCAAATAGGACCTATATGAAGCAAATTATTTCAGCTGGGGTTTATTTTGGCAATTGACAAATATTGAGGGTTTAAGTTGGATAAAATTGGAAGTTAGGGACTTATTTATTCAAGTTTAGAAGTAAATGACTTAAAGTCATTTTGATTGATGGTTGAGGGGACCTCTTTTGCAATTACTCCAATTGTTTGGCATTAAAAATCACTTTCCATCATTTTTCACACGGGTTAAATTCACCGGTGGCCACCCACTTTAAACTTGGTGTCCACAGACCATCCAACTTGATTTTGTTTTACCATGGTCATTCAATTTAATATAACGTTTCACTATGACCACCCAATTTCATATAACATGTCACCATAACCACTCAATTTCTTTTTACCATTTTTATTAATTTTAGAAGGGGTAAATGGTAAATTTTCATTATATATAAAAATAATTTTTAAAAAATAAAATAAAATACTTATTTTAAAAAGTTAATTAAAACAATAAAATAAACTAAAAACTTATTTTTTTTAAAAAAGGTTAGAAAAATAATTTAAAATAAAAACATATTTTAAAAAAAAAGTTAATTATGAAAATAAAAAAAATAATAAAAAGCTATTTTTAAAAAATAATTTTTTTAAAAATAAAATAAAATAAAATAAAACTTATTTTAAAATAAACCTTTTAAATTTGTTTTTTCAAAATAATTTTTATTTAATTTTTTAAAATTTCTTTCATATATATAATGCAAAGTTACCATTTTAGCCCTTCTAAAATTAATGAAAATGATAAAAAAAAGTTGAATGACCATGGTGAAATGTTATATGAAATAAGGTGGCCGTAGTGAAACGTTATATGAAATTAGATGGTTTCGGTGAAATAAAATCAATTTGAATGGCCATAGTGACATTAAATATAAAATTGAATGGCCATGATGAAACAAAATCAAGTTGGGTGGTCATGTGGACACTAAGTTTAAAGTTGGGTGGCCACTAGTGAATTTAACCCTTTTTCACACACAACAACAGAGAAAATAAAAAAGGAGAAGAAAACGGGAAAATAGAGGAAAAAGGAAAAGGGAGCAAGCTACCAACGAAATTAAGAGTTTGGGATCTCAATTTCTTCTTCTATTTTGAGGTATGGTAAAATTTTAGGGTTTTTAATTTATAGCTTATACTTGAAATTTATAATAAGGAAGGTGTTTATTTTAGGTATTTTGAGCTATTTATTCTAGTGGATTGGACGAAATGAGATTTGGACATATGAGGCTTAATCCGAAGGGAAAATTTAAATTTTTGATATTTTTCCTAGTGATTGTTATATGATATTAAGTTAAATTAGTTGAAAATAACTTATCTTGTCGAGTTCTTAGTTGCATGAATATTGAGATTATAAGAAAGGGGTTTTTTTTATAAGATGCATGTCTTTAGGGATGGCAAAAAAGCTCGTCGGCTCGGACGGCTCGGACTCGGCTCGGAAAAAGCTCGAGCTTGGCCCGGCTCGGGCTCGGTTACAACGAGCCAAGGCTCGGGCCGAGCCTCATTTTTTTTGTCAGGCTTTGCTCGGCTCGGCTCGGGCCAAAAAAAGCTCGGTACAAAAAAGCTCGAGTTGAGCCCGAGCTTTTTTCTTTAATTTATAATACGTATAAACCATACAAATTTTAAATTTTTTAAGTAAAAAATGTAGATTTGACATTAAAAAAAATAAAAAAACCGAGCCGGCCCAGGCTTGGCTCGGCTCGGCCCGCTAAGGCTCGGACCAAAAGCTCGGACCGAGCCTTATTTTTTTTGACCAGGCTCGGCTCGGCTAGGCTCGGGCCAAAAAAAGCTCGGAACAAAAAAGCTCAAGCCGAGCCCGGGCTTTTTTTTTTGGGCTCGGGCTCGGGCTCGGCTCGACTCGGCTCGTTGACATCCCTACATGTCTTTAGTAAAAAGAAATTTGAAACGAGGTAGTTAGCCAAATGAGATGAAAATATTAAATATTAGCTTATTGCTTGTTGAGGGGGGGTGTGTGTTTGAGAAATCCGTTGTAATTTTATATGGATGGAATTGAAGTGGTTTGGATGTGATTATTTCGGGAGGGGATTTGGACGTGAGAACAACATACCAGCCCTGTTGGTCCAACCTATATCTTTGAGTGGAAATGCTCGTCAATATAATCAGATTGATATCCATAGATCTACAAGCGAAAAAAACTTAAATATTTTTCAAGTATTGATAATTAATTATATTATTATACATTTTATGCAATTATGTGAATTATTTATCCAATTACATGATTAATGTGGAAATATTATTTCATTATGATCTGTGTGAAATTTTAAAGTTTGTATATGAATTATTTGTGAATTGGAATGTGAGACGTGATATTGAGATCAACCAGAAAAGTACCCATGATTATATATTTATTCTAGTTCACTAATGGGCCTTGGTCGTGTTCTATACTACACTGATGGGTCTTGACTGTGGATGAAGAGGTCTAACCGTGTACATATAGTTCATTGAGTGGATTTGGCCGTGTTCTAGTAATGATTATGAGAGGCCTTTGAGACCCACTTTCGTTCACGGAGGGGCCCAATGGCCGTGGTGAAAGTATTTAGCTCGACGAGCGAATTATTGATATTAGTCGGAGGGTACATTTTTGGTTGATTACGTGTGATGGGATGGGATGAGATGGTGATATGAATTTGAGTTGATGACTATATCATGATTATTAGATGATGATGATTATATCCTGATTATTAGATGATATTTTTCAGTGTTATGAGATGTATCACTTTTGATTATTATTATTATATGTTGTGATATTGTGGACTGTTAAATGATGTAAACTTAATGTAGATACAAATGTGTAAATAGAAAGATATAATTATTTTTGAACTTCTCCACTCACCGAGCTATTAGCTCATATATTTTTCCATAATTTTTCTTACAGGTAGTATTGATTCTTGGTAGCTTGAGGTGCCCGATGATTTCAGAGTCATAGCCACACAATATGATACATTTTGGTAGAGCACAAAATATTTATTTTGGGCCCATCGCACTATATTTTTCATAAACATTTGATTCTTGAGCATAATTTGTAGTAATTCATAGTCAGCTTTGGTGGTAGATCTGGAATCTAGTCAGCATCTACCATCTGCGCACGTTACGTTTCGGGTCCACTAGGGTGATCCAGGACGGGTCATGTCATTACTAGTCCAAGATCTTTCAATTTGAACATGGAAGATTGAAACATCTTCGTTTCTTTAATCCCTATTATGTTATTACTAATAATTAATATATTATCCACATAAAGACATACGAATCTAATAATATAATCATATAATTTGATATACAAACATTTATCAACCAAACTATGAGTAAAACATATGACATAATAGTAGTGTCAAACTTCTCATGTCATTTTTTAGTGCCTTGTTTCAAACCATATAAAAACTTGATTAGTTTGCATTCCTTATATTTATTTCCCGGTATAATAAATCCTTTCGATTGTTCCATATAGACCTCCTCTTTGAGATCTCTATTTAGGAATGTCTTCTTGACACCCATTTAATGAACATGTAAATCATAAATAGATGCTAATGCAAATAAAATCATTATTGAGGTTATCCTAGCCACGGGTGCATATGTGTCAAAGTAATATATTCATTCTTTTTGTCAATACTTTTTAACTACTAATCTAACTTTATAGGTATTGAGTGTTCCATCGAAATTATATTTCCTTCTAAACACCAATTTACAACCAATGGATTTAGAACCCTTTGGTAAATCAACTATTTTCCAAGTATTATTTGGTATAATAGAATTAATTTGATTATTTATTGCATCTTTCAAGAATATGCAATCTCTAGAAGACATTTCTTCCTTGTAGGTTTTAGAATCACTTTTGACTTGAAGAACAAAAGGAATTGTGCTTACAACATCTTTCATATCTCCCTCTACTAAGTATAAAGAAATAAGTTGAGAATCTATTCATCTGATCCTAGACTTTTTCTTTTCTAGTTCTTTTACTTTTTTGATGTTCACTTTCAACATCTCTTGTAGATGTGTCTTCTTGTAATTCTTTAGAAATCAGAATGTCTACATTAGTTTCATTTTGAGAATTTCTTATTACCAATACATTCTCGAAAAAGTCCACATCCCTTATTCTATTATAACATTGATTCTAAGTTTAATAACCTATAGACTTTGCTATTTAAAGCATATTCCACAAAGGCACATTTAATACTTCTAGGACCTAATTTAATTTTCTTAGGATCCTTGTTCTTGTTATAAGCAAAACACCATTTTCTTCCTTTCCATGTTTCATATGGAGAAACCTTATATTTTTTTCAAAAGAATCATATTTACTATATGATGAACACTAAGTTAGGATTCACCCCATAAGTTAAATGGTAATTCAAAGTTTAATAACATAGCATTTATTATTTCTAAGAATGTCCTATTCTTTGTTTCCATGTTCGTGGTACAGAGCATTGATATATTATTCAATTTTGTTCCCGAAACATATTAAATTCATTAGAAAAGTATTCTCCACCTCTATCACTTCTTAGAGTCTTTATTTTTCTTCCTTATTGATTTTCAACTTCCGTTTTATATACCTTAAATAAATTAAATGCTTCATCTTTATGTTTAAAAAGATAAAAATAAGTATATCTAGAACAATCATCAATGAATTTAATGAAATGTCTATTACCTCCTCTTGTTAGTATACCATTTGCTCACCATAGCGATAATCTAATCAACGGAATTCACTTGTCCTTCCTTCTTTTGTTGCTTTTTGTGCCTACAATCTCTTGCATAGTGGCCCAAATTTCCTCCAACATAGCAATGTCATTTGGACTTGGTTTTGAACTTCCTTTAATCATTGTTAGGACCAAGAGATTTTTCTTTCTTCTTGTACTTTTTGGAGTTATCCACATTATCCACGACGTTCATTTTTTTATGAGCAATCCCACTTGAAAGGATTCGGGAAGTTCAATTTTCATTGTTTTTAATTTGTGGACAGTGACTTGTAATTCATGCTTGAGGCAATAAAGGAATAGTATCTAACATTTTGAAATCAAGGTATTTAGATATAAAAAGTTTCTTGGTACCTTCTTCCTCGACCTTATATTTGTTTTCAAGTGCATCCTATATTTTCAATGCTGAAGTGGTGTTAGTGTAGAGATCATACAACCGATCCAAAAGAGCATTTAGGATGTGACCACGACATATCAATTCGTCATCTTGTCATTTGTTTCTCTTGGTACGAATTTCTTCTGTATCTTATTCAGTTGCATCATCACTTGGTCCCAAGTTTGGGTCAAGCACATAGTAGATTTTTAATGCTGTTAGAAGGAATTTGAGTTTATCTTGCCATTGTGAAGTTTGATCCACCAAACCTATCCAAGCGTACAAAATCTTGATTCATCAGCTTGATGGTAGCCAATGTGTTTCCGTCTCCATCGCAGTAAATGTAAAGTATTGTTTTTAGATTGTTATTGTTGGAAATATTGAAGAGGGGGAGAAGGAGATTAAACTTGAACAAGATAGAAATTATGAATGAAGCTCGGGCACGTATATGATATGATATCCTAAAAATGATATTTGCCTCATCTAGTATGCTTTTAGGATTTTCGACAAAATAATTTAAAGGATTTAGAAGCCTTTGAGAAAGAAGCATAAACGCACGATGATTCGAATCATAAAAGCACGATGATTCTTTCTAGTTGAACTTGTTGAAAACTTAAAGAAGGTTTGAATAGCCATTTAGCCTATGCATTGGCAGGGTTAACCAGAAACCACCCAATTTTGCTTCTCAATTTTCATCATTAATTCATTCACATTTCAGCCAAAAAAAAGGCCCAAATTTTGAACAACAAATAATTATATGACATAAATACGAGTTTTACAGTTCTGTAATGAATTCGTTCCTTTTTGTGAATCATCTTTTTTGATATGGATGAAAATGCACATGGCGAACAAGCATAGTTTTGAAAACTGTGATACTTCAAGTGGAGTAAAGCTTTTGAATGAAATCTATTCTTTCTAACCTATTGTTTTCTTGATTTTGAAAGAAACCTTTAGCTTTTATTTACTTTCAAGTGTAAAAACCTTATCCAATCCAAGTGTTTTAACACTTGGATATCATTAAAAAAAAACGCATGCAAAAGCCCAAATCTAAATTCTCCTAGGCAAAAACAACAATCCCCATATTAGAATCACTTGAAAAGCTAGAGTTACATGTTGTACAAGTAGATCTTCTATTCATCTCTTATCTCTCCACCTATCTATTATTTCTCTCTCAACAGATAGATACAAACGAAGTAATGCATAAACGATATACAATTCTTAATTTATTTGGAAAGTCTATTATTTCTATTAGAATACTTTAAACCTTCTTGTGACTTCGTAGAAAATCTAAGAATCGATCCATATAACCCATCTTGTATATCTTTATTCGAAAACATTTATCTCATATCTTTAACATTTTCCCTATAAACTTTACCTCCTCCTTCCACCATCACCAATCTCAGTGAGCAAGCAACTGTGTCTTCAGTAAATGATCCATCCAACCCATTTCTTTCTATCTCACATCCCAACTTCTTTTCCTCCAATAGGCTGGAAATCAATCCTTGGTTCGCCAAGAAAGGCAACAAGATACCCATTTCCCAAATTGCAAAGCCTCCACTACTGAGCACAACCCGGTGTCAAACAATTCAAAAAAAAGAAAGAAAAGAGAGGCTAGGGTTTCATTAATTCTGCATAATGAAAAATTGAATACAAAAAGATGATTTAACATAAATATATATAGGCTAAAACAAAGGCAACTAAAAAGACTATTATACTCTTAATAAATAATAAAATAAAATAATACTATATTTCTTAACATCTGGAATAACACAAGATTCCACCCACCGACTCATGGATCAGTACCTTAAGTTGATGAACCCAACTTGTACAAACCATCCCATATCATTTGATTCTTTACTTGAACCCTTCTGGAAATTGAGTCACCTCATTATCTGCTGCTCCTCGTTGCTTCTGTAAGGTCCAGATCACACACAATATAAGAATCAAATTGAGACTTTAAGCTAAACAGTAACAATAAAGTGCAGAAAATAAAGTCTGAACACAAGAATTGTTTTTGGCCTAAGCCCCGGAGGTTCGGCGACCACAACCAACGCCTACATCCCCCGTTGAGCATCCACAAAAGGAATATGCTCAGATGCACTAATCAGCCACAAAAATGGCAACCAAGGTTTACAGAGTACACAAGAAAGAGATATGGACTTATCTCTTAGTATTACAACAGTAGATAGCCCTGGATCCACACAGGAATCACCAAGAACACCTTCGAACACACACTCAGAAGAATCACTAAGAATCTCACAATATTCACACAGAATATTACAAACCGAAGGTAGATCTATCTATTACACAACTTTTAAATCAGAGATTTAAAGTAGAAAACCATGGCAGAAATCAGCCCCTTTCTCTTCTCTCCTTTTTCTCTCTTTTTCGAAGAAAACCCTAGATGATTCTAGAGAGCCAAGTGAAGAATGAATTGACCTCCCTTCAATCGTCTTTAGGCAGGTATATAGATAGGCTATCATCCAACGGTCAGTCACAAGCCACGCGTCAGTCATCAGAGGGAAATCGCTTCAAGTAAGAGAAGCGTGTTTTATCATAATGCGACTTCTCCAAAATGCTGGGAGCATATTAATGGGCCGGGTAAAGGAGTCCAACAATCTCCACCTTGCTACCAGATTTTGGACTGTTAGTGCATCCAGGAACATAGAATCCCTTTTTGTTTCATTCGCTCAAGTATTCACTGCAAGATCAAAGAGAGTCAACAGAAAGATACTTAAGGCAATTTAAAAATTTGTTTAAAGGTATCACTTTGGTTATCATATCAGAAGGTTATGCTGAGTAGAAATCTTTTCAATCTTTATAATGCCTTTTGCAATAACATCTCTAATGAAATGATATTTAACATCAATGTGTTTAGTTCTATCATGAAACATTGGGTTCTTACTAAGATGTATAGCACTTTGATTGTTAGAGAATAGAGCAGTTTGAGTATCAATAAAACCAAGTTCAGATAGAAGACCAGTTAACCACATTCCTTCTTTAATAGCATCAGTTGCAGAGATGTACTCTGCTTCAGTAGATGACAAAGCAACAATCTTTTGCAATTGAGATTTCCAACTAATGACAGTACCACATAAGGTATAGAAATAGGATGAAGTTGATTTCCTATTATCTCTATCACCAGCAAAATCTGAATCAGTATATCCTTTTAACAAAACACCATCTTTGTCAGGTTTAAACACTAAGCCTAAACCTGCAGTACCCTTTAGGTACCTCAGTAACCATTTCAAAGCATTCCAATGATCTTCACCAGGGTTACTCATGAATCTACTTAATATGCTTATGCAATGTGCAAGATCAGGTCTAGTGCAAATCATCAGATACATAACAGAACCTATAACATTAACATAGGGAATTTTAGACATTCTGGCATATTCTTCCTCAGTTTTAGGACAGCAGTCAGAAGACAGTTTATAGTGATTTGCAAGAGGTAAGGTCACAGGTTTGCAGTCAAACATATCAAACTTTTTCAGAACTTTAACCACATAATCATATTGGTTTAGGAACAACAAATTCATATCTTTATTTCTAACAATTTGCATGCCTAAAAGTTTCCTAGCTGCACCAAGATCTTTCATGTCAAACTCAGTTTTTAGCTTCAGTTTGATAGATTCAATTTCATTTTTGTCACTGCTGGCAAGCAACATATCATCAACATAAAGAACAAGGTATAAGGAATTTTTACCTCCACTACCTTTACAGTACATGCAAGTATCATACTGACTTCTTTTGAAGCCCAATTTTAAGACAAATGTATCAAATCTTTTGTACCACTGTCTGTGAGCTTGTTTAAGCCCATACAGTGATTTTTTCAACAGGCAAACCAATTTTTTTGGATTTCCTTTTTCATAGCCCATAGGCTGCCTCATGTAGATAGTTTCATCAAGTTCACCATACAGAAAAGCAGTTTTAACATCCAGTTGATCAAGTTCCCATTTAAAATGAGCAACTAGGGCAAGCAAGCATCTAATGGTAGTGTATTTAGCTACAGGAGAAAAGATTTCAGTGTAGTCTATACCCTCTTTTTGTGTGAAGCCTTTGGCAACCAATCTAGCCTTAAATCTTATTTTATCATTCCCACCTTCACCATGCTTGATTTTGTAAATCCACTTGCAATCTATAATTTTTTGCCCCTCAGGTTTATTAACCAGATCCCAAGTCTCATTTTTTAATAAGGAACTCATTTCTTCTTCCATGGCAAAACTCCAATTTTTACTTTCCTTACATGTTATGGCATCATGATAAGTGTTTGGTTCATTTTATAGATGTTCTTGAAAAGTAAACAAGGAGACAAAATCTTCATTGTCAAATCTAATGGAGGGTCTTATGACTCTTCTCTCTCTATCCCTTGTAAGTTGATACTCATCAAGAGGTAAAGGAAAAGGAACAGAATGGTCAGGGTCCTCAGGTTGATCAGATTCAGTGTCAGGTATGGCAGCAACATTTTGCTCAAGGTTATCAACAGTAGGTTCAGAATTATCCTGGTTATGACTAGATGACTCCACCTCAATTTGAATGTCCTCTTCAGTTAGTTTCTTATCTTTTCCTTCAAGACAGGGCATCAAAGATTCATTAAAAATGACATCCCTTTTAATTATCACTTTAAATCCTTTTTCAGATTTTACCCAGAGTCTGTACCCTTTAACATGTTCATCATATCCCAAGAACACACATTTCAGAGATCTAGGTTCAAGTTTCCCAATGTTCTGGTGAGCATATGCAGAACATCCAAAAACTTTCAAGTAAGAGTAATTTACAGAACAATTTGACCAAATAGCTTCAGGAACAGCAAAATTTAAAGCACTTGTGGGACTTCTATTAATCAGATAGGCTGCAGTTTTAACTGCTTCACCCCAAAACATTTTTGGCAAACCAGAGCTTAATAACATGCATCTAACTTTATTTAATAGAGTTATGTTCATCCTTTCAGCCATACCATTTTGTTGTGGAGTATAGGTAACTGTTCTGTGTCTAACAATACCATGTTCCTTACAAAAAGTGTTGAATTCAAAATTACAAAATTCTAATCCATTATCAGTTCTCAAAATTTTTATTTTCAAATCAGTTTGATTTTCCACCTGTGTTTTCCATTCCTTGAAAACAGAGAAAGTTTCATCTTTAGATTTTAACAAAAACACCCAAATTTTTCTTGAGAAATCATCAATGATAAGCAAGTAATATTTGAAACCAGATAGGGTAGACACAGAAGCAGGGCACCATAAGTCAGCATGCAAGTACTCAAGTCTTTGCTTAGTTTTATGTGTTCCAGTGGGAAAAGGAAGTTTTACTTGTTTCCCAATAATGCATTGTTCACAGGGATCCAAGTCACCAATGTTCTGTTTTCCAAAAGCACCTTTAGTTCTTAGGAAATTCAAACCCTTTTTACCAATATGACCAAGTCTTTCATGCCACAGTTTAGCCAAAGTAAAGTTTTCAGAAATAGCAGCAGCAGTCAGTCCCAACAAGGGTTTTGCTTTCAAGAAATATAAGCCATGTCTCTTAGGGGAAGAGATGATTAAGTCATTTTCCCTAAGAATATTGATATATCCTTTTCCCATATTAATGTTAAACTCCATTTCATCTAACATACCCAAGGACACTAAGTTCTTTTTTAAATCTGGGACAAATCTAGTTTCCTTTAACATCAAAACATTTCCATTTTCTAAAAGGAGTTTTACAGTCCCAATCCCACTTATTCTACAGGCATTGTTATTTCCCATTATAACTTGCCCTCCTTTTATATTGACAAAATCAACAAAACAGTTTTTGTTTGGGCACATATGAAAAGAACACCCTGAGTCAAGTATCCATTCATCACTTAGTTTCTTTCCAACACTTACAAGAACCAAGCCATTTTCATTTTTGGTTTTACTGTAGGCAAGGGCACTATTTCCTTCTTCAAAAGCTTTATCTTTTGAATCATTTTTCTTTTTAAAACAGTCTTTTGCAAAGTGACCAATTTTACCACAATAGTAACATTTTTTTGCCCTTAGCATTGCTTTTGATTTTATTCCTTTCTGTCCACCTTTTATTATCTTTAGAAAACTTGGGATGATTATTAGATTTACTTGAGAAATTTCCTCTTGTTAACAAACTCACTCCAGTGTGACTAGAACTTGACTCAGCCTTCATTTCTTGTGCCTTATTTCTCAAAGCATTTATTATAACATCAGTACTCAAGTCAGTTCTACCATATTCTAAGGCAACCTTAATGTCCTTGTATCTATCACTAATGGAGTTTAACAGAACCACAACCAATTGATCTTTTGAAAGCTTTTCATCACAGTTGGCTAGGTCTTGGGTAATTTTAGTAAATCTACTCAAGTTTTCTTCCAAGTCAATAGAATGATCCATTTTAAAAGAAAAGAATTGTTTTAAAAGAAAACACTTGTTGGGAATAGTTTTAGTCAGATATGTGGCTTGAAGCTTGGTCCACAACTCTGCTGTAGTTTTAGTTTCACCTATACTTCTTATCACATTTTCAATCAGGTATAAGAAAATAGTGCTCCAAGCAACTTCTTCAAGTTCAGTTTTCTTAGCAGGACTAATATCAGCAGGCCAAGTTTCATCAATAGCTTTAACACATCTCATTTGCATCAAGATAGCTTTCATTTTTTGACTCCACATGTTAAAATCAATTTTTCCATCAAATTGACTGACTTCAAACTTAGCAGATGCCATGAGTGAAGAGAACAAATCAGATACTCAATCAGACAGCACACAGAGTGCACAGAAGACAGGCAATCAGATAAGTCACAGGTAGCCAATCACAGAGGTACACACAGTACAACAAGATTTGCTCACAGAAAGCTATCAGTTAGAGTAAGCATGCCCAGATATTATGATGATAGAGATCACATTCAATGTTTCAATGATCACTCCAACAAGATTCTCCAAGAACACACCCGTACTTGATTTATCTCAGATTCCAAGAGCCTCGCAGGAGCTCCGGGACAAAGATTAGTCTCAATGGGGTTTCAACGGTGAACGGAAAATCAAGGGTATGATCAAGAAACACAAATTTTTAAAGTAAACAGTTTAAAGAAAAATTAATAGATCTCACCAAGCGAGTTTATATTTAAAACTCGATCCTCTGTTAATGTTCTCAAGAGCAGATTCAAGAAACCTTCAAGATCTGAAGTGAATCCGCCTCCTTCTCACAAGATCCAGGCAGCTCGTCCCTTCAGTCTAGGCTCTGATACCACTGTAAGGTCCAGACCACACACAATATAAGAATCAAATTGAGACTTTAAGCTAAACAGTAACAATAAAGTGCAGAAAATAAAGTCTGAACACAAGAATTGTTTTTGGCCTAAGCCCCGGAGGTTCGGCGACCACAACCAACGCCTACATCCCCCGTTGAGCATCCACAAAAGGAATATGCTCAGATGCACTAATCAGCCACAAAAATGGCAACCAAGGTTTACAGAGTACACAAGAAAGAGATGGACTTATCTCTTAGTATTACAACAGTAGCTAGCCCTGGATCCACACATGAATCACCAAGAACACCTTCGAACACACACTCAGAAGAATCACTAAGAATCTCACAATATTCACACAGAATATTACAAACCGAAGGTAGATCTATCTATTACACAACTTTTAAATCAGAGATTTAAAGTAGAAAACCATGGCAGAAATCAGCCCCTTTCTCTTCTCTCATTTTTCTCTCTTTTTCGAAGAAAACCCTAGATGATTCTAGAGAGCCAAGTGAAGAATGAATCGACTGCCCTTCAATCGTCTTTAGGCAGGTATATAGATAGGCTATCATCCAACGGTCAGTCACAAGCCACGCGTCAGTCATCAAAGGGAAATCGCTTCAAGTAAGAGAAGCGTGTTTTATCATAATGCGACTTCTCCAAAATGCTGGGAGCATATTAATGGGCTGGGTAAAGGAGTCCAACAAGGCTGTTAAACCACCATAGTTTTCACAGCTACACTTGGTATAAGGGAAACTGTAATTACTATGGTTTTCCCTCAACCCTCTCAGGCGCATTGCGAAGACAACTCATTGATTGAACAAAATAAAGTTCTTCGAGACCCCGTGCCTTAGGAAGATTCACTCTTCCTGAGAAACATCATGTCTTCTATTTCTGTTATACGACTTTAAGCTTCAGATTAAGGCCCCCCAGAAAATTTGACCAGGGGAATGAGTCTTTGTTTCTCGCATGCCATATTCCTAGCCTCTAGCTTCTGACCCTTTGATGATTCTCAATCTCTTACAGGATGAAATGAACATACTGCATAAAGAATAAGCAAGAAAATCAGTATACAGGTCATGCTTATATGTGACAGAGAGAAGAGGAATGGAACTCACTCCGGAACATCCCCAACAAGCATTGAGTCACCTTCTTTATCTTCATACTAGTTTTTTGTCCGTGCGATGCACGGACTAAGTTATTTTGAAGGTAATGTTAGTGTGTAAAATATGTTAAATTATCGTTAAATATATCTTGAACGTTAGATATGGGTAAATTTGCAATTAATGTAAACTAAATAAATTTTATTTGAAGGTGAAGATTATCTTGATCAATCAAGTTTAATTTTCAAGAAAAGTTGGGTGTTGCTCTGTGTGTCACAGAACATTTGCTCCAAAACTAAAACTGAAAAAACCAAAAGCCTTGCCCGATGGAGATAGTTTTGCCACTTCATTGAGAAAAGAAATAATTTATTTGTTGTTTGGGAAGTGGCAAAATACATACATTGTAATTAAGTTGGTATGTAGATATTTCTTTTAAATAAGTCGGGCAAAGTTTTTAAATAAGTCGGCAATTAATTAATGTGGATGAAATGGAGAGAAAAGTAGGGATAAAATGGGAAATGAAATACGTCCTGAATGAATAGTAATCAACAGATTCCCTCTTTTAATAGAAGAGGGATGTAGCCATGTAGGTGCATATTCTGACCTTTGTAGCTTTCGCTCTCTGAATAATCCCCTGATGAGATAAAAACGAGACCACGCCAACGTTAGAATGACCACATTCATCTGGGGAATTCAAAATTACAAGATACTATTACTTGAATAATCATTTAAAAATAATAAAAAATATTCTTATGGTAAATTTGAACATTATTTCCAAAACCTCGAGGAGCTCTGGATATCCATTGTAAACATTCAGATCAACCTTTCTAAGTTAAGGGGCTCCATCCATGCTTACTTTCACATAAATCCCAGTTTCAATTTCTGTCTTCTTCATCTGGAGATTATTCTTCCCAAAGGACCGAGCTGGTGGCCACACTACTATCTGTGCCCTGCCATCTGAAACCAACCAAACGAGTTAGTCACTAACACAAAATTTACCTTTTTATATTTCTCAGTATAAACAAATTTTCAAATATCCTGAAGAAAAGGTTAAGGCACTGGCTTACTTGGATGCTGGTACAGTTTCTTGTTTGGCATCATAATTGCCCTTGGATCCACGGTCTTGAATCAACTCAGACAAGGCTCGCTTGTTATGCTTAGTATTGGAAACTATGTCTTTCTTAGATTCATGTGTCCCTGGCAATCCCAATTTGAGGTCAGTTGCCTTGAGATTCAGGTCATATTCAAAAGCCATAACAACTTTCATTTTCCCAAATCCTTAGTGAATAGCTGAATCAAACTGAACCTTTTCAGAATTTCTAGGGAGATGTCAGTGTATAATAAGTAATGTTATTCATCCCCACTGGAATTACAAACACAATCTAGATGACGTTAATGTAACATTAAATGATAGGTGAAGTAATTTAATTTCACCTTTCATTTAGAGGGTGTTTGGTAGAGATTAAAATCGGATTAAAATTGAAAAACTAGCCGTTATTGTTGACTTTTATTAGACGAGTGAGACTCAACAACGGCCATATTTTCAATTTTAATCTGATTAGTAGCCATACCAAACAGACTCTTAATCTATCATTTAGAGCCACGTAGACTGTATTTGGGGATAAATAATATTACTCAAAGATGTGAGAAGAAATGTTGTTGCTGTTATGGGCTTAATAGTTAAAGATTTGAAATGATTTGAAATGTACATTATTGGGACGAGAGAGGGACAAGCTCAGCAGTCCGTGTGGAAGAATTATTTATTTATTTATTTCTTTTTTTTGGGGTTGGGGTTGGGGTTGGGGTTGAGGTGTGGAAGAGAAAATAATGGAGATGCCTACTATGTGAATGGAAGGGTCCACATGGATGTTGGGTATGGGAATAGCATGTCCCAAGTCGCCAAATATTAATTAACTACAGTATGGTGGATTTTATATGTTCAAATATAGTATGTCGAGAATACACGGTATACATATTTTCAGAGTAATGCTATATCATCACCAGTTTAGGTGACAGTGATTTCATTGATTTATTGTACAATGCATGGGTGTATTATTACAGTGACAGTTGATGATCACAATTAATGATAAATAAAATTGTTCATATTTTTATTTTCTTTTGACACTAGAAAAAGGTTCTATTTAAATTTCTTGCCAAGACACTTAGTAGTATAAATTTTGAATAGCCAAAAACTTATTTCCATAGAAATATAAGCAAAGATAATATGAGAAAAATCTACTTGTTTATCAATTAAAGAGATGTTTAGGTTGGTTTCCCATTAAAATTATGCTAAACTATGGGTAAATTTTATTTTTGATAACTGAACTTTTAGTGAAATCTCAATTGGTTCACCTAACTTTAATTTGTGGCAATTAAATCATTGAACTTCAATACAACATTAGTTGGTCTTTAACGGGCATTACTAAACTTAATGTCACGATCCTACGCGAACTTCAAAAAATGACACAATACGACGTGTCTTCTATTTCATGTAAATAGATGTCAACTAATTGTTTGTAAAATTTAAAATTATATTGGGATGTAAATCGAAAGTAACTTATCGAGTGAAACATAGTCATAGCTCTATTCATTGACGATTTAAATATTTTATAGCGACGTGATTTGATGCCCTATTTACCAAGAAGTGAAATTTAGAGGGTCGAAATATCAAGTTTAACAACATTCTAACGAAGAATCCACATTGTCTTTGTTTGAATTAAAGTACGTATCCTGATTTTGGGGATCTGTTAACAAGCATTTCATATTTTTTTAGTACCTATTGTCGTTCACCCAAGACATCGAATCCTATAAGTTATGTACCAAAAATATTAATCAGATTAAGGAATACTAATGACAAGGTCCAAATACTCGATTTTTTTACTTACACATCTTATATTATACTCACCGTCTCATTTATATATGCTCACTTTCCTTATTTTCTTGTCCCAATTATATAGTCTCATTTCTTTATTAAGAATGTTTTGTTTTGTTCGTTAACTAATATACCCTTATTCCTTACTACTTCCAATAATAATTTACTACTAATTATTGATAATTAAATGATGGTAAATTAGGAAAGTTTTTGTCTAAAATTGCTTTTCCAATAACATTAAGGCCTTATCTGGTATTGATATTGCTTCTTCATTTTTGTAATTTTTTTACCGTTAGCTATGGTAGGAGGGTCCTCATCACTCACACACGGCCAAACATTGCGGCTTGAACACGGTCAAACGACTGGAATTCTGCTTTTCAATTGTTGGAATTCTGCTTTTAAGCAGAAACAGACATCTCATAAATAAGATTTCTTAATCCGCGTGAAAACAAAATAAGCTCATATAAATGGGACGGAGAGAGTATATCAGATAGCTCAAATTAAATGTCCGACGAACGAAAAAGGGTATAAAATCAACGGTACAAGGAATATGAAATAGCAAAGAGAGTGAGTTCATAGATCACATTGTTACTTCTCGAGGTATAGAGCAATTCAAATATTATCATTTGAGAGTGAAAAAAAAAAAAATTATGGGAAACCAAAAGCATTTCAATTTGTATATTGATAATTTGACAATTACATACCAAGATTACTTGCAATTCTATTTATTATTTGCATATCATCAAATTTCTTGCAACAAAATTTGCCTTTTTATTATTATTATTATTATTTTATTTTTTTTATGACTTCAAAATTCTCATATGCTCCAATAAGCTCTTCCCATCAAGCTTGCTTGTAATAACCAACCTTAGATACTCCTCATGGCCTAATGTCTTGTATTTTTCTCCCTTCTTTTCCACAAGATCATGCAACGGACCAATTTCCGTCGTAATATTTGGACTATGAAATGCAGCAATCGAAAGTCGTTCCTTCTCAAAGTCGACGACAGCTCTATGCTCAATGCTACTATATTCTCCATTACTCATTATCTGCATTCAAGTCAAATAATTGAGAATCTATTAGTCCTTTTACACCAACTATAATTGTAACACTAAAAAAGACGTGTTTAATAGGTTAGAGTTAGACAGCACGTTACCTCCATGATATCACCAACATTGATGATGATGGCTCCTGGAACTGGTTTAATCGGTACCCATTGTCTATCTTTCTTAATTTGTAAACCTTGAACTTCATTGACTTGTATCAATAGTGTTAATCCTGTGGCATCAGAGTGTGGAGTGAGGCCAATAACCTTGTCAGCACGTACACAAGGTGGATAATAATTCATTCTTATTCCTTGATTGCAATCTTTATATGCCGCGGTGAGTTTTTCTGGGTCGATTCCGAGATTTATAGCCATCAACGTGAATAACTTTATTGCAATTTTTTGCAGCTCCATCGAGTATTTCTCCAAAGTGGATCTGGTATGCACGCCACAGGACAGGCAAGCATTAGTCATTAGGAAACAGAATTTGAACTTGAAGGGTTTTAATCATCTATTCTCATGTATTGCAAATAGTCAAGACATTGAGGAATATTGAGAGAGAAAATTATGATTTTCGGCTGCCAAAACACGAACCTGAAAGAGGCAGGAGTTTTGGGCCAGAATCTCATGTTTCTTTGAGAGACTGGTAGAGGAAGAAGAAAGAGCATGTCGCCCCAGTCGAGTTTTTGATCTTCTGATACGACGAATGCCTGCCCATAGCCTTCAATGTTATTTGGAGTCTGTTCATAGGCCATCTTCTCTTCCAGGGGAAGTTTAAAGAATTCTGAGGTGACCACCTTCATTTCTTCAATAGCCTCGGATGCCCCATGATTAATCAACTACACGTAGTAAATATAAATGTCACGTTCAATATGCTCGATTAGACAGCAGTACTGGACTACGATCAAAGAAAAATAAGTTAAAATGTCGTCTAGTATGAATGTTACCTGAAAGAATCCCCATTCTTTGCAAGCAATATGAAGTTTCAACAACTCCCGATCATACACTGCAGATATTTCAGTATCTAGCTTGCTCATGTCAATCATTGGAATCTGCAAGGATTCATCGAAAGAAACTTTTTCGGTATTGAGTTCTGGTCGAATGTAGCGAAGTGGGATGTCATTTGAGCTGTGGGAAGATAGTTGTTGTACATTCTCAACAGGGAGTGAACCACCATATTCCATTGCACTAGCCACCTCAGTTTCCATTGCTCAATACCAGCGTCTAATTTACTGTCCCCTTTTCTTCTCGTATTTGTTTCCTCAGCCTCAGATTGTAGTGTTGGCATTTGTGTGCCTTGGAATTATCGATTTCCTGCCGTCTGAAGGAGAAGGCGCCAATTGAATAAGGACAATTAGATGGTATCCAAAAAACTTGCCATTAGTTATTTTTTTTTTTCAACTTTTGTCGAAGTAGTGTTGTCCCATTTTGTCTTGGTTGATTCTAGTCTCAAGATAGGACTCGTTCCATGCCACATAGATTGAGGCTAACTATTTATTGCCAAATTCATAGATACTTGAACTAAAAGTGACAACTTTAGTTAAAATCGATCATAACCAATTATAAATAACTCTCAAAAGAATTAAATTCTTAAAAGTACATGTGGTTGATGATTCTTAATGTTAGATGATCGTTTGATTTCCCGCAAGTGAATGAGATCGTGAATAAGTAATAAAGTGATGAATAGAGTGTCGAACCTACAAGGACTACGTATTTGATCGAGTTAAAATTAATTGCAACTTTAATCGAATAACAAATAGATTTTGTGATTTGTTCTATACTAATACCTAAATTATAAATCAAACTAAAGAAAATAAGTAAATGTGTTTTTCAAACCGTGAGATGCATTACTTAGATATCGAATCCCCCTTATTATTCTATTTTTTAGTGTAACAATTAAATTGATAAATTTGAAATCATTCATGTTGGTCAATGTTCCTAATTTAATTGAAAGCCTCTCTCGATAGCGATTAAATCTATTCCTCTCATGTGACCCTTCTATCTCTCGATGAAAGATGCAAATATGATAAATACATTAACAAGTACTTGAACATCTATTGAAATCATACAAAGCATATATGTATATCTCTATTTTCTATCGAACCTTACAATGTTTATTATAATATGCTTAAATCCTATTGTCTCTCTCGATAACAATAAGATTCACTAACTATTCAATTGGTGGCCAATCAATTGAAAAGAACAATAAAAACGATAATAAACATCCACAAATCAAATCAAATTAAAGTCAAAATAATTAATTAAGGATTGAAAATATCATAACAAGAGTTCATCTCATCTTAGCAATGTATAAATTTAGCCTAACATATTGAAATTACAAGAAATCATAAATAAGTGAAAAGATATAACTCAGTTTTGATAAATTGAGAAGATGAAGATGAATCTTAAAATCTTGAATCTCTTCAATGGTTTCTTGATAAATCTCCACTTGCACCTTCTCTTCTTTGCCCAAAAATTAGATTTGAATCTTCACTTGATTGGATTCTTACAAATTTCCTTCAATCCTCTCACAAAGATTATGAATTCTCATTCTCTAATGATATTAATTGATGAATATTGGAGTATAATATGTACATGAGAGCTCTCCCATACGTATTATGCTGTTCTCTATTTGTAGGAGTCGAAAATTGGTTGAGAATCACGTCCAATTTGGTTTCCAAAAGAGTTCTAATTGAATAAGGAAAGTTGTCTTCGCGCGCGGATTTTTTGGTCTCTCCACAGCAGTCAGTATTTTGATCATAGCTTTCTCTTCCGATATCCGATTGATGAGATTCCAAGTGCGTTGTAAAGATAACTCAAATAGATATAACTTTGATAGAAATATGATTTTTCCAATTCAGACGTCTACTATGCCAAAAATCGGTTTCAATCTTCGACTAGAAATCTGGAATATAACTAGTGCGATTGAAAATTGATGTTTATCATATTCCATTCCTTTCTGAATTCTAATTCCATCCAATTGTCTCATAAAAATTTTTCAAGTATCATCTTTTGGTTCGAATCAACTATTGAGTATTTGCAATTTGGTCCCCTGACTTTGGATTTTGCCATTTTCACCATTTTTTGCTTCTTTCTTCAATTCATTTTCCATTCAAAGAGTTTTACCTATATAACATATGATACAACAATTTAGAATATATTTTTATCAAAAGAAGAATCAAATATTGTTATTTTAGATCTCGAATAAGTGTATAAAATATACTTATCATTAGATTCGACAAATAATGCTTAAATGAGTGATTTCCTACTCAAATTAAACTAGAATCATCTTTTTTTCCTAGCCTATGCCGTATAACATGATGATCGAAAATATTGCTCGTATTTTGTAAGCTATTGGGTCAAACTCTAGGCCCGTGTTTGGTGTGGATTAAAATTAATTTTTTAGTAAATTTTGATTAAAAAAAAAATAATGAAATTTATAATTGAAATTGGACCCCTTAAAATATATGGTTGAATTCATTTATTGATTTCGACTTTTATTAAAATCTAAATTTTAGTTTCCACCGAACATGGATTAGATTAGTCAGCTCGGACCCTTCCCAGGATCAAAACGACTAGAAATTGACATTTCTAGCTTGCAATTTAGTCCTGAACTATTTTGAAATTTCAACAATCTATTTCTTTGCAATTCATGATCATATTTTGACCAATGAAAAACATATTTTAATTATTTGCACTTCGGTCCCTCAAAACTGAAAATTTAAAAATTAACACCATAATTTTCAAAAGGATGAGCATTTTGTAGGCCAAGCTGCCTGCTTTGCAGGCTCCAACAGACTTTTAAAAGAAAATTTTATTACTTTTTCCACAATCTCCAACCCAATCGAGAAAATCTATATTTATTTCCTTGTGCATAGCTAATAAATTTGTCATGACTAAAGGAATAAACATGTTTGATGCAGAAGAGATGCTACAGAAATTCGTCGAAAGATTTGTCACAAATATAATGTGGGATAAGCACTATACTGAGTGCAAAAAGTAACGAGTGCTGCACAGTTAATTAAGAATACTCTTTCGACTGAAAGCATGCAACTTAACATTTGTAATATGTATACATAATCAGTTATTTAAACAGGCTTCTCCAAATTGCCTGCCATGGATCATCAGCCCGAGCTTCATGTATGGATCGAGCTGCTCCTCGAATCAATATCTACACAACAGAAAGAAAATATGAAGTGTTTCTGTCTTGTTTTGAACCCACAATGACTAGAAATATTGCTTACCTGATCCATAAGCATCTCCATTTGATATGCTCTGAGGTGCAACAAATGACTGATGATAGATATATGCAAACACAGCCATCTCCATCTGCACATCAACCAACAGAAAGTGAAAATACACGAAGAGAGAGATTTGAAAGTAATGAACAAGATTAAGCAATTTTGCTTCAGCAAAACCAACAGAAATGGGCCAGAATACTCACACGTGTGGGTCCAACAGTATGTGCCGTAGTGCTTAGTGTCTGTTTGAGTATTTTGGATTTTTAGTTAATTTTGATTTATCTCAATTGGATCGCTGAATTTAATTTAAAGATGAGAAAAAACACCCTAGAAGTTAAGGCTATAAAAGGGTTTATATTAGGGTTGCTTGTTTGAGCCCCATTTTTTTTTTTTTTTTAAATGCATTTTGGATCGAGAATATATGGTTAAAAAATAAGGAAAATTTTACGTGTAAAATTATTTTATTGAAAAATATGTAGTGAAAATATAGTTAAATCACTGTTCAAGAATTCATTTTGATGGAAAAAATGGGGCTCAAACAAGGGCTAACTGCTTCAAATCTAATGCGACTCTTATTATTATTATTATTTTACATTGTTCTATTTTTAGAATAAAATTTAATTTAATTCAAAATTTACCACTCTTTTAACATTTGGTTACCTATTACCGTTACATATTAAATGAAATCTATGTGACACCCGTTAAATTTATTAACATATATGTAATGAGTAACTTAATTTTGCAAGAAGAAAATTGAAAAATTTAAGTGACAAAATCAATGGTCGATAGAATGGATCAGAATTTAAGATAGAATTCATTGGATTAAGCATAAATTTCTCATTTTGGCATTTTATCTTCACGAGCAAAATATCATGTGCTTTTGCAATCCATCGTATCCTGGGAATCTGGAAAAGAATGTAGGGAGGGAAAAGTAATGGTAAATGTCATTTGTGGTCATTAAACTTTTAATGAAATGTCAATTGGATAACTGAAATTAATTTGTCTCTCAATTGACTCCTAAACTTCAATTTGGTCACCATTCCGTCACATGTCATCTTTCACTTCGATGACAATCAGAGATGGAGCTAGGGGGGGGGGGGGGGGGGGGGGGGGGGGGGGGGGGGGGGGGGGGGGGGGGGGCAGGAGGGGGCGATCGCCCCCCCAACATTGTCCGCGGTACACTATTTCTAGTTAATTTGTAATGTATTTTTCAGTTTCGCCCCCCCTAAGATTTTGACTCGCCCCAAAATTTTGAAATTTTTTATTTTTTTTCCGTTAATAAATATTGAGCAAATAACTTACATTTTAAAATTCAACCATACAAAAATCTTAGATCTAAACAAAAGATTCAATAGTTACTTAAATAAATCAATAGCCCAAATCCAATCCAAAACTTAAGTTCCCAATTTCCAAGCCCAACTAATTAAAACTCAATTCACAACCTGGTTTTATGCATAATGCATGTTTACTTGTTCTTGAATATTTGAATTTAAGAATTAAGTATAGTAGTTGATGTTAATTTGTGTAATTGTGTTAGTTATTGAATATTTGAATTTAAAAGTTAAGTAGTAGAATAGTCAATAGTGATTGAATCGAACATCGAATTTCAGTACTATTTTGGTACTCAAAATCGTCATTTTCAATTCTCTTAGTTAAAAAAAAAATTTCGGGGGCTCCGCCCCCGAACCCCCGGGAAGGGGGCCCGCCCCCCTCCACCCCCCTTATTTTTGCCCCCCCAAGATTAAAAAGCTGGCTCCGTCCTTGATGACAATCATATTTAACTATCATATTGCAATGAGTTTTTAATGTAATTACTATATATAATTTAATTTACTATCGTATTATGTTATAATAGTGTTCAAATAACAAATCTTTTAATTAGAGATGCAACCATTTATTTTTATTTTAAAAAATTTTCAATTTTTTATTTTTAGTTAATTATTTTTTTTATTCTTCACAGAGCGGGTTTGGGATGGGGCACCCTCACCACATCCTGCAAAACCCGTTGGGACATAATTTTTTTTGGCCATCACTACTTTTAACCTTGTGCTTGTGTGTGGAGGGAATTGTGTGGGTCAACTGGAGAGGACAAAGTATCTTGAGAGTTTTAGAGTAAAGATGGCAACGGAGCGAGTTCGGGGTCACTCCCCCACCTTCTTCCCCGCCTCGCCCCCACCTTGCCTTGGACGGGGCATGGACGCGGGCCTGCCCAGTTTCCTACCTCATTTTTTTTTTAAATTTCCAGTTAAAATAAAAATTCAGAAATTTAAAATCCAAATCAAATAATACTCAAACTAATTACATCAATATCCAAAGCAAGCATTGAAAACAAACAATGTCTAAAATTAAATATTTGCAATTAGAAATACATGGTAACTAAGTTTCATTTCTTTAAAATTTAATATTTTTCCGTCTTCATAACTTCATTCATCAGCAAAATTAGAGATGACACAAGATGATTTCTGAAAAAAGAAATATATATTATCATACTCAATATCATCATAATAACTATGATTAAAATTTACATCACTAACTTTTGTAATTTGTAGTTAATTATTTTTATTAGTCTTCACAGGATGGGGCATTAAGTAGTTTTCAAAGTTATTAATATCATTGCATCAAAATTATCGGTCAAATAAGCAACGTTGACAGACACATCAACAAAATGGTGTTTATGAAGTCATACGTGTTTGAGTGACTTTATTGAAACGACTTGTTAATTTGTTGGTTATCTTTATTAATCTACTCCTCTATTAAAAGAGTGAATCCGTAGTTCACTGTTCATTTATGTCCTATTTTCGTTTCCCTTTCTGTCCCCAGTTTGTTACCAAATATCAATTATGTCTATCAATTATAAATATAAATAGCGATTTTGGAGGGAAAACAAGGTCGGCGCCGCGGCGTTCGAGAATTTGCTCTTACCAATGAAAATGAATTTGTTGTTACCAATGACAATGTAAATCGAAATTCACTGTATGTGCGAATTTGTTGTTACCAATGAAAATGTAGACGCCTAAATTCAGTGCGAATTTGTTGTTACCAATGAAAATGTAGACGCCTAAATTCAAATTCACTGTATCTGCTTTCTTCAGTCGGTAGCCGATTTTTACTGTGTTTGTTCTTGTTCGAAGGCGGTGGCCGATTTTTAATGTGTTTGTTCTTGTTCGAAGGCGGTGCTGTTTAGCGTGTGATAACAGTACTGTATTTTCCTTATATAAAGGAGACAAATGCATTTCATTTATTTACTTTGCAATCTGCAAATAAGAAAAAAATTATTCCATTTCATCGTAGTCTTTTTTCTGCCAAGAAATTTGACGCATATTTATTCCATTTCATTCTGTCACCAGACAAAGCAAGTAAACAACTGTTCTTCAAGCAACTAAACAACTGATTTTCACTGGAATTCGAAATTTTCGTAGCGGTGAGTGCTTATGTTAGTTTTATATATTCATAGGCGAGTGCTTGTGTGAAAAAATGTTTATGTTAAGTTTAAATAAAATGTTAGTGATTAAATTTAATGTTAGTGATTATGTTTAGGAATACAGGAATAAGAAGAAATTTTTAATGGTTGTTATTCATTGCTGTTTATTTGTTTCAATATTCAACATCTTCGCGTTCAATGTTTAGGAATATATAGGAATAATGTTTAGGAATATATAGGAATAAGAAGAAATTTTTATTAATGCTGTTTATTTGTTTCAATACTTCTTTTCAATTCAGTATTATTATTCTGCATCTTCAATAGAATAGAAATCGTAAAAAAAAAAAATTTACCCAGTTGGCTGAATTAGACAGAAAAATTGCTAATGTGGTCAGTACCTCCGCGGACGGAGTTGAACTCCTTCGCGCGCGGAGTTCGGCACCTCCGCGCGCGGAGGTGTGAACCTCCGCTGGCGGAGGCAAGTGCCTCCGCGCGCGGAGGTGTGAACCTCCGCTGGCGGAGGCAACTACCTCCGCGCGCGGAGGTAAAGTACCTCCGCGCGCGGAGGTAGTTGCCTCCGCCAGCGGAGGTGCTTGCCTCCGCGCGCGGAGATATAGGCCTCCGCACATCCCAAAAGTACTCCCAATATAATCATAATATAATAATAATATATGTATTCCCAAAACACACTTTAGTATAATATTATATATTATAATATATGTTTTGGAATTTCATTTACCAAGAATTTCAAAATATTAAATACTTTTATATTTATACAATTTATTCCCGACAAATATAAATTATACATACAATTTATTATTTTTTTTCGCCATTATTTTTGTTTATGCTATTTCGTTCCTCATTAATATTAATATTTGATAGAAACTTAGAATTTATCTATCTACCAACTTTTTTTTTTACTAATACAAAATGAACAGTGTACAGCTATTCAATATTTTTATTTTACTCTACACATTTTGATAACCTCTGTAATTAATTTTTAACATTTCCTATATTCATCAGGTTAAATTTCAACTGTTCGATATGAATACTTCGGATGGTAGTTTTGAAACAATGTCTTATCGTCAACAAGAAAATCAAAGAAAAAGATGTCGACGAAAAAGAGTTCAACATAGCTGCAGCGATCATCGTAAAAGAATATGTAATGTTACAACAAATGGTGATGACATTTTGAATGATATACAAATTCAACAATCTGTAACATATCATGAGGCATCTACTTCAGACCAAATGGTCCTCCATACTTCCGACCCTATATTACCAATTAGTTTTAGTGTACTAAATATACCAACGAATGCATACGTATTACCGACATGTAATAGCTGTACATATTGTGGTGCAAGAAAAATTTATAGAGAAAGTAAAGGTTTTTGTTGTTCTGATGGAAAGGTCCATATTTCCATACCTGATTCACCAACCGAATTATATAACTTATTTACTTCTACAGAATTGAAATGTAAGGAATTTAAGAAAATTGTACGAGGATATAATAACCACTTTGCTTTTACTTCTTTTGGTGTCAAATACGACAAAGAGCTCTTCAAAACATATCGAGGTATTTACACATTTAGAGTTCAAGGACAAGTATATCATTACCTAAATGAACTTATTCCAAAGAATAACAAGCCTTCTTATATGCAGTTATATTTTTATGATGCAGATAATGAAGTTGAAAATCGTATGAAAATTTCAAACAACTTTAATGAATTCACTTTAATTATTCTACTTGAAATCCTAAAGGTAAATCCATATAGCAGATTCTTTCGATCTTTAAGTAATATATCTAACTTACATAATTATCAGATACATATAAGATGTGATCCAGGACTTGATCAGAGAGTGTTTAATACTCCAACTTCATCTGAAGTAGCTGCTGTGTGGGTTGATCATGACGAAAATGCTACCAATCGTTCACGTGATATTATTATATATGCTCATTCTGGTGATTTACATAGAGTTCATTATTACTACGGTTGCTATGATCCTTTACAATATCCTTTACTTTTTCCATATGGAGAATCAGGTTGGCATGAAGGTATTAGAAGATGTAGACGGACTGAACATTTATCCGAACCTGTTCAATTTCCTGACACGATTACTTCAGCATCTGAATTTATTGAAAAAGAAGAAAATAAAAGTACGCAAACCTTTATTCTTGTATATTTACTTCCGTTTTGCATTCTCACTATTTTCATATAATACCTTCTTTTTTTTTACAGTGCTTAAAGGAATGAAGAGCCGATCACAGGTTTCTTGTCGAGAATACTATTCATACAAATTGCAAATCAGACCTTTCAGTAAGTCTATATTACTTCACAGTGGTAGATTACTCCAACAATATGTTGTAGATATGTATGTGAAGATTGAAACTGCACGTTTAGACTATTTTCGTAACAATCAAAATCAAATTCGAGCTGAACTTTATCAGGGTATTGTAGATAGTATTCAAAATGGAGAAACAAGAGGATCGAAAATTGGACGAAAAATTGTTTTGCCTCAATCTTTTACATGTGGACCTAGAGATATGTTAAGGCGGTATATGGATGCGATGTCTATTGTACAGCGTTATGGAAAACCGGATATTTTCTTAACTATAACATGCAATCCAAATTGGCCAGAAATTAAACAAGAACTAAAACACATTGATGAGATTCAAAATCGGCCTGATTTAATTGTGCGTATATTTAGAGCAAAATTAGAAGAGTTGAAAAATGATTTATACCAAAAAAATGTTTTAGGCCCAGTCATTGCGCATATATATGTTATTGAATTTCAGAAAAGAGGGCTTCCTCATGCACATCTATTGTTAATATTTAATCACGGCCATAAAATCTGTTCTGCTGTAGATGTTGATAAGATAGTTTGTTGTGAAATTCCTGATCAAAAAAAACATTCCTATCTTCATTCTGTTATTGTAAAACATAATATGCACGGCCCTTGTGGACATCTTAATCCAAAAAACATATGTATGGAAGCAAACAAAACTTGCAAAAATAAATACCCTAGAGATTACTGTAATACCACTATTTTTGGTCATAATTCATACCCATTGTATAAACGTCGTAATACTGGTATTTCTATCAAAGTTAGAAGTCATATGTTAGACAATCGATGGGTTGTACCATATAATCCTTATTTGAGCGCAAAATTTGACTGTCATATTAATGTTGAAGTTTGTTCTTCTATCAAAGCTGTAAAATATTTGTACAAATATGTGTATAAAGGGCATGATCGTATTCATTTTTCATTTTCTGCAAATGAAACGGGAAAAGACATCGATGAAATCTCAGCATACCAATCTGCTAGATGGATATCTCCACCTGAAGCTATGTGGAGAATTTTCTCGTTCAATTTAGCGGAAATTTATCCAGCTGTTTATTCTTTACAGCTTCATATTGAAAATCATCAACAAATAAGATATGATGATGGAGATAATTTATCTGTTATTATTAATAATGAAAATACGAAAAGAACAATGTTGACAGAATTTTTTGAGGTAAATAAAGTAAATAAATTTGCTCGTACATTGTTGTATCGAGATTTTCCAACACATTTTGTTTGGAATTCAACTAAGAAGATTTGGAGTCCTAGAAAAAAACATGTTGTTATAGGACGAGTTGTTACAGCGAATCCATCTGAAGGAGAACGATATTTCTTACGTGTTCTTTTAAATCATATTCGCGGTCCAATATCATTTCAAGATCTACGAACTCTAAACAAAGTAACTGTTAATACATATCGAGAAGGAGCGCTTTTACATGGTTTGTTAAGCGGAGATAATCATTGCGAAGAATGTATATCTGAAGCTATCATTTACAAAATGCCTGCTTCTTTAAGACGTCTTTTTGCTACACTTCTCATCCTTTGCAATCCCACTCATCCAAAATTACTCTGGGAAAAATTCAAAATTTATATGATCGATGATTATGTACATCAAAATAAATCTTCAAAGGATGCTGAATTACAATCTTTAGAAGATATCAATTCCATTTTAGAATCATCAGGTAAAAACATAAATGACTACGAAATAATACCATTCAGGATACATATAAATGAAAGCGAAAGATTAAGAAGGATGATTGAAGAGGAGACAACAAACTGGAACTTAAAAGAAGGCTACACTTGTACATCATTTTTAAATAATGAACAACAATTTGCATATGATACAATTATGGAAAAAGTCAATTCAAAATCTAGCGGAATTTTTTTCATCGACGGTCCAGGAGGAACGGGCAAAACTTTTTTGTACAAAGCTCTCTTAACAGGTGTACGATCTCAAAATTTAATTGCTTTAGCTACAGCATCTTCTGGAGTATCTGCATCTCTTTTACCTGAAGGTCGAACAGCTCATTCAAGATTTAAAATTCCTCTTGAAACAGTTGATGAAATTATTTGTTCCGTTAGTAAACAATCAGCTTTAGGAACTTTACTAAAAATGTCTACATTAATACTTTGGGATGAAGCACCTATGGTTAATCGTTGTACCGTTGAAGCCGTTGATAAAATGCTCAGAGATATTAATGATTGTAATTTGCCTTTCGGTGGCAAGGTGGTTGTTTTAGGAGGAGATTTCAGACAAGTTTTACCAGTAATACCGAGAGGAACAAAAGAAGATATAATGAAGGCTAGCTTAGTCTTCTCAGACTTGTGGCCTTTGTATTTACATTTACCCTTAGTTGAGAACATGCGTGCAAAATTAGATCCTGCATTTTCTGAATATTTGCTTCGAGTTGGAAATGGAACAGAGGAAAAACATAATTGTAATTACATTCAACTTCCGACTAGCATAATTATACCATTTGATGATGAAGTTACATCTTTGCAAATTTTAATAAATCATGTTTTCCCAAATATAGAAACATATGTTGATACTTTACATACGATGGGAAATCGTGTAATTCTTACGCCTAGAAATGAATATGTTGATTATATTAACAGAATTTTACTTGATCAGATTCCTGGTGAAA